>CM069133.1:45857717-46232717 GCA_035221665.1 Okamejei kenojei
CTCAACCCCCCCGGTCCCCGCGCGGCAGAAAAAAGAAACGGACAAAATAAGGCGTAAAACAGATTCAGCCAGACCCATAGGTCTAACCGGCCCCGTATCACCAGGGGGCCGCCCGGTCCGTCAATCGACGGCGAAAGCCCCGCCCCATCAGAAGAACACCGATAGATAAGTGACATGGCAAGCGACGCAAACCGACCCATTGCGAGCACATGGCCAAGCGAGCCCACTGCGACAACCACCAACGACACATACACCCCCCCCCCTTCTCCCGTTCCCCTTCCCCCTCCCCACTCTCTACCAACCCTTCCCCCTTCTGTCTCTCCTTTTCCCTCCCGCCTTTCCTCCCCTCCCCATCCCGCTCTCTCTCCACTCCCCCCTCCCCTTCTCCTTCCTTCTCCCTCCCTATCCTATCCTCCGTCCCCCCCACCCTCCCCCTCCCCTTCTCACCCCTTCGCCTCGCTTCCCTCCCCCCATCTCAGCCCCCCTCTCTCCTCTCCCCTCCCATCTCTCCCCTCCTCCCCACCACCCTTACTCTCCTCTCCTCCACTCCCCTCTCCCCCTGTCTCTTTCCCTTAGTATGCCTCTCTTACTTCGCTCCCCATTCTCTCTCTCTACGGCCCCTCACTCTCTACCAACCCTCTCTCTCTCTAGACACACATGCGAGTTGGGGGGGTATGCGTCAGTGGCTAGGACTTTATGGGGTTGAAGGATCTAATTAATAAATATTATTTTAAATATCAAGGGGGTAGTTGTAGTGGGGGTAGTTTAGTTAGTGTGTGTGACGCCACATACCCACCCCCCCCCTCTGTTCCCCAATGCGCGTGGGGTCTGTTTCCGCGCGTTGGAGGGGAACAGGACCAAGCGTCTGCACTTGGTCTAGTAGAACTATAAACTTTGATCTTGGGTATGTGTTGTGTGTTGTATTTATTTATTTCTTTGTGGTCTTTTTACTTCTTCTCGAAAATACGACTCGCGAACAGTAACATTTTAAACCTATTCTGGCTAGAGATGTACCCCTTGGAGCCAAAATTAGCTGACCTGAAAACTTTGACCTTTATTTTTTGAGTTATTAATAAAAAATGTTCACATAATCCGATCAAACTTTCAAATAAAATTAATGCTGGTTTACGTGGGGTTGACATGGAATGGTTCTGTCTGCCTGTCGCTGCTCGCAAGCGGAACTGAGTCACTCCCACCCATCCCTCCCTCCCACCGTTGTTCAAAAGTCGCCCTGTGACGGAAAAGACCAAAGTTCAAGCTGAAGGACAGCGCCGGCACAACAAGATCCTTTGGTCGGACTCTCGCTCGCTCGCCCAACCCACTTGGCCTCGGCTTGGGTTTATCCCCCTACCCCTCTCTCCCATTTCCCCTCTCTCTCCCTCCCCCTCTCTTCTCCTCCCCCCTCACTCCCCCCTCTCTTCACCACCACCTTCTTCTCTCTCTCCCCCTCCATCTTCTCCCCTTTCTCCCCCCTCGGTTTGGCTGGGGCCTCCCCCCTCTCTCTCATCTCCTCCACCCTCTTCTCCCCTCTCCCACCCCCCCCCCCCCTCGGTTTTTGGCCATGGGCCCCCCCCCCCCTCCGCCCCCCCCTCACCCTCCCCCCGCCCCCTCTCTCCTCTCCCCCTCTCTCTCTACCTCTCTCCTACCCCCTTTCTCTCCCTCTCTATCCCCTCTCCCTTGCTCTCTCCCCTCTCCCCCCTTCTTGCCCCCCCTTCTCCCCCCTTCTCTCCCCACTCTCTCTCCCCTCTCTCTCCCCCTCTCTCCCCCCCCCTCTCTCTCGCAACCTCTCTTCCCCCATCTCTCTCTCCCCCTCTCTTATCCCCCCTCTCCTCCATCCTCCTTCTCCTCTCTCCCCCCTTCTGTCGGTCGGCCCGGGCTCCCCCCTTCTCTCTTCCCCCCTTTCTCTCTCTCCCCCTTCTTTGCCTCTGCCCTCTCTCTCTCCCCTGCCCTCTCTCTCTCCCCTGCCCGCTCTCTCTACCCTGCCCTCTCTCTCTCCTCCCCACTCTCTCTCCACCTCTTTCACTCACTTTCTCCCTCTCTCCCCCCCTCTCATCCCCCACCTCTCTCCCTCCTCAGCTGGTCTTCCTCCCCTCTATCTCTCCCTTCCCCCTCTCTCCCTAATCCTCCCACCCCCCTCTCTCTCCCTCTCCCCCGCTCTATCTGTCTTGCCCCTCTCTCTGTCTCCCCCTCTCTCTGTGCCTCTGCCCCCTCTCTCTCTGCCCTCTCTCTACCCTCCCTCTTTCTCCATCTCTAGACGAGCCTGTGAGTTGGGGAGCTATGCTTGAGTGGATCAGGTGTGGATGGGGTAATAGCAGCAAATTTTACCCCGGGCCAGACTCCCCAAACGCTGTGAAAGGAATTTTCCCCCCCTGCAAAGGCAGAATTTCAGCTGCCTTCAGCTCCCCTGGAAATTGACGACTTGAAGTAGTGCTGACGGCACGTGGGCTGCACAGACCACGTGTTGCAAGTGCTGCGGTTGAAAGGCATATCTCTTAGATAGGCATAATTCTCCCATGCCTTTACTTTTTATATTTAGTAATTACCATTTTATAATTTTAGTCAGGGTAGGCAGTGCCTATCTTTCCTACCCTGACGGCACATGCCTGGTGTGTGTGTATGTGTGTGTTTGTGATGCCACAGGCCACCTCATTCCCCCCGCAACTGCGTGGTGAGGGAATGGGACCCCTTGTATGTATGTGTGTGTTTGGTCTTCATCTGATCTTGGATGTGTGTGTGTGTGTTTGTTTGTGTGTTTGCTTCTTTGTTTATAATCACATCTTTTGGAAAGATGACCGGCTAACGGTAAACATTTACATATTCCGGTAGAGATTTTCCGACTGGGGTCCAAAATCACTTTATCTGAAAATTTGTAATGCTTTATTTCTCGGTGATTAATGAAATCTTCAAACCTGACGAACTTTGAAGTCTGCACCGTCTTGCTCGCGCTGTGCGGAGTGTCGACAACCCTCCCTGGCAGCAACCCCTCCCTCATCTTTGGTTGATGCCGCTCCTGCTGTTCATCACCCCACCCCCTCCCCCCACTACTGTCCCCTCCCCGCCTCTTCTCTCCCCTCCCCTCCACCCCTCCCAGACCCCATCCCTCTCCCCTCACCCCCCCATTCCCCACCCCCTCTCCCGTCCCCGGCTCTTCCTCCGCCCCCTGTATCCACGTCTGGCAGCACCCCAAGTGCACAAGTAACCACGCCAGCAGCGCCCCGAGAAGCTAAGCAGAGGTCGGCCCCAAGGCAGCCGCTCAAGCGGGGGTTGGTGGAAGGCGGATTGTGGCGCTTGCTTCAGACCTCGCTGCCTCTTCACCCGAAGCCTGCTCGGGTTGGACAGTTTCTTCAAGCACTGCGTGACATGAGCCCGAAAGGTGATAGAGAACCTGGCCAGGGGGCCAGTTTCCGCCGATGGCCGTCTTCAAAAGCCTTGCCCTACGTTCGCTGCTGAGATGCCCAGACACGGAGAGCGAGTCGTCCTACAGCTGAATGGGATTAGCGACAATGAGCCGCTCCGTGTGGAAGGAAGAACAAGCCTTGCCCACTCTCGGTCATCGAGCGCAAACTCAGGGTCATCCAGTGAGCTGTACGGCCTGCAAGGGGCCAAGGAGCAAGGGCAAGGCTCCTCTGTCCGGTTTAGATAAAAAAAAAATATTGCGCCCCATTTTTTTTATCTCTTGTTTTTTCTCTGTATTTTTTATTTACTCTGGAAAAAAGGGGGTGCGACCGCACACCCATGCTTCCCGCCCCCCTCCCCCTTCCCCCGCCCCCCTCCCCACCTCACCCCCCCCCCCCCTCCTCTTTCGGACCGTCATGGGCGTTTCGGATCGAGACCCTTCTTGTTTCACACAAATGAATCCACAACTTGAGCATCACAGACGTTGCTGCTCCTCCCCCGCCGCAGGCCTCGCCTAACGTTATCGCTGCCCCGCGCTGTTTGCTGGGAGTTGTAGTCCATTCTAAATGCGCCTGGTTTGACGTCATCGCTAGCCCGCGCTGCCTGCTGGGAGTTGCAGTGCGGATGCGTCGGCCCCCGGGTGACCTTCCGCTGACTCCGCCCACCGCCGGGTGACGGGCACAGCTATCGTCCAATCACCTGCCGCCCTTCGGAGTCGGTCAGCACCAATGGGCAGCGAGAGTGGGCGGGACCAGCGGCGTGATGACGTCAGGCGTCGGCCTCCCCCCCCGCCTCCTCGGCCGGAGGCTGCCAGGCCGCGTCCTCTCAGCCCAATGGTGACTACATTTCATTCTCCGTCTCCCGCGAGCTTCTCTACTCACGATTTGGTCCGTTCGCGCGTCGATGATAAAACGGTTCCGGCCGGTTTGGCGGGTGAGCGCGGGATGGGTGTTGTTACCCGAGGGTCGAGTCTCCCGTCGGGCCGGGGCCTGGTTAAGCGGCGCCGGCTCCGGGCCTGGACGGGTCTGTCTGCACCGCTGCCCCGGGTTTTGCTCGGTTTGTATCGTTGCCCCGGCCCTGGGACGAATTTGTGTCTGTCTGCATTGCCCCGAGTCTGGGTCTGTGTCTGTCTGAACTGTTGCTCCCGGTCTGGCTCTGTCTGTATCGCTGTCCCGGGTCTGGGTCTGTCTGCGCTGCTGCCCCGACCTAGGGTCTGTCTGTATTACTGTCCTGGCCCTAGAGTGTGTCTGTCTGCATTGATGCCCCAGCCCTGGAGTGTGTGTGTTTACACTGGTGCCCTGGCTCCTGACTGCCTGCCTACACTGGTGTCCAGGCCTGGCATTGTCTGCAATGTTGTCCCATGTCTCCCTGCCCTACTGCCCTGGCTACGCTGTTGTCTTGTGTCTGTCTGCCTGTGCTGATGCCCCAGTCAAGCATTCTGGGTCAGGCCCAATTCACGTCTACGTGAATGAATCTGTGGGGTTTTGCTTGAACTTCTTGCTGTTGCACGCACAAAAGTGGGTAATACAAACCGAGGATTAATCATTGATATTAACAAAAAAACTACTGAAAATACTAAGCAATTTCTTCCCACGCATTCAGATTAATTGCAGCTACAACATAGAACAATACAGCTCAGAAATAGGCTCATCGCCTGAAGTCTGTAACAAACATGGTGCCAAGCTAAACTAATCTCCTCTGCCTGCAAGTGATCCATATTCCTCCATCCTTGCATATCCTTGTAGTCATACAGCACAGGAACAGGCCCATTGGCTCAATTTGCACGCTGACCTAGATGCCCCATTACATCAGTCCAAGCTACCCATGTGCCTACCAAGGACGTTACGCTCACTGGTCTATACTTCCCTGACTTTTCCTTGCAGCCTCTTTTAAATAGATGCACAACATTAGAGTTCCTTCAGTCTTCCAGCACTGAGCCCTTTTCTAACGATGATTCGTATATCACAGCCAGGGCACCTGCAATTTGATAGGATCGGTCAAAGTCAACATAGATTTATGGAGGGGAAATCATGCTTGACTAATCTTCTGGATTGTTTTGAGGATGTAACGAGTAGAATGAATAAGGGAGAGCCAATGATATGGTGTATCGGGACTTTCAAAAAACCTTTGACAAGGTGCAACATAACGGGTCAGTTTGCAAAATTAGAGCAAATGGTATTGGGGGTAGGGTATTGACATGGATAGAGAACTGGTTGGCAGACATGAAGTGACTAGTGGGGTGCCGCAAGGCTCGGTACTGAGACCCCAGTCATTTACAATAAATAACGATTTAGATGAGGGAATTAAATGCGACATTTCCAAGTTTGCAGATGACACAAAGCTGGGTGACAGTGAGCTGTAATGATGCTGCAGGGTGACTTGGATAGGTTGGGTGAGTGGGCGGATGCATGGCAGATGCAGTATAATGTGGATAAATGTGAGATTATCCACTTTGGTGGCAAGAACAGGAAGGCAGATTATTATCTAAATGGTGTCTGATTAGGAAAAGGGGAGGTACAATGAGGCCTGGGTGTCCTTGTACATCAGTCACTGAAAGTAAGCACACGGGTACAGAAGGCAGTGAAGAAAGCTAATGGCATGTTGGCCTTGATTGCGAGAGGATTTGAGTTTAGGAGCAAGGAGGTCCTAGAAAGCTAATGGCAGTTGTACAGAGCCCTGGTGAGACTGCACCTGGAGTATTGTGTGCAATTTTGGCCTCCTAATTTGAGGAAGGACATTATTGCTATTGAGGGAGTGCAGCGCAGATTCACCAGGTTAATTCCTGGGATGGCGGGACTAACATATGATGAAAGAATGGGTCGACTGGGCTTGTGTTCACTGGAATGTAGAAGGATGAGAGGGGATCTTATAGAAAGATATAAAAAACATTGGACAGGCTCGATGCTGGAAAAATGTTTCCGATGTTGGGGGAGTCCAGAACCAGGGATCACAGTTTAAGAATAAGGGGTAGGCCATTTAGGACTGAGATGAGAAAAAAACTTCTTCACCCAGAGAATTTGTGAATCTGTGGAAATCTGTCACAGAAGGCAGTGGAAGCCAATTCACTGGATGTTTTCAAGAGTTAGATCTAGCTCTTGGGGCTAAAGAAATCAAGGGATATTGGGGGGGGGGGGAAGCAGGAACGGGGTACTGATTTTAGATCATGTTGAATTGAAGGGCCGAAAGGCCTACTCCTGCACCTATCTTTCTAATTTCTTCTCTAGCTTCCTCTGGTAGCACATGGCACTTGGAGTAATCCAGAGATCACTAACCTGGAGTTCCTGCTTTTCAAGCTTTTTCCTATCTCCCTCTAAATCATTTTGCAGGACATCATCCCTTTTCCTACCTATGTCACTTGTACCAACATGCACAACCACTAACTTCCTGTCCCCCTCTGCTCAGCCGACTTGCTCTGACACTCAAATAATACAAGTGACAGAGTTGTACATAAACTTATTATTATCATTATATCTCTGTACGGTATATCAGATATTCTTGGAAAACATGCAAAATGAAGCTTTTCACTCTACCTCAGTAAACGTGACGATAGTAAACTTAACCCTAAATATCCATGTGCGCAGTTAAAAGGTTCTTTAACACCTCTGTCGTACCTACCTCCACCAGCCCTTGGCAGCATGTTCCAGCCACCTACCACTCACTGTGGGGGGAAAAAACTTTCCCCACACGACTTCTTTGACCTTTGTCCCTCTCACTTTAAAGCTAAAAATAAAACTTTTATTTAACCTGCATTTGATGAAATGAACATTTTAAGCCATTGGATTTTGTTTTGTCATTGTGTTGAAGTTTGTCATTTTTTAACAATATCAATGTCAGGGTTGGAAATTGGCATTGATTATGTATGGTTATATTAAAACAATGTTTGTGATTGTTTCTACTGCTCCACTATTTGACTTTTAAGCCTTGTACTATTATTGAGTAGGATTGCCACAGGAAAATTGAGCATGTCATTAATGTGTATCCTCCATAGAAAATAGTTCTGAAAGAAAATATTAAATTGCTGTATGTCCTTGTTTACATGTAATGTGATCATCTTGGGTCCAGGTTGGGAACTAGTGCAGCTGTAAAAAAAAGTCTAAAAACAGTAAGGAAACTACAGTCATAGTCATTCAGCAGGACAACAGCTCATTCAGCCTAACTCAGTCCGATGTTAACCATACGTAAGAGCAGTAACAGTCCCAATTCCTTTCTTTCTCCTCAGTTTCTGCATGGGAGGATGCCTTTCATGGCTCCGGCTACTTTTAAAGTTCTTTGCTGCATATGTATAGAGTCACACAGCATACAAACTGCCCCTTCAGCCCAGCTCAGCTATGCTCACCAAGATGCCCCGTCTAAGCTAATTCAATTTTCCCCACATTTGGTCCATATCCCCCTCAACCTTTCCTATCCATGCATCTGTTTCCCAATGTCTTGCTTGAATAAACTATCGTGGAAAACCACCCTTGCTAATTTGACGTCTCATTTTGATGATAATTCCATTTCCTGTTGTTGCAGTATCCTTCTTACACAATCCCATATTTCTTGCTTATCTATTCTTTGTACAATGTAGTGTTATGGGCCCATAAGCTCCATAAGATAATGTCCAGTATAGTTATTAAAAGTAGTCTGAGGGTCTCTAATGAGATAGATGCTGCTCTAGTTTGTGTTGGGATGGTTCAGTTGCTTGGTAACAGCTGGGAAGAAACTGTCCCTCAGTCTGGAGTTGTACGTTTTAACACTTCTGTACATTTTGCCTGATGAGGTGAGACTCGTCCTTGATTATGCTGGTGGCCTTGCCAAGGCAGCATGAAGTATTAGATGGAGTCAATGTATGGGACATTGGCTTGTGTGATGGTCTGGGCTGTGCCTACAATTCTCTGCAATTTCTTGCAGTCTTGGATGGAGTTGTTCCCAAACTGTGCTGTGATGCATCCTGATAAAATACTTTCCATGGTGCCTCTGTAGACTTTGCTAAGAGTTGTTGGGGACATGCCGAACATCCTCAGCCTTCTAAGGGCCAGCTTCTGTGCTGGACAAATCTGACTCGAGGCCATGTAGTTTTTGATTCCCTCTCGAGGAGAACATTTCTTAGCACCTACTTTCTGGATCTTTCACGATTAACTCTTCACTGAAGTGAAAATTTCTCAGCTTGTTCAATCATTCCTCAAAACTCGAGAGAAGCTTCTCTGAACTGCTTCCCATGCTAGTGCATCTCCTTAAATAAGGTAACCCATGGTATGTGTACTCCAGGTGTGCTTCACTAATACTGACACTGGCTTAACGATGGACTCCACGCTCTTGCAGTTCCTGTGGTTCCTGTACAAAGACATAGATCCATTCTGCAGCGGATTACAGTGTTTCCATCCATTTAAACAACAAAAGATTTATTTTTTGTTCTGCCTACCGAAGTTGGCTGAATTGAAAATTCCAAGAATAAAATCAATTATTTACATTTTATGTAAATAGATGCAAAGAACATCTCTGATCAAATTGCTTGGAATTGGACAGGGATAAAGGTCAAATCTGATCCTCTTTTCCAGACGCTTTCTGGTAATTACTGTGGTCTAAATCTGCTGCCTCTTATGGTAAGGTATATCTTGGTATACAATTATAAGGTGGTGAGGAAGGCAAATGGAATCCTTGCTTTCATCAGCCAGGGCATAGAATGTTAAAGGGTTGAAGTTATGGCCTAACTTTCCAAAACATTAGCTGGAATACTGTGTGTAGTTCTGGTGGCTGCACTGTAGGAAAGTCACAATTGGACTGAGGGTTGTTCAGATGGAGTAGCAGTAGAGTTGCTGCCTTGCATCCCAACTACAGGTGATGTCTGCATAGAGTTTGTACGTTCTTCCCGTGACCTGCGTTGTTTTTACTCTGAGATGTTCGGTTTCCTCCCACACTCAAAAGACGTACTGGTTTGTATGTAAATTGGCTTGGTAAATGTGAAATCGCCCTCCGTGTGTGTAGGTGAGTGTTAATATGCGTGGATCGCTGGCCGGCGCGGACCCAGTAGGCCGAAGGGCATGTTTCCACGCTGCAACTCTAAACTAAACAGAGGAGATTCACCAGGATATTGTCTGGGATGCAACGTTTCAGTTATGAGGAGAGATTGGATGGGCTGGGTTTGTTTTCTCTGGAGCAGAAGGTAGCATTAAAGGGCAGCACAATGGCGCAGTGGAGGAGTTGCTGTCTTACAGTGCCAGAGATCAGGGTTTGATCCTGATTACGGATACTGTCTGTGCGGAGTTTGTACATTCTCCCTGTGACCGTGTGCATTTTCTCTGGGTGCTCCGGTTTCCCCCAGCACTCTAAAGACGTTCAGGTTTGTAGGTTAATTGCCTTCAGTAAATTGTCCCCAGTGTGTAGGATAGAATTAGAGGACGGGTGATCGCTGTTGGCACGAACTCAGTGGGCTGAAGGGCCTGTTTCCATGCTGCATCTCTGAACTAAACTAAACGGGTAGTTGAGGTGTACAAAGTAAAGAGGGGCATTGATAGGGTAGATAGCTGGAGACTTTACCCCAGAGCAGAAATGCCTAAAACAAGAGGGCACAGGTTTGGGATAAGGAACCAAAAGTTTAAAGGGGATCCAAGGATGGTTTATTTTCATCCTTAGAGTGATTGGAAGCTGGATGCACTGCCTGAGCAGCTCGTGGAGTCGACATTCACAACAATCAAGTAGCAGACCTCCCAACTATCCCGCTTTTGGCGGGATATTCCCGCTTTTTAGGTTCCCTTCCCGCCATTCCGATTTGTACCCTAATTATCCCGCTAAATTGTTCCTCCCGTGGTGAACGCCGGCGCCATGTGTCTCCGGTTTGCCGGCCCGCGCGATCAGCGGCACTTTGCCGGGCAGTAGTGGCCGCGCGCGTGCGCATGTGGGTGAGGGATGCCGTGGGTGTTGTGCCCCCCCCAGGTGGCCGCGCGTGCGCAGTGGGGGAGGGATGCCGGGCCCCAGTGGCCGCGCGTGCGCAGGGGGGTGGGTTGCCGGGCCTGGCGCCATTTCGAGCCACGCCACGCCCGGCCCAGAAGCCCGGGCGGCGCCGGCCCGCGCGATCAGCGGCACTTTCTTGCCGGCAGCCGGACGCTCGCGGCAGCCCCATCACCGGGCCTCCCCCCCCCACCCCCACCCAGTGCGCAGGCGCTGACCCGCGGAAACCTTGCCAAAGTGCGCATGTGCCGCACCCGCGCCGCCGGCAGCCCGCTGATCTGCACCAGTGCGCAGGCGCATAGCCGCCGGCAACAACCCCAAGTGAGAGAAATGAAGGTGAGTCTAGTGCCAAGTTTATCAAAGATTAACAAAGAATTATAAATGTTTCAGCATACATGTACCTTTTTCACATTTTGGCATTTAAAATACTTCTTCACAATTTAGAATTTGTGACATGGGACCCCGAATAGGGCGCCGCGACATATTATGAATTTTCATTTAAAAATATGAATTTTGAGGGGAAATATTATGAATTTTGACAATCAAATGTTGGGAGGTCTGAAGTAGTACAAACGATAGACACAAGACTCTGGAGTAATTCAGCGGGACAGGCAGCATCTCTGGAGAGGAATGGGTGACGCTTCGGGTCATAGTACAAGATGTCCACTTGAATCACCAAGGCGCAGGACAAGTGCCAGTAAGCAAAATTAGAATAGATGAGTTCTTGGTGGTTGGTGTGAACCTGGTAGACGATTTCTGTGCTCGAAAACTCTACATAAACATAGGATTGCACCAGCAAACAGAATCAGAAATGTTTCAACAGTCAACATTGTGAGTAGGAGATTATTTGATGGACAGGAAATCGTGAGTGCAATGAATGTTGCTTGGTTTGCAGAAGTTTTCCAAGTGGATTGGTGGCTCATGGCTTGGTGCCAGGTCTGTTTTTTTGTTGAGTGTTGATGTCAATGATTTGTCCTTTGGCAAAACAGTTTGGCAAACAGTTAAAGGGACTTTGTTTAAAAAATATTAAATGGGCAATGAGCAGAAAAGCAGTAGATTCACCTGTTAATCTGCTCAAGCGTGAAATGGTATTTTGAAGACTAAATAAAGAAATGAATATGTATTCATGGAAATATAGCAAAAATCCGAGTGAGAGGCAAGGCAATTTGCTAACTTCATGGTGACAATGGCAATTTTTCCTCCAGAGGCAAAAGGTTTGTGTTTAATTATTTGGAATATGATGTGCAAAGGTAATTTGTTCATGTACAATACAATGTACGTCCATATTGGTTGGCATGTACTCAGTGGGCCGAAATGCCTGTTTCCAGGCTGTATCGCTAAACTAAACTGGTCCGACTGTTAGGAAATCATATAATGTTGGATGCTCCATTGAGAGATTGATACATAAAAGACGGGAATTGTTTTCATTGCTGTAAAGAAAATGTAACTGATTTAAGATTTAAAGTTTTGATAACGTGAATAGACTTTCTGGCCCTGTCTCACGGTGCGAGTCCACCCACGAGTGATCCCGAGTGAAAGAAAAAAACACACTCGTGGTTGTCTACGAGATTCCAGGTTTATGTTCACGAGTTTAAACGAGTTCCCATGTGTATGTCTAAGTTTGCCGTTTACTTCTCATTTCTGCGATGTACCAAGTTCTTCTCCCGAGTTACCACATTCCTCTCCCGAGTTACTCTTGAGCCTATCATTGCTACAATGCAATAAATGGCTGTCAAAAAAACCCAAAACGTAAAGGTGTTTAAGAAACGGACTGCTGGGAGAACTTCAAAGCTTGTAAATCGATTAAATTCAGGTAGAAGTTGATCTCAAGATTTAAATCCCCTGAAAGTTAGGTTTCTTAACAGAGGATAGATGTTCTGCCAGAACGGAGTTGCTGAATAAAATTGTCTCCCATTTTCCTCCGTTTCTTGCATGACTTCGGCTTGCCAGCTTTATTTCACACTCCGTGATCTGTGTAATGTATATGTGTAAAATTATAAACTGACCAAGAAGGTCCAGTGTTCTCCCCTGTTAGTTTAGTTTAGAGATACAAAGCGGAAACAGGCCCTTCGGACCACCGGGTCCGCGCCGACCAGCGATCCCCGTACACTAACACCATCCTACACCCACTATGGACATTTTTACATTCACAAAGCCAATTAACCTACAAACCTGTACTTGGGGGATCTCGGAGAAAATCCACGGGGATAACATACTCAGTACAGAAAGCACCCGCTGCATAGGCTGTCAGGTAGCAACTCTACCGCTGCACCGCCGTGAATGAAGGCCTGTTTTAAGTATCAAATAGAGGAGCAAGTGGGTGATCAAGGAGGAGAAAGTGTAGAGGCCAATGCCCAGGTAGTCCAACTCGCAGGAGTGCAGGTCCACCATGATGACACGGTGGGCTTTGGGAAAGGTGCAGGTGACATTTCTGACCAGGAGAGGGATGTAGACCATGGTCTGATTGATCCATCACACGAATCACCTGCGTCGCAGGTGCAGAGAAAGTGGTTGCCGCTTAGCCGCAACTCCCGAAGGTGTTTGATGGCGCTGTCCGGGAAACTGGAGGTCTGGATGGTCTTCGGGTTGTTGTAGCTGAGATCCAGGTACTGCAGGGAGGTCATGCCCCGCAGAAAGTCCTTAGGCAGCTTGGAGAATTGGTTGCGGATGAAGTTGAAGACGCGCAGGGTCTGGGTGCAGTTGGACAGCGTGCAAGGCACCGTGGTCAACAGGTTGCTAACGAGGTCCAGCTGCTCCAACCAGCCTAGCAGGTAAAGCCTGCCCCGGTTGAAGCTCCGCAGCTGGTTACCGCTCAGCACAAGCTCCTTGAGTAGCGGGGCAGGTGGTCAAACACGTCGTGCGGCATGAATGCGTGTTTCTTCCCCTAATAATCCGCTGCTATCTGTGTTCAAGAGCGAAAACTTGCAAAGAGCACGCACGGTTCCTCGCCAGCGAAGATGGACACAGAATGCTGGAGTAACTCAGCGGGACAGGCAGCATCTCTGGAGAGAAGGAATGGGTGACGTTTCGGGTCGAGACCCATTACTTCTCTCCAGAGATACAGCAACAGCACAGCACAAAACCAGTCTGAAGAAGGGTCTCGACCCAAAACGTCACCAATTCCTTTTCTCCAGAGATGCTGTCTGCCCTGCTAAGTTACTCCAGTGTTTTGTGTCTATATCCCATGGCTTATAATGTCACCTCACATTGTAAAATCATTATCTGAAGAAATGTCTCCTCGCTGGCCCAAACATACTCTATGTAGAACTCGTGTTTCTCTCTGCTTCATATACATGGGAATTCCCTCAGTATGGTCACTTTTCACGCATCTCGCCCGGTGTTAACCTTTCCCATCAATGCTTGAGCCCCCATCGTCGCTCTGTACCTTCAGCTTCATCGGCGGCTCTCTCCCATTGCAAGTATCCAAGTTACTTTCAGACCCCTATCCATCCATTCATTCATTTTTCATTAAGATCTGACTAATCTTCAACATTTCACTTCTGGCACTCAGGCCAAACCCATGGTAGACTCAAGAGTCACTACGGTAAACTCACGGGCCACTACGTTCTTACAACGAGTTTAAATGTTTTAATTTTTAACTTCAACAGTAAATTTGACTTGTGAAAAACTTTAAACATGTTTGAAACATGTGGCGCTGCAAGTCGGCTGCCCTGCCGGCAGTGTGTTCGTCATTTCTACTTTTTTGTATTTTTTTAGTGTGTCCAAATGTGGTAAGGGGGGGGGGGGCCGCTTTTGGTCGCCTCCTCCACGGAGAGGCGACTTTTTCCACGTCGCCTCCCTCGTGGCCTAATACCATGAGTTAGGTATGTTAAAAAACCTACCTTCAACGCACTGCAGTTCTGTCACTGGTCGTGTGCGCGACTTTGGCGCCTTTGGGGGCGGGGTTAAAATGCGGTTTTCCCCTGCCTGCCGGAGTTTTAATTTCTCGGGGTGCGAGCTTATGCTGAAGATTTGTTCCGACAGCCGGTCTGTGACTTTTTTTAAATCGCCCAACAATTTCAGCACTGGAGTAAAATAAAAATTAGCTTCTAATGCCGTGAATGCCGACAATGGGGACGGATTTCAGGTATGGGACAGCTAAAGGAAAGCCGTTTATTTTACATATAAACGTGCTTCTTAGGATGACCTTAAGCCACATTTTACGTTGCGAAAAGGTGATTTAGGCCCCATACAAACTGGCAGTATTTTTCTTGCCGATATGGGGTTTAAATTCACCGCAACCGCAAAGTTCCAAACGATCGCGTTCCACAAAACCCCACTCGCAAGATGATTAAAATGGACATTAATTTACAGGAATTAAACACTAAATTCCTTCCTTTTGGCCTATAAATTCATGACAATGAGATTTAAAAATCATGTCATATTGTGAATTTTTGTGTGAATGTTATTTGGACACTTAGGCTATTTAAAAATGTTGATCTTTTCTTAAGAAATGGATAGATGTTTAGATCTAGTAATTGAATTTTGTGTTTAGCTACAATTAGGTAACTAACTAATTATATGCTTTAATATCAGGTCATCCAAGTAAGATTGTTTCATATTTGTTTCAGAATGCTTCAATCTATAAAGCTGAACATTTCTTTCAGATCTCTTAATTTTTAAGGCGGTTATGGGCTGTCCTCGATCACAGCTTTTGTGTTAAGTCAATAGAAAAGCAATAGGGAACAAGATGCTAATTTCCGAGTATGAAAATGGCCACAACTTTTTAAATACTGAAGATATGAAAGTGAATTGGGTGTCAAATTAAACTTCTTTTTATTCTTTATCTGATGGGATAAATTGCAGACTTGATTTTTTTAAATCTCAAAATTTTGTAACATTGCTACATGGATTGGAGCGGCCTTTCCCGGAGTCGGGCCCGGAGTTTCAGCAGCGGGCGCAGCCTGGACTTTTTCATCGCGGAGCCGGCGAGCCCTGGCCGAGGTCGCCAGACAGGAGTGCTCCGATCGCTGGCCCAAGGACTGTTACAGCCTGAAGCTACGGTCTGCGGAGCTTCTAGCCGCGGGCGCGGCATCTCGAGCCTGGGACCCCTCGCCAGGGATCGCCAGAGAAGAGTTCTGACCACCGGCCCGCGGCCGATAACATCCTGAAGCTGCGGTCTGCGGAACTTTTAGCCGCAGGCGCGACGTGGGCTTACCATCTCGAGGCTGGGTTCCCTCAGCAGGGACAGCCAGAGAAGAGCTCCGACCGCCGGCCTGCGGTCTACAACATCCTGAAGCCACGGTCTCTGGTAGGAAAGCGCCAATTCGGGACCTCCAAGCCGCAGAGTGTGTTCGACCGTCCCGATGTTGGAGTTTCAACCATCCCGACCAGAGGGCCTGTTCACTGGGCCATCCGTAGCGGCGACTACGGAGGTTTATGGCCCTGACCACGGGTGAGCAATGGAGGAGTACTGACTGTACTTTGTGCCTTCCACCACAGTGAAGAATGCTGTGATGGATGTTAGTGTTTAATTTTATTGTCTATTGTGTGTTCTTTTTTTGATTGTACCGCTGCTGGCAAATTCATTTCGCTGCTCTTATATGTGTATGTGACAAATAGAACTGATTGATTGATTGTCCTGTCTTGTCCCTGGTCTCCCATCTTTCCTCCTCCCACCACCGCCAACACAATCAGTGTGAAGACGGGTCCTGACCACGAAAGTCACCTAGCCATCTTCCCCAGAGATGCTGCCTATCTCTGGCAGCGCTGGAGTAACACAACTCCAGCACTTGATCTTTTTCCCCCCCTGAAGAAATGTCTTTGTCTGACTGCGATTCACAAGGTTAGAGGGATTGTTGGGCAACAAGAGTGACCCTGAAGACAGATTGTGACATAATCTCATGCGATGAAAATGCAGATGAAGCTATCGTATAGTTTTAAGTTCCGTAAACAAGGTATTGTGTGATTTTATGCGTTATCTGTGAACACATCTCAATACGAGATCTTATACTTTGTAACCCATTTTCCCCGTGGGGCCCAACAAGATGGTGATTGTTTATTTTCAATAGCTGTTCCATCATCAGCTCTAATCTTATGTCAAAATGGACGTCTTGTACCAACTCTTAGGAGTTGATGGTTCTGCCTTACGCCTGCTCAGTTTTTCTAGAGGTGTCTAAGAGCCGTGATCATGAACAATGGAAAGAGTTGATTTTAAACAAAGCTAGGCAGTGTGGCTGTGATAAAGATGCAGAAATAGATGGTTCAGGGTGATACAGCCAGGCTAAATGATGGGAAGATGGAATATAATGTGGTAAAACATGAGAAAGGCAGATTCTTAAATGAGAGATTGAAAGCTGTTGGTGTTCTTGTGCACAAGTTGCTGAAAGTTAACATGTCATTCTAGCAGGTGATAAAGGTCATAGAAACATAGAAACATAGAAATTAGGTGCAGGAGTAGGCCATTCAGCCCTTCGAGCCTGCACCGCCATTCAATATGATCATGGCTGATCATCCAACTCAGTATCCCGTACCTGCCTTCTCTCCATACCCTCTGATCCCCTTAGCCACAAGGGCCACATCCAACTCACTCTTAAATATAGCCAATGAACTGGCCTCAACTACCCTCTGTGGCAGAGAGTTCCAGAGACTCACCACTCTCTGTGTGAAAAAAGTCCTTCTCATCTCGGTCTTAAAGGATTTCCCCCTTATCCTTAAGCTGTGACCCCTTGTCCTGGACTTCCCCAACATCGGGAACAATCTTCCTGCATCTAGCCTGTCCAACCCCCTAAGAATTTTTGTAAGTTTCTATAAGATCCCCTCTCAATCTCCTAAATTCCAGAGAGTATAAACCGAGTCTATCCAGTCTTTCTTCATAAGACAGTCCTGACATCCCAGGAATCAGTCTGGTGAACCTTCTCTGCACTCCCTCTATGGCAATAATGTCCTTCCTCAGATTTGGAGACCAAAACTGTACGCAATACTCCAGGTGTGGTCTCACCAAGACCCTGTACAACTGAAGTAGAACCTCCCTGCTCCTGTACTCAAATCCTTTTGCTATGAAAGCTAACATACCATTCGCTTTTTTCACTGCCTGCTGCACCTGCATGCCTACTTTCAATGACTGGTGTACCATGACACCCAGGTCTCGCTGCATCTCCCCTTTTCCTAATCTGCCACCATTTAAATAATAGTCTGCTTTCCTGTTTTTGCCACCAAAGTGGATAACCTCACATTTATCCACATTATACTGCATCTGCCAAACATTTGCCCACTCACCCAGCCTATCCAAGTCACCTTGCAGTCTCCTAGCATCCTCCTCACAGCGAACACTGCCCCCCAGCTTAGTGTCATCCGCAAACTTGGAGATATTGCCTTCAATTCCCTCATCCAGATCATTAATATATATTGTAAATAGCTGGGGTCCCAGCACTGAGCCCTGCGGTACCCCACTAGTTACTGCCTGCCATTGTGAAAAGGACCTGTTTACTCCTACTCTTTGCTTCCTGTTTGCCAGCCAGTTCTCTATCCACATCAATACTGAACCCCTAATACCGTATGCTTTAAGTTTGTATACTAATCTCTTATGTGGGACCTTGTCGAAAGCCTTCTGGAAGTCCAGATATACCACATCCACTGGTTCTCCCTTATCCACGCTACTAGTTACATCCTCGAAAAATTCCACAAGATTCGTCAGACATGATTTACCTTTTGTAAATCCATGCTGACTTTGTCCAATGATTTCACCACTTTCCAAATGTGCTGCTATCCCATCTTTAATAACTGACTCTAGCATTTTCCCCACTACCGATGTTAGACTAACTGGTCTGTAATTCCCCGTTTTCTCTCTCCCTCCCTTCTTAAAAAGAGGGGTTACATTTGCTACCCGCCAATCCTCAGGAACTACTCCAGAATCTAAAGAGTTTTGAAAGATTATCACTAATGCATCCACTATTTCCTGAGCTACTTCCTTAAGTACTCTGGGATGCAGCCTATCTGGCCCTGGGGATTTATCGGCCTTTAATCTATTCAATTTACCCAACACCACTTCCCGACTGACCTGGATTTCACTCAATTCCTCCTTTGACCCACAGTCCCCTGCTATTTCAGGCAGATTATTTATGTCTTCCTTAGTGAAGACGGAACCAAAGTAGTTATTCAATTGGTCCGCCATATCCTTGTTCCCCATGATCAACTCACCTGTTTCTGACTGCAAGGGACCTACATTTGTTTTAACTAACCTCTTTCTCTTCACATATCTATAAAAACTTTTGCAGTCAGTTTTTATGTTCCCTGCCAGTTTTCTTTCATAATCTATTTTTCCTTTCCTAATTAAGCCCTTTGTCCTCTGCTGGTCTCTGAATTTCTCCCAGTCCTCTGGTATGCTGCTTTTTCTGGCTACTTTGTACGCATCATCCTTTGCTTTGATACTATCCCTGATTTCCCTTGTTATCCACGGATGCACTACCTTCCCCGATTTATTCTTTTGCCAAACTGGGATGAACAATTTTTGTAGTTCATCCATGCAGTCTTTAAATGTCTTCCATTGTATATCCACCGTCAACCCTTTTAGAATTAATTGCCAGTCAATCTTGGCCAATTCACGTCTCATACCCTCAAAGTTACCTTTCTTTAAGTTCAGAACCATTGTTTCTGAATTAACAATGTCACTCTCCATCCTAATGAAGAACTCAACCATATTATGGTCACTCTTGCCCAAGGGGGCACGTACAACAAGACGGCTAATTACCCCTTCCTCATTACTCAAAACCCAGTCTAAAATAGCCTGCTCTCTCGTTGGTTCCTCTACATGTTGATTTAGATAACTATCCCACATACATTCCAAAAAATCCTCTTCCTCAGCACCCCTGCCAATTTGATTAACCCAATCTATATGTAGATTGAAGTCACCCATTATAACTGTTTTGCCTTTGTCGCACGCATTTCTAATTTCCTGTTTGATACCATCCCCAACTTCTCTGCTACTGTTAGGTCATGGTATTGAACTGTCATTTTCACGCCTCACATTCTCTCTGCACCCTTCCATATCTCCAGTTTCTCTCTCCCCTGGCTGTCAGTGTGAAGAAGGGTCTTGACCCGAAAAGTTACCCATTCCTGTCTGCCTGTCCTGCTGAGTTACTCCAGCATTTTGTGTCTATCTTCGGTGTAAACCAGCATCTGCAGTTCCTTCCTACATATCTGTCTAAAGCAAATGGTATGTTGGCCTAAGCTGCAAGTGGCTTTGAGTGCAAGAGTGGACACATCTATCTCCAGTTCTACAAAGGCGTGATGAGATTGTATCAGGAATAGTGTGTCCGGGTTTGGTCTCCCAGGGAAGGAGAGAATCTGTTGATTAAGCTGTGTAATGATGGATCACCAGACTGGTTTTGTTTGAAGAGAAATTACACAGCAAAGTCCTTTAGCAGAGGCAATCTCACAATGATCTCTTTAAATGAGACGCAGAGTTGATGGTTGCCAAGGATGGAGTGCCCAGAACCAATTGTCACCCCTTCAAACTAAAGAATCAACCATGTAGGACAGATGTGGGGTGCATTTTCTTCATCCTGAGGGTGGCAAGGATTTGCAATTCTTTCCCCAGGAATATGAATTGAAGTGAGGGATATGAGGATGTGGCACACCAAGAGGTTAGCCATTGTCTTGTTGAATGTCTATTAGCTCCAAAGGGGTGGGTTATTCTTATGTCAATTCTTGCGCACATCACTGAAGCCTGTATTAAGAAACTTCAAGAGACCTCAACCATCTGCTGTTTAAAGAGCAGGGCCTCACCCAAATGTTATACTTCAATCTACAATTTCCACCAATCCCCTTAACTAAATGAAAAGCCTGCCCCTTTTTTAGTGCTACTCTATTTTATCTTTGCTGTTTGAGACATCTTGTTGGGTGTCAAAGTACTGCATTTCTCCCTCAGTCACAATTCACTTTTCAGTGCACATTTTCTTACATTAGTTGCAAATTTAGTTTAGAGATGCAGCGCGGAAAGAGGCCCTTCATCCCACTGTGTCCGAGCGAGCTAGCGATCACTATACACTAGTATTATCCAACATGCTAGGGACAATTTTACCATTTTTACTGAAGCCAATTAACCTACTGGTCTCTGGCGCTGTAAGGCAGCAACTCTGCCGCTGCACGAGCAAGAAACCCCTCTGTGGCAAACAGGACAAATTATGGGCGTAAGCTTACTCGCTGTCTTATCTGTGTCGTAATTGATGTCATAGAGCATATTGCATGTAAACAAGCCCTATGTCCCAACGTGCCCATGCTAACAAAGATGCCCCTTCTCTATTCTTCCAACCTACCTGCATTTGGCCTATATCCTTCTAAACTTTCCAATTCCATGTACATGTCCAAATGTATTGTTGAAAGGTAACGTACATGTCCAAAGGTAACGTTCCACATACCCACTACCCTTTGTGTGAAAAAAGTAGGGCATCCCCCTCTCACCTTAAATTCATGTCCCCTGGTTCTGAATTCCCCTACTTCGGGTAAAATACTCTGTGCATTTACCCTGTCTATTTCCCGCATAATCTTACACACCTCAACAACATCCTCCTGCGCTCCAAGGAATGAAGTCCTAACCTGCCCAATCTCTACCTTTAACTCAGGCCCCCGAGTCTTGGCAACGTCTTTGTGAATCTTCCCTGCATTCTTTGAGGTTTAGAGGTGGCTTCATGGAGGTAGTGGTGAGTATAGAAATTTGTCAAGCACCTCTGCATATATTTAAATGCACCAGCAGCTGGAAAGCTCAGATGCAAATAGTGGCTTGCAAAAGTTTTCATACCCCTTGAACTTTTCCACACTTTGTCACGTTACAACCACAAACGTAAATGTATTTTATTGGGATTTTATGTGGTAGACCAACACAAAGTGGTGCATAATTGTGAAGTGGAAGGAAAATAATACATGGTTTCCAAATTTTATTACAAATAAAAAACTGAAAAGTGTGGCGTGCAAAAGTATTCAGCCCCCCTGAGTCAATACTTTGTAGAACCACCTTTCGCTGCAATTGCAGCTGGAAGTCCTTTGGGGTATGTCTCTACCAACTTTGCACATCTAGAGACTGAAATTTTTGCCCATTCTTCTTTGCAAAATAGCTCAAGCTCAGTCAGATTGGATGGAGAGCGTCTGTGAACAGCAATTTTCAAGTCTTGCTAGAGATTCTCAATTGGATTTAGGTCTGGACATTGACTGGGCCATTCTTACACGTGAATATGCTTTGATCTAAATCATTCCATTGTAGCTCTGGCTGTATGTTTAGGGTCGTAGTCCTGCTGGAAGGTGAACCTCCACCCCAGTCTCAAGTCTTTTGCAGACTCTTAACAGGTTTTCTTACAAGATTGCCTTGTATTTTGCTCCATCCATCTTCCCATCAACTGACCAGCTTCCCTGTCCCTGCTGAAGAAAAACATCCCCACAGCATGATGCTGCCACCACCATATTTCACAGTGGGGATGGTGTGTTCAGGGTGATGTGCAGTGTTAGTTTTCCGCCACACATAGCGTTTTGCATTTTCTCATCAGACCAGAGCACCTTCCTCCACGTGTTTGCTGTGTCCCCCACATGGCTTGTGGCAAACTGCAAACGGGACTTCTTATGGTTTTATTTCAACAATGACTTTCTTCTTACCACTCTTCCATAATGGCCCGATTTGTGGAGTGCACGACTAATAGTTGTCCTGTGGACAGATTCTCCCACCTGAGCTGTGGATTTCTGCAGCTCCTCCAGAGTTACCATGGGCCTCTTGGCTGCTTCTCTGATCAATGCTCTCCTTGCCCGGTCTGTCAGTTTAGGTGGACGGCCGTGTCTTGGTTGATTTGCAGTTGTGCCATACTCTTTCCATTTTCAGGTGATGGATTGAACAGTGCTCCGTGAGATGTTCAAAGCTTGGGATATTTTTTATAACCTAACCCTGCTTTAAACTTCTCCACAACTTTATCCCTGACCTGTCTGGTGTGTTCCTTGGGCTTCATGATGCTGTTTGTTCACTAATGTTCTCTAACAAACCTCTGAGGCCTTCACAGAACAGCTGTATTTATACTGAGATTAGATTACACACAAGTGGACTGTATGTACTAATTAAGTGACTTCTGAAGGCAATTGGTTGCACTGGATTTTATTTAGGGGTATCAGAGTAAAGGGGGCTGAATACTTTTGCATGCCACACTTTTCAATTTTATTTGTAAAAAAATTTGAAAACCATGTATCATTTTCCTTCCACTTCACAATTATGCACCACTTTGTGTGTTTATGTGTTAGAATGGCCCAGTCAAAGTCCAGACCTAAATCCAATTGAGAATCTCTGGCAAGACTTAAATTGCTGTTCACAAATGCTCTCCATCCAATCTGACTGAGCTTGATGGTACACAAAAGGCTGGAGAAACTCAGCGGGTGCAGCAGCATCTAAGGAGCGAAGGAGATGGGCGACGTTTCGGGTCGAGACCCTTCTTCAGACTGGTCAGGGATCAGGGAAACGAGAGATATAGACGGTGATGTGGAGAGATAAAGAACAATGAATGAAAGATATGCAAAAAAGTATCGATGATAAAGGGAACAAGCCATTGTAAGCTGTTTGTAGTGTGAAAATGAGAAGCTAGTGCGACTAGGGTGGGGGAGAGAGATGGAGAGAGAGAGAGGGAATGCCAGGGCCCGAGGGCTGAGGGAGAGGTGGGAAGGGGAGGAGACAGCAAGGGTTAACAGAATTGATAAAATTAAATGTTCAAGCCCAGAGGATGCAGACTCCCCAAGCGGAATATGAGGTGCTGTTCCTCCAACTTGCGGTGTTGCTCACTCTGGCCCTGGAGGAAGCCCAGGACAGAGAGTACCAGGATACGGAATGGGAGGGGGAGTTGAAGTGCTGAGCCACCGGGAGGTCGGGTTGGTTATTGCGGACCGAGCGGAGGTGTTCGGCGAAACGATCGCCAAGCCTCCGCTTGGTCTCACCGATATAGATCATCTGGCAGCTGGAGCAGCGGATGCAGTAGATGAGGTTGGAGGAGGTGCAGGTGAACCTCTGTCGGACCTGGAAGGACTGCTTGGGTCCCTGAAAGGAGTGAAGGGGGAGGTGAAGGGACAAGTGTAGCATTTCTTGCGGTTGCAAGGGAAAGTGCCCGGGGAAAGGGTAGAGCGGGAGTGAAGGGAAGAATTGACAAGGGAGTTGCGGAGGGAGCGGTCTTTGCGGAAGGCAGACGGGGGGAGATGGGAAGATGTGGCGAGTGGAGGGGTCACGTTGGAGGTGGCGAAACTGGCGGAGGACTATGTGTTGTCTTTGCCGGCTGGTGGGGTGAAAGGTGAGGACCAGGGGGACTCTGCCCTTGTTGCGAGTGGGGGAATGGGGAGAGGGGGCAGTGTTGCGGGATATGTAGGAGACGCTGGTGCGAGCCTCATCTATAGTGGGGGAGGGGCAACCCCGTTTTTCTGAAGAATGAGGCCTGGTGTGGAACACCTCATCCTGGGAGCAGATGCGGCGTGGACGGAGGAATTGGGAATAGGGGATGGAGTCGTTACAGGAAGCAGGGTGGGAGGAAAAGTAGTCTAGGTAGCTGTGGGAGTCAGTTGGTTTGTAGTGGATGTCGGTCAGGAGTGTATCACCTGCAATAGAGATGGTGAGGTCAAGGAATGGGAGGGAAATGTCGGAAATGGTCCAAGTGTATTTGAGTGCCGGATGGAAGTTGGTGGTGAAATGGATGAAGTCAATCAGTTGTGTGTGGGTGCAGGAGGTGACACCAAAGCAGTCGTCGATGTAACGGAGGTAGAGGTCGGGGATGGGGCCCTGGTACGCCGAGAACAAGGATTGTTCGACGTACCCGACAAAGAGGCAAGCGTAGCTGGGGCCCATGCGTGTGCCCATAGCTACGCCTTGTGTTTGGAGGAAATGGGAGGAGTCAAAAGAGAAGTTATTGAGGGTAAGGACCAACTCCGCTAGGCGGAGGAGGGTGTCAGTGGACGGGTATGGGTTGCTCCTCTGGTCGAGGAAGAACCGGAGGGCTTTGAGACCGTCCTGGTGGGGGATGGAGGTGTAGAGTGACTGGACCTCCATGGTAAAGATGAGAGCTATTTTGCAAAGAAGAATGGGCTAAAATTTCAGTCTCTAGATGTGCAAAGCTGGTAGAGACATACCCCAAAAGACTTGCAGCTGTAATTGCAGCGAAAGGTGGTTCTACAAAGTATTGACTCAGGGGGGCTGAATACGTTTGCACGTCACACTTTTCAGTTTTTTATTTGTAATAAAATTTGGAAACCATGTATCATTTTCCTTCCACTTCACAATTATGTACCACTTTGTGTTGGTCTATCACATAAAATCCCAATAAAATACATTTACGTTTGTGGTTGTAACGTGACAAAATGTGGAAAAGTTCAAGGGGTATGAAAACTTTTGCAAGCCACTGCATATGGAATTGAGATCAGCATTAACTAATTGAAAAATGGAACAAGCGCATGGATGAATGATTAATTTCATTTCTCTTCCATGGTGACTGTTGAAGTTTGGGATGGAGTTTTGCCAAACCCTGCTTTACTCTACAATGCAGACTGCTGAAATATTGAATTAATTTGTTTAAACCTGTTAACTGGAGAGAAGTGTTCAATAGAAATTAAATGCTTTTCAGATGTGTATTTTTCCAGTGTTTGATTTATGATGCTTTGCGTGAACAGCAAATTTTATGTTTTTCATGTCACCATTTTTAGTTTTTATCTGAACAATAGATGATCTGGCTCTGAAATTCTAGATATCCTGAACTGTTAATTTAAGAAAAGATAAATAATTTGTCCATTGCATTTGGTGCTCCTGCTGTGGTCTCTTTACATCGGCAAGTCCAATCATAGACTCAGCAACTGTTTAACTGAGCATCTGCACTCGGTCTTCCTGGATCTTATCAATTTTAACTCCCCTTCCCATTCCCATACGGACCTTTATGTCTTTGGCCTTCTCCATTGTCAGAGTGAGGCCACACGCTAACTGGAGGAGTTGCACCTCATATTCCCCTTGGGCAGTTTCTTGCCAAATGGTATTAGTATTCAAATTCTCCAATTTCAAGTACCATTTCTTTCTCTGCACCTCTCCCCATTCATCCAGCTTCTTTCCTTCCTCATTTTACTCGTCACCCTCTCCTAAGGACCAATTTCTCTCTTATCCTCCCTCTTTTCCCATCCCTCAGCCTCCTTCCACCTATAATGCTCCCTCCGACTTTACATTTCACTTCTCCTCTTCTATCCTTATCTGACAGTGTTTTCTCCATTTCAAAACTCGCCTTTGCCACTTTAACCACCCATCTGCCCCCACCCCATTACCTATACCTAGCTCTCACTTAGAAACAAGAAAGTGCAGATGCTGGTTTACTGGGGCAACTCAGCGGGTCAGGCAACATCTCAGGATGACACGGGTAGGTCACTTTTCGTGTCTGGATCCTTGGTCACTTTGCCACTCACCCATCTCTCTTTTCCGGCTTTCTTCCCTTCTAATCCCATCAATCTGAAAAAAGATCCCGACCCAAAACGTTGTCTGTCCTTTCCTTTCACAGATGCTGCTTGACCCACTGGGCTCCTTCAGTGCTTTGTGTTTTGGCTCAAGATTCCATCATCAGCAGTTTCTTGTGTTTCTTAATAATTTGCTTGATTTCCCTTACTCCCCTCCACTACTCTTCCCTTCCCTCTCCATTCCATTTTCGGAAATCGGCAGCTACTATTTGGGGATTTCCGACGAATCTGAATGCCTCATAATGTAGTGCCACACTCTTGACTTCTTTAACTCCAGTTATTGCAAGTAGACCTGAGCTTGACAGTATTATAAAATGCCACCTAAAATGCATCAGCAATGAATTTGTGTTAGCACTCATGTTATCTGTGAATGGGAAATTTGTAGATTCAAGTCAAGAGTGTTTTATTGTTGTATGTCCCAGATAGAACACTGAAATTCTTACTTGCAGCAGCACTGCAGAATATGTAAACATAGTACACTGCAAACAATATAATAAACGTGAGAGAAAAAAAAGTTCAGTGTGGGTATACACACGCACACGTATATATACATGTATGTATGTATGTATATATATATATATATATATATATATATATATATATATATATATATATATATATACTTTTTTTCCCTGTTGCCAGCCGAGCAACCTAGGCAGCTTTTTAGGTTGCCAAATGACAGTTTAGGTGGTCAATTAAGATGGCGTGCATGACGCGTGCGATAATGTGCTCAGACGAAGTGTGTAGTTACCAGGGTTACCAACTGTCCCGGATTCGCCGTATTTCGTCCCGGCGAAACAACCTAAATACGGTGTTCCGGCAGGCAAACATGTCGTTACGGAGAAGGGCGGGAACGAAAAATAATCAAAACAATAAACGGGAAGGGCGGGGGCGGGAGCGGGAATGAGCGGCGGTTGGACACGTGCAGCGGGAATGAGCGGCGGTTGGACACGTGCAGCGGGAAGGGCGGGAACGAGCGGCGGTCGGACACGTGCAGCGGGAAGGGCGGGAGCGGGAACGAGCGGCGGTTGGACACGTGCAGCGGGAAGAGCGGGAGCGGGAAACGAGCGGCGGTTGGACACGTGCAGCGGGGAAGGGCGGGAACGGGAACGAGCGAGAACGGGAACGAGCGATGGTGGGTACAGGATGATGCTACAGACAGAGATGGTCAAAAGGCTGTTAAGACATTCATGTGCAAGGAACAGAGGTAACATTAGCATTGTGGGGCTAAGGGCCCATTGCCTGTGTTGTATGTTTCAATAGACAATAGGTGCAGGAGGAGGCCATTCGGCCCTTTGAGCCAGCACCACCATTCACTGTGATCATGGCTGATCATCCCCAATCAGTACCCCGTTCCTGCCTTCTCCCCATATCCCCTGACTCCGCTATCTTTAAGAGCCCTATCTAGTTCTCTGTTGAAAGCACCCAGAGAACCGGCCTCCACCGCCCTATGAGGCAGAGAATTCCACAGACTCGCCACTCTCTGTGAGAAAAAGTGTTTCCTCGTCTCCGTTCTAAATGGCTTACTCCTTATTCTAAGACTGTGGCCCCTGGTTCTGAACTCCCCCCAACATCGGCATTGTCATTTAGACAATTGAGTTTATGTGTATGTGTATACTAAAGGATGTTTATGTGTGTTTAATGAGTTTGTATATAGTACTAGTTGAAAAAAGGAAGGTTGGATTCAACGCGCGTTGCAGATTTTGGGTCGTTGCCATACATATTTCTGGTGCCTCAACATGTTACTGAGAGAAATGCATTTACCCCCATTTGTTACTGACAAATGGGTTGAATGTTACTGTGAACTAAATTTAGGGTTGGCATCTCTGAGTTACCAGTCGGAATTATGCTCAATGAAACATTCACATATTATTTCTGCTTCAAATAAAGTCACAAACCAAACATATTCACCAATCAAGACATGATATATACCACAATTATATATCATGCAGCAATATTATAATACCGTATCTCAACTCTTTTTACACATTGCAATTAATGCAATTTCTATTAGTTCTTTCCACTTCCAAACAAAAATGTGGTTGGATTATTCAGCGGATGATCAACTTGTGTCAATAAATCCTGGACCATGCTTAACCATGCAAGCATGTTTTCTGTGAAAGACCGAAAATTATAATGACATGGCCATAGCATGGGTCGTTATTGCTATTGGTACAGAAACACTCTCGCTTCCCACATAATTTATCCACAACAAAATATACAGGTTGCAAGGAATTTTCTAAAGGCATTTTATGATAATAGCTGTTGAAACTGACTCTACCCATCTGACATTACACTAACTAACAAGAGATGGCCAAAGGACGTAAATGCAGCAAATGGTAATATATTTACAGGTGTCAAGACACCATATTACCTGGCATTAAGATTAGATGTATGTGTTGTGAACAGCAATGAAGATACCCAGTTTGTAAGCACCAGATTTAAAAAAAAATTGTTGATAAATGCTGTTTCCATCATTCCCACTTCAGAATTAACGTTAAGATTTCAACTGACCAAATTTGTGATGTATATGACTGACTATAGAAGTAAAACCAGGATAAATCCAAAGTATAGTTGTAAATGTTGCTTATTAAATAACTACAGGACTGATACTCCATATTAAGAGCATTGATTTGCCGTTAAAATTATGTAATAACGTGTCAACGGTAGCAGTACCAATTGAACACTGTGGTTTTAATGTTTCACGTGTTCACAATTTAATTAATCCATCTCTATGGATTAAAACAAATAATAACATTGGGAATTAAAACACATTTGATTGCATACATTTATCAAACATAGTCAATGTGCGCTCTGAAGACGTTTCCAGCACAATAGGGTCGGGCGGGGGAGTTTGTGAATCAGTGCAGGATTGAAATGGGGGAGGGGGGGGGGCGGTTTGAGAAGGCAATCGGTGCGGAATGGATGGATTGAGGCAGGGGAATTAGTGCGAGTTGGTTGGAGTATGTAGAATTGTGAGGGGAGAGCACGGGGGATGACAGTGGGGTTGAATGGGGGGATCTGTGCAGGATGGATGGGGGATCAGTACACGATGAATGGGGGTAGACAAAAATGCTGGAGAAACTCAGCAGGTGAGGCAGCATCTATGGAGCAAAGGAAATGGGCGACGTTTCGGGTCGAGACTCTTCTTCAGACTGATTTCCCCCCCCCCCCCCCCATTCTTGAATGGGGGAGATCAGTACAGCATGGATGAGAGGGAGAATTAGTACAGGATAAATGGGGGGATCACTCCAGTGTGGATCGGAGGGTCTGTGCAGGATGAATGGGTGGTTCACTACAGGCTGGATGGGGGATCACTGCAGAATGGATGGGGTGGATCACTGCAGGATGAATGAGGGGATCAGTACAGGATGAATGGGTGGATCAGTAAAAGATGAATGGGAAGTAAACTGAGTTATTTTGTCAGACCAATTCAAGAAAACTTGATTCAAACTATTGCTGCTAAAATCAATTTAATCTGACAGCGCTGGATAATTCTTTAAACCTTCCAACACAGGGTAGCTGTAAAAAACGTCACCCCTTGCTTACAGTTTCTTAAAGGGACACACACAACTACACTTATAACATGTGGTTTGCAACAAACAAAAGACATCACCACAAACAAAAGGCGCCACAATGAGTTGCAAAATGTACACATTCAATGACACACAACGCAAGCTCATCAGACATGCAAGTCTGTCCGGCAGGCGTAACCCATAAGTTAGTGACGGGATCGTACACACAACCCTGGTCCTGCCACAGCTGTTTTACCTTTGCAGGAGTGTCCTCCTGTATTTGAAGTACTTCTTGGATGGTTGGCATTCCTTTTTCCGAGGGAGACTTATTCCTAGTATAATTTTTAGTCTGCCTCATCATGTGGGGCACAACAATTTTGTGACTGCAAAAACGTTAGCTGCCTCGTTGGCAAGGCGATTTCCTATGTCTCTGGAGCTTTAACCTCTAGTATGGTGTCTAACTTTGACAACAGCATGCTGACCGGGTAACTGAATGGCCTGTAGCAAATTAGAAATCAATTTTTGCGAGATATCACTGTCCCTGAAGAGGTTAGAAACCAGGGCTCGAAATTAGCGGTTGCCCGGGTGCCAATGACGACCCAAAGTTCCGCCGGGCAACCTAAACGGCAGCTCATTTTGCCCGGCTTGGCAAGCAAATACTGATTTATACCAATAGTAACTCTGCGGGTCAGGCAGCATCTCTGGAGAATAGGAGCGTGACGTTTCATGTTGATGGCAATGGCTGTATTCCTCTAGTATCTTTGATTGCGGGGCAAAGATACTAGGTGCGTGGTGTCGAAGGGTCGGAGCGAATGACGGGCCCCGAACAGTGGCAGCAGCAGCGATAGCGGCTTTACCGCCTCCGCCCGCACCCCGCCCGGCGGAAGGAGACCTTCTCCCTCTCCCCCTCCCTCCCTCGGTGTGCGAGAGGGGTTGTTTTGAAAGCGCAGTTGGTGAATTTGCAGCAGTAGCTTTTGATTTGCAGGCAGCGGCCGCTATCGCCCTGATAACGGCCGCTGCCTGCAAACCCGTTAACGGTGCTTTCAATACAACCCCTCTCGCACGCCGAGGGAGGTAGGGGGGAGAGAGAGAGAGAGAGGTGGAGGTCTCCTTCCGCCGACTGAAGCAGCTGCACCAAAGATCCTATAGCTATAGGATCTTTGAGCTGCACCGCTTGGCCCCGTACCTACCTGTTGGCTGGCGGTGGCGACCCCCTGTACTGATCCCCCCCATTCATCCTGTACTGATCCCCCCCCCCCCCATCCATCCCGTACTGATCTCCCATTCAACACCACTGACATCCCCCGTGCTCTCCCCTCACAATTTTACATACTCCAACCAAAACGTACTAATTCACCTGCCTGAATCCATCCATTCCGCACCGATTGCCATCTATCCACCCCGAACTGATTCACAAACCCCTTGACCCTATTGTGATTCATGGTCTTCAGAGCGAACATTGACTATGTTTGATAACGGAATGCAATCAAATGTGTTTTAATTCCCAATGTTATTATTTGTTTTGACACCTTTAAGCATATTACCAAAAGAACATTTGCTGCAGTTATGTCCTTTGGCCATCTCTTGTCAGTTAGTGTAATGTTTAACCTGTCAGATGGGTATAGTCAACCTAAAATGCCTTTAGAAATTTCCTTGCAACCTGTATATTTTGTTATGGATATATTATGTGGGAAGCCAGAGTGGTTCTGTGCCAATAGCAATAACGACCCATGTTATGGCCATGTCAAGGTAATTTTCGGTCCTTCACAGAAAACATGCTTGCATCAAACTGTTGTGTGCATGGTCCAGGATTTATTGACACAGGTTGATCATTTGCTGAATAATCCAACCACATTTTTGTTTATAAGTGGAAAGAACTAATAGAAATTGCATTAATTGTAATATGTAAAAAGAATTGAGATATTGTATTATAATTTTGCTGCATGTCATTGTGGTATATATCATGTCTTGATTGGTGAATGTGTTTAGTTTGAGTTATTTGAAGCAGAAATAATATGTGAATGTAGACAAAAGTGCTGGAGAAACACAGCGGATGCGGCAGCATCTATGGAGCGAAGGAAATGGGCAACTTTTCGGGCCAAAGCCCTTCTTCAAACTCTTGACATGCGGGCCGGTGAAGACTCTGACCAGTCCATATTATTGATTTTAATAGCCATTGCGACGCTGGAAGGCAAACAGTTCATAACCATAGCACAAAACTTGCTGATACTGAGTGTCACCTGACTGGTTGCCGTAGATGGTTTTAATCCTTTCCAGATCTTCTGCAGCCTCTCCTTCCTCTGGTTTCATATCCAAAACCTTTGATGTATCGATTGGCTGCTGGAGTGAGATCCACGGCTGCCAACATAAGCTGTAATCAATCCTCATTGTTACGTGCCCCTGGGTGCGTCGCCTCTAGGGCTGCATGGTTGTTATAGGTTAAATGAAACAAGAATCTGGTATACTCAATCGCTGTTAAGACTTGCTGAACTAGTACCCATAAATCTCGGGAAACAGCGAGATATACGGATATCGTTGTTCTTAAAAATTCAATGAAAGCTTGTGGATTCCGTTTCTTATTAGGCACTCCCAACAAAATTGCCATAATCTAATTTGGTTTCAACGGCAGCCACACATTATTCATGACTGTTTCGCCATTGCCTTGTTGTTGGGTGGAGGAGGTACAAGGGCCCTGGGGTTCGGGACCGTTCTGACAGAATATTGGCGCCTGGAGGATGCTTTCTTATTCCGTCTATTTCAGCACCTTCCCTGTTGTTTCTGGGGTTTGGCTTTCTCATCCAAGTGCCCACTTCTATAGTCCCAACTGTGACCTCCTTTCCTCTCATCCTTCTTGCGCCTGGTCTCTAGACTTTGACCTGGTACGCCATGCTACGGAGTCTGTAAACTAGGGCTTCTCCTTTTTTCTGGTGCCTGCGTTGATGCACTATTGGTTCCTGATTCTGTCCTAGGTAAATTTGGGTAAATTCCTGTCACCACTGACTGGGGCTCGGTCTGTGATGTAGGTGGAGCTTGACCCAGGGGCTGATAGGGAAGTGGAGATGCGCTAGGAGCCAAATTCCAATCATTTTCCCATTGGATAATGCAAATAAGCTAAATGTATGGTAAACCATAATGATTGGTTAATAGTTTGCCACTCCTTTTGTACCATAATTGTCCAATACCTATATAATGTGCTACTTTTGTATCAAAGTAGGAGTTCATTTTCCCATGCCTCCCTTTCGTCTCCCTCTGCTAATTGAAGGCCAACCATTTAAACTGCAGTCCTTTTTTTTAACATTTTTCCTTCTCTCTCTCCTCTCTCTCTCCCCTATCGTTTATTCCTTTTGTGTGCACACTCTCGTCTCAATACCTCCACTTATTTATATCTAATTTAATTACATTATCTTGCCAACTGGCCAAATTAGTTTTATCTCATTCCTCCTCACGCTTTTGCCATAATTCAATCAATTTATGACTACTATATTCACAACCAATTATTCCATACACAGGATTAACATTCCTATACTTTATTCTTACAACAATATAATAATGACGTTAACGTTTTACTATTTCTTATTTAGCAACCGTGACTTTTAACTGGATCCGAATTCAATTGTTTTTAATTACTTCGCACCATTCCAAATGGGCGAGATTAATTTAGTACTGTCGGTGTTTAGCCGACCCCGTTTCCAAATCTTTAACTATCTCCTGCCATTCCAAATGACTAGGATAAATGTATCCAGTTCAGCCGTCAGTTACCATTGATCATTCCCAATGACCGTGTCTCTCCATTCCAAATGGCCGTGTCTTTCCATTCCCAATGGAACAGTCTGTTTTAAAGTCTAACTTACCAATCAACAAGGTTTGTTGGACTGACCTGATTCTGTCTGGATCCCGTTCAACACAAGAACGAAGGGTCGACTATGCAACGATATACGGAGAAGAGGAAAACAGAGTGGTGTTTAACTACTCACTTCTGCTTGGCCAATTCCTCTGGTCCAATCAGTGCTCAGTTTGACTCTGATTTTCGTTCCTCGATTTGTCGGTGAACCATCTGAATCCTCATCCTCGTCGCCAAATGTTAAACTGAGTTATTTTATCAGTCCAATTCAAGAAAACTTGATTCAAACCATTGCTGCTAAAATCAATTCTTTATTCTGACAGCGCTGGATAATTCTTTAAACCTTCCAACACAGACCTAGAAACACTTGGGCAGGTCGAAAGAACTACTACTTTGATACAAAAGTAACACATTATATAGGTATTGGACAATTATGGTACAAAAGGAGTGGTAAACTATTAACCAATCATTATGGTTTACCATACATTTAGCTTATTTGCATTATCCAATCAACTAAATCCTTTCCAGTGATTGACAACACGTATAGTCACATGATTTTCCCTTTTCCGGCACATTTTCAACCTTTTTTCCCTCTGTGGTTTTCTTCAACTTTGCTCAAAATCATTTTATTTCAATGAAGTAAAACCACAGAGATATAAAACTAATTCTCAGAGAACACCTCTCAGAATATAAAATACACATCATACAGCAATCACACAATACATACACACAAAACGTATATTTTCACTTTTAGAAAATAAAGTTATTTCTAAAACTTCAGATTTAAACAAAGTCTAATACTCACAATCCTAATTAAACACAATACACTTCACAAATAATTTCCCAACTTCATACTTAAAATACTGTTACATGGATTCAATATGAGTTTTTCCCCATTCTTACAAAGTAGTAACCACACAAATCCCCAACCACACAAAGGCTACTAATTGTCACACTTGATTGCTTCTTCCCAAGCTCGGGTCTAGTTTAATTATAACCTCCCCCTTCTATCTCTGGATGAAAGGAATGTAAGGCCTTTTCACTAATAGCATTCCACACAGCAAATGGAAGATTATCAAAACAGAGTTACTTTCTCAGTTTTCTATAAACATAAGAAACCACCCTTATACAAAGGTCACACAACCATCGCCTATGCCTTATCTCTTATCTCAACATAAATTCATTTAAACAGCACAAACCAGATCACGGCCTAGTATCTAGCTTTGGTGCCCACGACCCAATATAGACAACCATAAATCCCCTTTATTATGCAGCCGAGCTCAAAGATGTGTCATAAAGAAGGGACACATGGTGCCTATATCTTGAGAAAAAACCATCAATAACTGATATTCTAAACACCAACTAAACCAAATGCAACTTCTGACAGAGTTATAGCTGCTTCAAAACAAACAAAGCTATGTCTGTTTACATCAACATCTCCATGTTATAACAAGCTATCTGTTCTATGTGTATGTGTGTTCTTTATTCCTTTGTGGCCTCTGTATTTTGAAAACTTCCGCTCCAAGTCCTTCTCTTGCAACTTAACATAAGTTTCTCACACAGAAATTATCATTTGAGCAATTTTATTGTATGATATTTCCTCAAGTACAGGATAGATTGGGGGGGGGGGGGGGATCGGTACGGGATGAATGGGCTCAGTACAGGATGGATGGGGGGAGCAGTGCAGGATGGATTGGGGGGGGGGGGTCAGTGCAGGATAACTTTGGGTGGTCATTGGCACACGGGCAATCATTAATTTCGAGCCCTGATATACGCACACATACGTACACGCAAACAAAAATAAACACACCATTTCACATCCACAGAATGAACATTAATTATAGTGTTGTGTGATATTGCAAAGAACCACTGAAGGACTGATACCCTGGTAGTCTTTTGATTGAGATTTGATCCTATTCCATTTTTGACAAGTATTTGTCCCTCATAAAACATGATTAAAACAGAGACACGAGGAATGGCAGATGCTGGAATCCTGAGCAAAACGCAAACTGCTAATCAAGGACAAGTCTCCCCATGGTCTCCCAACCTCTTCCCGTCGAGCAAGAGGTACAGGTGTCTGCAAGTGCACACCTCCAGATTCAGGGACGGTTTCTTCCCAGCTGTCATCAGGCAACTGAACCATCCTCTCACCAACTGGAGACCAGTCCAGGCCTACCATTCTGAGGAAGGAAGAAGCTCGGGTGACAGTGAGCGGCCGCCAGGACCCGACAGCAGAACCGCTGCCACTTCAGCCCCTTCTGCTGGTCCCCGCTCACCTCTGGCAGTGCTCTCAGTCTGAACATCTCTCACCTGCCACTCGCCGGCAAATCTTTAAATTCCAACAGCACGTTCACAGGACCAGTTGAGGTTACTTGGCTGTGGGAATTTAAGGATTTGCGGGACGTGGTTGACATGAGCAAAGCCGGTGAGCGGCAGGTGAGAGATGTTCAGACGGAGAGCACTACCAGAGGTGAGCGGGCCGGCAGAAGGCGCTGAAGTGGCAGCTGGTTCTTCTGTCAGGTCCCGGCGGCCGCTCGCAGTCACCCAAGCTGCTTCTATCCCTGGAAGTGGAGGCCAGTTCTGCTGTCATTCAATAAGATGACAACTGATTCAACGTCCCGGTGTGCTCACATTTTTCCCACCATCTCTCCACCTGCCTTCATCCTCTGTCCCCCACCCATTCAGTAATTAAAAAATGAAGGAGATTTAGAAGCCTTGGGAAAATTGAATTGTTGCTTATTTTTTACGGAGAGGACAATCTGTGCATGCGCGGTTTAACATTTTATTTTAAAGCCAGCTGACTGCCTACTTTGAGTAATTACTCACGGCGCGTGCCTCTGTACACGTGACAATAAACTAACTGAACTAAGTGGATGGATTTAAGAAAAGCTAGTTGAGTACATGAGAGTGGAAGAAGCTGAGGGAAATGTTCTTCAGGTAAGATAGGGTGGGAGGAGGCTTATGTGGAAAAAGAATGAAGATACATAGACTGGGTGCGGAAAATAGCTTGTTTCTGTTTTTTTAAGTGTTCAGGCAAAGCAAGAGCCTATATCACCATACAGTGATGAGGGGACAATGGGTAGTACAGAACAACAAAAAATTCCACTGTACCTCGATGCACGTGACAATTACAAACTAAACGACACTGAGTGCTGGAGTAACTCAGCAGGTCAGGCAGCATCTGTGGAGGGAATGGGAAGCACATATCTAAAACAGATATTCAGTGAGAGACCTACTGCTGTTGTGAGAGTTGTGCATGCGAATGCCTTGTCTTCACTTGCAGTAAAGTCCTTTGGGACATTTCAAGTTTAAGAAAGGTTTGAGATATATTCAACTTCTTTCTTTCTTTCTAATACAGCATGTCTACCTCCATGTCCTGCTCTGCTGCATCAAGTTCTGGTAGATTGCTTCTTCTAAAGCATTTCCAGCTTTACCAAAAATACTGAATTTCATTTGAAGGAGCTAAAAGGATATTTTAATGCTTTCTATAAATTAAGAAAACCTGGAGCCGCTGAACCTACAGACAGCAGAAATGTGGCTAAACAGAATTTAAGCATTGGGTTGGAAGACATCCCAGGACTGTAACTGGTGAAAAGCTTTTAATTCATCTCAACCCTTGCCTTAATTTTAATTTTGGATCACAATGAGCACAGTAAGTACTGACAGTGGTTTAGTCTGAGAGTAAACTTCGCAGTGCTCCGTGCTATAATAATTTAAATAAAATATTAAGCTGCCAAGTTGCACCGTTTCTGAGATGGTATAACTGAGATAGCGTGAATTTTGCACAATTTCTATCTTCCTCTCCTCCAATGTAAAATAATGGAGTGACACTTCACGGAGTTAGCACCAAGGGTTAAGCAGTAATTGTGAAGGCTTAGGTTTATTATTGTCATTTGTACTGAGGTGCAGTGTAAAGCTTTGTTTTGCAAGCTATCCAAGCAGATCATATAATACTACATGTAAATATAATGAAGTCTAGTACAAGTACAATAGGTGGAGCACAAAGGGTAAGATGCAAAGTGCAGAATATAGTTATCAGCATTGGAGCACATCAGATCCCTAGACCAAGTCCAATGTCCGCCATGGGGTAGGGATGAATCGGACAGTAGTCTAGCTTATGGAAGGATCATTCGTAAGCCTGAAAACAGAGAAGAAGATGCTGTGGCTGAGTCTTGTGGTGCGCACTTTCAAGCTTCTGTAACTTCTGCCTGAGGGGAAGACAAGGGTGGGGCAAGTTGCTGATTATTTTGGCTGCTTTTCTGAGGCAGCCTGAAGTGTAAATGTGTGAATTGGAGGGGGTGAAAACAGAAAGTGGAATTCTTTGGGCTAAGCATTACAGTTAAGTGTTGTACTCGGCATACCTGGAAATGCTGTCGATTTGTCTTTGGTTATTCATGAAAATCACCTAAACTCCACTGGTTTCAGGATGAGCTTGGGGGTCACTGCCGAAAGCTGCTCTGTTCTCCTCAGATTTTTGCCCTTTGAATCAATGGCATGCAACTTGATTAAAACGTGTTTCTCCATATTATTTACCAAACACATTTGGTCAGAGCGTTATCTTAAGGTAGAAAAATGTCAGTGTGGGGAGCATTTTATTCACTTTCTGTTGTCTTGTGGTTGGCTAGTTCCAGAAATTCCAATGAATTTTTTTGATACTGAAATGTTGGTAACACAGATGAGCATATTCCCTGCTCATCTTGACAGTATTAAGTATGGAACTGAAAAAGAATAAAGCTGGAGCTGGATGTTACCAGTTTGTGTATGTGCTTCTACGGATTTTTATATCTGCACCCCTCTCACCGCTGTTTTGAAGGTATCTTTTTAATGGAAATGTTGTTTCCTTGTCCTACCAAAGCATATAAACTTTAACTCTTTGCACTCAAACCAATTTCAGGACTATAACCATGCGTTTACAAGGCTGTACATGTATTCCTTATATTGGATTATAATTATATGGACAAATTGGATTAAAGTCAGGTGTGTGTATTAGAAACAGCACTGGAAATCATTCTGTACTAAAAATGTGCAGCCTCATAAATCCACAGGGTTTGCCATGTAATGTTCTCTATTTACCTGCTACTTCACTGCTAAATCAACTCTTCCCACTTGCATTCATTTCTGGCTCAGCGGTAGAGCTACTGCCAAGGAGCCAGAGACCTGGGTTAGATCCTAACTACGGGTGCTGTCTGTACGGAGTTTGTCCGTTCTTCCCGTGACCTGCGTGGGTTTTTGCTGAAATTTTCGGTTTCCTCCAACACTCCAAAGATGTACGTTTGTAGGTTAATTGGCTTGGTATAAATGTAAAGAGTGTGTGTCTCCCTCTCTCCCCCTCTCCCCCCCCTCCCCCCTTCGCCCCCTTTCCCTCCCCCTCCCCCCCCTTCCCTCTCTCCCTCCCCGAAATGCCCTAGTTCCACGCTGTTTCTCCAAAGTAAAGTTTTCTTTCATCTCCCAGTTCAACTCTTGTCTCAAATGACTCCTGACGCTGCCTCGGCAAGATGCCCACCACCAGATTGAGGGACAGTTTCATCCCAGCTCTTATGAGGCGACTAGTGCTGAACTACTATCTACCCCTTTGATGACCCTCAGACTACTCTTGATCGGACTTTGCTGGCTTTACCCTGCACTGAACGTTATTCCCTTATGTGTCTATACACTGTAAATGGACTGATTGTAATTTCAACTTTTTTTATTTTTTTAGTATGTTTTAAAGTATGTTTTTAATGTCTCTTTGTGTGTTTTGTGTGGGGGGTAGTGTGGAGGGGTTAGGGGGAAACGGTCGCCTCCTCCACGGAGAGGCAGCTTTTTCCAGGTCGCCTCCCCCGTGGCCTAACAGCGAGGATCGGGCGGCCTTTCCCGGAGACGCGCCAGGGACTTCAGCGGTGGGAGCAGCGCGGACTCTCGGCGTGGAGCGGGTGAGCCCTCGTTGGGGCTCGCCGGAGGGGGTCGTTCCATTTCGCTGGCCCGCGGCAGCCTGAAGCCGCGGTCTGCAGAGCTCCAGCTGGCGCGGCATCCGCAGCCCGGGAGAAGAAGAAGCCACCACTGTCGGCCCGTGGCCTACTTCTACAGCGGACCTGGCGGGAACTTACCACCACCCCTGGAGGGGCGCTTCGACCGCCGACCCAGCGGTCTGCGGTGCTTCTGGTTGCGGCCCAGCGGGAACTTTAAATCTTCGATTGCTGGCCTGTGGCCTACACCAACCTAAAGCCGCGGTCTCCGGTGGGGAAGAGCCGTCTCTGGACTTACGTGGACTTTTACCTGTCTGCACATCTGGACGCCCGCAGCGACGGCTGCGGAGGGTTGAGGTCCCGACCACGACGGAAAATGGAGGACTGGCCAAATTTTGTGCCTTCCACCACAGTGATGAATGCTGTGGTAGATGTTTGTGTTCAATTTTTATTGTGTATTGTGTGTTCTTTATCATTGTACCGCTGCTGGCAAATTCATTTCACTTGCACTTTATGTGCAATGTGACGAATTAAGCCGTATTATATTGTATAGTATCATGTATTGTCTTTCTGCTGACTCATCAGCAGGCATCAAAAACCTTTTCACTATACCTCAATACACATGACAATAAACTAAACTAAAACTGAACTGAACTAAACTGAACAGTTGCTTCAATTTGCTTTGCCATTCCCAACTGCCACTCCCATACCGACCTTTACTTCCTTGAACTGAAAGAACAGCTCCTCATAATTCCACATCAGTAGTCTGCAACCCAACAGCATGAACAGTTAATTATCCTTCCCCTCCCTCCTGCACATCCCTTTCTTTCCACCCCCGTGTCACAGTTCCTTCCTCTCTCCTGCTCACCACCCACCCCTTCCTAATCTGGGTCCCATTTTCTTCCCACCATCCCTCTCTCCCTCCGGTTCTCCTTTTCACTCACCACCTTCCTTTCTTATCAGAATCCACTATTTGCACCATTTTGATTTCTCCACATCACCTCCATCCTAGCTTAGCATCTCCACCCTTCTTTTCCCACTCCAGGCCTCATCGGCCAATCAACCCCTCCTCATTGGATACACTCATCATTTGCAATGTTTTGCCATACCCGTTCCTCTCATCTCTTTCTTCCAGCTTTCTCCCTTTTACTCTCAGTCTAAAGAATGATCCGAGTCAAACGTCTGTCCATTTCCTCTACAGATGCTGCCTGACCCCCCCCCCCCGGCTTCCTCCAGCACTGTTTTTCTCAAGATTCCAGCATCTACAGCTCTAAGTCTCTGTCCAATTATTTTAAACTTACACTCTGAAATTATCTCCAAATCAGTTAAAGTTTGGGTTCACCGTTGGTGCCTTTGTACAGAAATATGGAAATTGATATTTTGCAAAGATTGAGGTTGATGTCAAGTCACCGATGAAAGATAACTCTTTATTGCAGAATTGAACAGTAATGATGAGAGATTAAGTGACAGTAAAAGAGACAAATAATCAAGTCATTCAGTACAGCTTTGCTTTATGTCTTAGGCTCCCATGAAACGCAGAATGATACCTTCCCAGCAGGCGAGAAGGGTGCGGCGACGGCACAGATCTGCAGAAGTGGAGGAACCACAAGCAGACATGCTTGAAAGTGGTGAGTGGCAATAGAGATCTCAATGGCTTCACCCACGGAAGCATGGAGCAAATCATCATGGTAAAATTAATTTTACCATGATGATATAAAATGGATGAGGAGGTTATGCTGCGGGGAGAGATTGCACAAACTGGCATTGTTGGAGACTGAGAGGATACCTGATAAAAGTATATAAAATTCTGAGAGGTGTAGAGAGGATTCAGATTTATTGTCACGCCGAGGCACAGTGAAAAGCTTCATTTTGCATGCTATCAAATCAGATCAAATCAACTGGTGGAGCAAATGGGGAAGATACAGAACACAGAATACAGTTCTCAGCATTGTAGCACATCAGTTCCAGAGACAAGCGATAGGGTAGAGGTGAATCGGACAGCACCCCAGCCTATGGAAGGACTGTTCAGAAGCCTGATAACAGAGGGGAACAAGCTGTTCCAAGTCTGGTGGTGTGCTCTTTCAAACTTCCGTACATTCTGCCAAATGTGAGGATAACCAGGGCAGTCCTTGCCTTTCTCTCTATCCCCTTCCCAGTTCTCCCACTAGCCTTACTGTCTCTAACTACATTCTATCTTTGTCCCGCTCCCTCCCCTGACTTTGATAATGTTGGCTGCTTTTCTGAGGCAGCATGAATTGTGGACAGACCCTTTTTCCCAGGGTCAAAATGGGTTCGGCTAGAGGGCATCATTTTAAGGTAAGAGGAGGAAAGATTGAAGGAGGTGTATGGGGCAAGTTTTTTTCACACATAGTGGTGGGTACCTGAAAGGCACTGCAGGGGTGGTGGTGGGGACAGATAAGATAGTGATGTTTAGAATGGCACATGGCTATCCAACGGTCTGTCTGTCTTTTTGTCTTTGTTATTTTTAGAGTGTTTAAAAAAGTTTGTGTTAATGTTCTCTGGTTTGTTTCATGTGGAGGAGGGGGTCAAGGGAAACGTTTGTCAGTCTCTTACCTTGCCGGAGATTATATTGTTTTCCGGATCGTATCTCTGGTCGCTCTGTGGCTCAACATCATGGAGCTGATGGCCTTGCTCAAGACTGACTTTGAGCCCCACCGTGGGGCCGTGGACTTGCCATTGAAACCTGCGATCCCTGGAGGAGTCACTGTGGTAGATGTTTATGTTAAAATGTATTTTGTGTGTTTTGCTTTTTATTGGTATGACTGGTAAATCAAATTCCTCGTATGTTGCAAAACATTCTTGGCTAATGATTATGATTATTATGATCTCACTGAAATACCTGTTGCTCTGTCCAATAAGGACGGCACAGCAGCGCAGCAGTAGAGTTGCTGCCTCACAGCGCCAGAGAACTGGGTTCGATCCCGACTACAGGTGCTGTCTGTACAGAGTTTGTTTGTTCTCCCTGTAACTGCGTGGGTTTCTGCAGGTGCTCCCACACTCCAAGTACATGCACTTTGTCGGTTAATTGGCTTTGGTAAAATTGTAAATGATCCCCCGGCGTGTAGGATCGTGCTAGTGAATGGGGTGAGGCAAAGATGTGACATTGGTGACAAGGATATTTTGGATTCTGAATCCGTGGCTACGAGCTGGAAAAAGATAAGAAAAAAGTTTCATAATGGCAATCGCTGGAGCTGATTTGTTAGCACTTCGCGGAGTTCCACACTTCGATCCGGCGGGTGATGCGAGTACCATCAGCGTGAAGTGGAACGCTTGGCTGGAGGAAAATCGAGGCCTACACCGACAGTCGGAGGCTCTTTCTTGATGTGTGTATGCCAGGGCAGAAGGCACAGCAGAGAGCGTTGCTTTTTTTAACCGCGGGGCCAGCAGTTCGAGAAATGTTCAAAACACTCCCTGACACCGGAATGAAGGAAGACTATAAGAAAGCTGGTGATGCATTGAACAGTCATTATGTGGTGGTGCCGAATGCTACATTTCAATGCCATTTATTCTGCAAAACAATGCAGGAGGACGGCGAGACTGTTGCTCAATTTGTGACGAGACTCAGACAGGTGTCTGTAGGATGCAAATGTGTGGCTGCTTAAGTGGAGAACCAAATATTGGATTAGGTTGTTCAGCATTGCAGATCAGACGAGCTCAGGAGAAGGCTGCTCGAAAAAGGGGGTGAGTTAAACCTCATGATGCTTTGTCGATTGCAGCAGCACTGGAAGCTGTTGAGAGACAATTTCACAGAATGCAATTGAAAATTCAAAACTGGGCAAGTTATCTGGCTGTCCTACAGTAGACCAAGAAGTATGCCGGAACGTGAGATTGAGTGTTACAGGAGTGGCAACAGGATCACGCAGGGAAAGATGCATGTTGTCCAGCAAAAGGTAGAACATGTTGGAAATGTGGAGATAAAGGTCATTTTGCAAAGAAAAGTAAAAGTAAGGTCAGCGACAAGACAAGTGATGACAACAAGAGAGGTAAGTCCAGTGACAAGAAAGACAGATCTTGGCAGAAATAGAAGGGTAATGTCCGTCACATAGAAGGTGATTTCGGAAGTGATGTAGACAGTGATGAAGCTGTGAGCATACTGTTAAAAGGAATTATCAGTTTGCATTGAATGAGGCCCATCACGAGAAAGTTGCAGTGATCATCGGCGGTGTTACGGTGCCAGTGATTGTAGATTCTAGTAGCGACAGCAACGTAATTGACAGATCACTTTGGGAATGCTTGAAACAGCAGAAAATCAAGCGCACGTCAAGGCGGTGGAGTAGGAAATTATATCCATACACCGCAACTAAACCATTGCAGACCATTGGATGTTTCACGGCTAAAGCAGAAGTCGGAGATAGAAAAACTGAAGCAGAATTTGTGGTGGGAGAGGAGAAGGGAGAACCTCTGCTGAGAATTGGGAGTGCTTCACATCGGAGTGCATGTCAATTCAGTGCAGTCATGTGATGACATGAGGCAGGAATTTCATTCAGTATTCCAAGGGGTTGTAAAATTGAAAGGCCGGCAAGTGAAGATAGCCCTTACTGAAAATGTCAAGCCGATAGCTCAACCGGTGCAGAGAACGCCATTTGGACTTCGTGGAAAAGTAGAAGCTAAAATCGAGTTGATTGATCAGGACATTATTGAGCCAGTTGAATGTTCAACACCATGGGTGAGTCCAGTTGTGATTGTGCCGAAACCCAATGATGATATCAGACTGTGCGTTGACATGAGGAGAGTCAATGAGGCAATAATCAGAGAAAGACACCCAATTCATACGGTTGATGAGGTGCTTCAAGAGTTATCAACCAGTAAAGTGTTTTCCAAAATTGATCTTTATTTAATTAAAATATATTTTTTTATTTAATAGAGGTAAATACATCAGTGTACATCACATATATATTGTTACAATCATTGTACCCTAGTTTTATGGCTTTTAAAGAAAAGAGAGTGAAGTAAGTGAAAAGAGTTGTGAAAGTGAAAGAGCGTGCCAAAGGGGAGGAAAAAAAAACCCTTGGTCAAAGAGTTAGAGAAAGGGGATTAAGAGATAGACCCTAGAAAAGAAAAAGAAGAAAGAGAGAGAAAAAAAAGGCGGTTACTATATTATATATCACGCAAAAGGAATTTACCAACTTGATAGTTTTTCATCCCCCTTTACTAAGGCCCGAGGTACTCCTGCACCCTATCTTTGTAGCAATTCTATAAATGCAGACCACGTCTGATAGAAATGATCTGATTTTCCTGCCAGGCGGAGTCTCATATCTTCCAGATGTAGTGTTTCAAACATAGTTGAAATCCACATATTTAATATTGGTATGGGGCATTTTTCCAGAATTTTAAGATTAGCTTTTTGCTATTATTAAGCCGTAATCAAATAGATTATTTTGATACACATTTAATTCCGAACTACCTTCTGTCATTCCAAAAATAATCCATTCTGGCTTTGGTGTCATTTTTATTTTAAACAGTTTTGTGAAGATTTCAAAGATTTCGGTCCAAATCCTTTGAATTTTTGTACAAAAGATTAATGAGTGCGCTATAGTAGCTTCTTGAAACTGGCATTTATCACAAATTGGTGAGAAGCTGGGGAAAAATGTATTTAATTTAGTTTTTGAGTAGTATAATCTGTGTAAAATTTTAAATTGTATTAAAGTGTGTCTTACGTTAATTGAGCATTTATGCACATTTAATAAGTACTCTTTCCACCTTTCATTGAAAATGTTATGCTTAATTTGTTTTCCCACTCTCCTCTGATACCTTCCGTTGTTGATATTACTGCATTTAGTATAATATTATATATATATATGGAATTAAATTTGCTGATTCCGCCTTTGTATTCATTGCTTCATCTAGTAAGTCTGATGGCATTTTGTGAAATTCTTGTGCATGTTTTTTTCAGATAATCACATATTTGGAAATAGTTTTTTGTTGTTAAGAAAAAAAAATATTGATTGTTACCCAGCTTGCTTATTTTAGTTGTAATTGTTTAAATGATAGTAGTTTTCCCGTTTCATACAAATCACCCAAAGTTTTTAATTCCTGCTCTCCTTCCCATTGTATAAATGCTTTATCTATAATTGAGGGTTTAAACAGAGGGTTTTTAGCAATAGGAAGATAGGAGAGATAAGTTTTCTTAATTTTAAGTTGTATTTTATTTGTTTCCAAATTCTGATTGTACTATGTATAATTGGATTTTTGTTGTAATGTTTGTATTATTCACCGTCATTGGTGAGAGAGGATCGCGCCCTATATTAAAAAGGGGAGCTGTCCTCTTTCTCCATAATGATCAACTCGATTGATGTTGAGGAAAGTTATCCAACAATTGAAATCAAATTTCTAATATCTTAAGACCAATAGTAATACATAAAATTAGGGTGAGGAGAGTGCTAATCCCCCTACTACTTTGAGTTTATTCAGGTGTGGTCTTTGTATTCTATGGAGATTTATTAATCCAAATAAAAATTTGTTATATCTGAGTCCAATTTTTTAAAAAACTTTTTGGGTAGGTATAATGGGATTGATTGGAACAGGTATAGAATTTGTGGTAAATAAAATCATTTTTATAGCATTTATTCGGCCTATTAAGGACATCGGAAGCGTTTTCCAGAATTTAATTAAATTATGTAGTCTTAAGTACGGGGTTATAGTTTGCATTAAGCATGTCTTGATATCTTCTAGTGATTTCAATACCCAAGTATTTAAATTTTTCCACAGCTATTTTAAAAGGAAATTGTACGAGATGTGTAGAATCTTTCGGTTTTATTGACATGATTTCACTTTTATTCCAGTTTATTCTGTAACCTGAAAATGAGCCGAAATCCTCGATTAAGTTTAGACTATTGGGTATAGTGATATGAGGCATTGTGATGTACAAAAGTTCATCATCAGCGTATAATGATATTTTATTGTTTGAATATTTTGTATTATATCCGTGGATATTCGGATGAGTTCTAATTATTTCCGCTAGTGGTTCAATTATGAGGGCAAATAACAATGGTGATAATGAACAGCCTTGTCTATTACCCCTTGACAGTTGAAATTTTGTGGATAAGATATTATTAGTTAATATTCTGGCCGTTGGCTTATTATATATTAATTGAATCCATTGAAAGAAGTTCTCTCCCAGTTGGAATTTTTGCAATACCTTAACCATATACTTCCAAATTTGATCTTAAGTGGTGATATCATCAATTGGAATTACATTCAGATTCAAGAGAGGTGACAACATTCGTCACTCACTGCGGATTATACCGGTACAAAAGACTGATGTTTGGAATCAATGCTGCTCCCAAGATCTATCAGTACGAAATCCACAGAGTGATTCAAGGTGTACCAGGAGTAGCAAACATATCAGATGACATAATTTTCCATGAATCAATTCAGGAAGAGCATGACAGGAGGTTGAAGCTAGTGTTGACTAAACTTCAAGATGCAGGACTCGCTGTGAATGAAGACAAGTGCAAGTTTGGCGTCTCTGAGATGGATTTCATGGACACAGACTCACAAGTGAAGGGCTGAACCCAGCCAAGGCTAAAGTGAAAGCTGTTGCAGATGCACGTGAACCTCAGAATGCAAACGAGATGAGGAGTTTTCTAGGACTGGTCAATTACTGTGCAGAATTTATTCCAGATTTTGCTACACTGGCAGATCCGCTGAGAAAGTTGACCAGGAAAGATGTACCGTTCCAGTTTGATAATGAACAGAGACAGGCACCGAAACAGAGTCTAATGAGTGCAGAAACCCTTGGATATATTATGGTGCAGCTGCACCAACAAATGTCCTAGCAGATGCTAGTCCGGTTGGCTTGGGAGCTGTGCTAGTACAGACACATGCAGATGGACCCAAACTCATAGCATATCGTTTACCAGCGTGGAGAGAAGGTATTCTCAAACGGGGAAAGAAGCACTGGGACTAGTGTGGGCCTGTGAAAGGTTCCATGCATACTTGTACGGCATTAAATTTGAACTTGTTACAGATCACAAGGAAGTGATCTAATCGACGAGGTCTAAGCCATGTGCCAGAACAGGACGATGGGTGCTAAGACTCAAATAGTACAAGTACAAAGTAGTCCACATTGCTGGGAAAGCAAACATCGTGGACCCTCTGTCGAGACTGTTGAAGGGTGAACAGCTGAGAGCAACATCCATGCTAGAGATGGAAGCAGAGAACTTTGTGCGCTTCTTCACAATTCAGCCCATGCCAAGAGCTGTAACAACGAAAGAAGTTGAAAGGGAATTAGAATATGATCCTGAACCCAAAGATATCAGAGAGCGTATTCACAGTGGGCAATGGGATGAATGCCCTAACAAAGCATATGTTCCCATAAAAGATGAATTTTGTGTAATTGGTCAGTGTGTGCTGAGAGGTAGCAGATTGGAGATCCCGCAGGCACTATGACCAAGGATCGTGTCATTAGCTCATGAAACACATTTAGGCATCGTTGGTACCAAACAAAATTTGTGGAACACAGTGTGGTGGCCAGGTTGTGAGAAAGGTGCTGAAAAATTTGTCAAGACCTATCACGGATGCCGAATCACAAGCAGGAGCAACCCACCAGAACCAATTAGAAGTACAAAGTTGGCAACAGGACCATGGGTTGACGTAGTTGTTGACTTTCTTGGACCACTTCCAACAGGTGAATCAATTATGGTAGTGGTAGACTACTATAGTAGGTAGTATGCAGTGAAGAAGTCAACTACAGCAGAAAAGACTTAGCATAGATCTTCGCTAGACATGGGTTGCCTGTTACATCGTACTCCGACAATGGACCAGTCTGTTTCCGAGACGTTTGCTAAATACATGAGAATCACAGGCGTCCATCATCAGAAGGTGACTCCAAAATGGCCACAAGCTAACGGAGAAGTAGAGAGACAAAACCAGTCCATAGAGAAGAGTGTACGAATCGCCCATGCCGAAGGGAAAAACTGGAAGGAGGCACAGTTAGCATACTTAGCTGTATATCGAGCGATCACTCACTCAATGATGGGAAAAGCCCAGCAGAAGCCTTGTTTGGAAAGAAAATTCGCACAAAAATACCAGAAGTGCAAAGATCACGGAAGACCAGGAGCTGAGAGACTGTGATGCCAAAAGAAAAGGTGCGGTAAAATGGTACGCCGACTTGAAACGAGGAGCCAGGCACTCTGAAATAATGCCTGGTGATGACGTGCTTGTGAGGCGAGATGATGGCGGTAAGATAGACACTCCTTACCGTTGCCAGCCATACAATGTTGTATCGGGGAGCAGCAGCATGGTGACAGTCAAGTCTCCAGAAGGGGATTTCAAGTATGTCTGAAACGCAACATCTTGAAGAAATGAGATTCCTCCTACTAGGCAAAGTAGACCTATTCTTAAAGATTTGGTCTCCTTTTATCAACTTTTTACAAGCATATGGTGCAACATAACATAACCGTAGAAATGAAATGGTTTGGAACCGGATGACGGATGTGCAAAAAAAAATAAAAATACGAGATAGGTAGATCTAATCTTTCTTTTCTTTACTTTCTCCTTTTCTTTCAATCTTTTAACTTCTCATCTCTATCTTCTCATCTTTATTTCTTTTGCTTTCTGTTTCTACTCGCTTGGCTATCTATTCCGACACTCTTTATTTCTTTTTTCTCTCACTGTTCTTTTATTATTAAATCAAAAGTATGAAGTTGTAGAAGAATGGAAATATGTATGTATGTATGTATTAGGTACTCAAGTACCACACTTTTGTACTTACTTCTAACAAAAATAAACAAACAAGTCTCCGGAAGGTGATATCTACAAGAGAAATGTGTTGAGCGTCAAAATGTACATGTCTAGCAGGGCTCGAAATTAACAGTTGCCTGGGTGCCATTGACCACCCAAAGTGCCACCAGGCAACTTAAGCACCGACTCATTTTGCCTGGCTTGGCACTACAGATACTGGTTTATACCGAAGAGAGACACAAAAAACTGGAGTAACTCAGAGGGTCAGGCAGCACATCTGGAGAAAAGGAACGTGGCGTTTCGTGTCAGCGACGGCTGTAGTGGGGATCAAAGTTATTAGGTACATGGTGACGAAGGGTCGAAGAGAATGACGGGCCCCGAACAGCAGCAGCAGCGGCCATGATAGCGGCTCCATCTCCTCCTCCTCCGGCACCCCTCCCGCCCTGATAGCGGCCGCTGCCTGCCACTCTGCCAAAGGCGCTTTCAAAACAAACCCTCTCACACGCTGAGGAGGGAGGGAGTGGTGGGCCTCCTTCCGCCGTCTGAAGCAGCTGCACCAAAGATCCTATAGCTATAGGATCTTTGAGCTGCACCGCTCGGCTCCGCACCTAGCTGTTGGCTGGCGGAGGAGGGGAGGCAGTGGCGCTTAGATTCCAACTGCCTCCCCCTTTGGCGGCGGCACTTGGCGGTGGACAGCCAAGGCAGCAGGGCGATGTTGTCTGAGGAGCGCTGACCTTCCTTCCTCCCCGTCTCCTCTGTCCCTCCCCCCCCCTCTCTCTCTCTCTCTCTCTCTCTCTCTCTCTCTCTCTTTTTTGTACGCCCCCCTCCACCCCTCTTATCCTGGGACATCTCTCCATCCCGCACGATCCCCATTCCCGCCTCTATTCAGTCCTCACTGACATCCCCTGTGCTCCCCTCCCCATCTTACCCCCCCCCCCCAATCTATTCATCACCCTACCCACCTCGATTTGATTCTCCTGCACCCCCCCATCCATCCTACACTGGTCCCCCACTTCATCCTGTACTGACCCCCCCCTTCCCATTCATCCTGCACTTCTCCCCCCCAGACATACTGCACTGAGCCCCCCATTCATCCGTACTGACCCACACTCCATTTACCCTGAACCGATCCCTCCCCCCCCCCCCCCCCCCCCCCCCGCCAAGCATCCTGCAGTGATTTTCCCATTCATCTTTTACTGGTCTCCCATTCATCCTGTACTGATCCCCTCATTCATCCTGTATTCATCCTGTACTGATCCCCTCATTCATCCTGCACAGACCCTCCAATCTGCACTGTACTGACCCCCCCCCCCATTCATCCTGTGCTAATCCCCCCCATTGATCCTGTGCTGATTTCCCCCCATCCATCCTGTACTAAGTGCCCCATTCAAGAAGAATGGGGTGAACAGTCTGAAGAAAGGCCTCGACCTGAAACGCTACCTATTTTCTTCGCTCCATAGATGAAATTCTCACCCGCTGAAATTCTCCAGCATTTTTGTCTACCCCCATTCATCCTGTACTGATTCTCCCATTCATCCTGTACTGATCCCCCACCCCCAATCCAATCCCGTACTGATCCCCCCCATTCAACACCACTGACATCATCTGTGTTCTCCCCTCACAGTTTTACATACTCCAACCAACAAGTACTAATTCACCTGCCTCAATCCATCCATTCTGCACCAAATGCCTTCTCAACACCCCCCCCCCCCCCCCCGCCATCTATCCACCCCGCACTGATTCACACAGCCCCTGACCCTATTGTGCTGGAAATGAATTCAGAGCGAACATTGACTATGTTTGATAACGGAATGCAATCAAATGTGTTTTAATTCCCAATGTTATTATTTGTTTTAGTCCATAAAGATGGATGAATTAAATTGTGAACACGTGAAACATTAAAACCGGTGTTCGATTGTCACTGCTACCTTTGACACGTTAGTACAGAATTCATTTTAACGCCAAATCAATGCTCTTAATATGGAGTATCAGTACTGTAGTCATTTAATGAGCAACATTCACAACTATACGTTGGATTTATCCAGGTTTTACTTCTACAGTCGGTCATATACATCACAAATTTGGTCAGGGGATATTTCAGTTGAAATTGTAACGTTAATTCTGAAGTGGGAATGATGGAAACAGCGTTTATCAATATTTTTTTTTAAATCTGGTGCGTACAAACTGAGTATCTTCATTGCTGTTCACAACACGTTCATCTAATCAGAATGTCCGGTAATGTGGCGTTTTGACACCTTTAAACATATTACCAAAAGAACATTGTGGGGGGTGTGGGGGGGGGGGGGAGTGAGCTCGGAGAAAAGACGGGGTTAGAGCCATGGGGGAGAGGGGGGCATCACGAGAGAGGAGCAAGCGAGGGGGACCAGAGGGGTAGTGGCTGGAATTGCTGGTGCAATGGGGACTCACAGCGGGTGCTGGTCATTCTCCTCCACCGGGATCAGAGTCTCCGCTTTCCGTTTGGCGACATCGACGACATCTCCGACTCCGGGCTGGGCTGGGTCTCCAACTCCGGGCTGGGCTGGGGATCCGACTCCGGGCTGGGCTGGGCCTCTGACTATGGGCTGGGCCTCCGACTATGGGCTGGGCTGGGTCTCCTGGGCTGGGTCGGGTCTCTGACGCTGGGCTGCTGCTTGGGGCGGGGCTACTTGGGGCTGGGCTGCTTCGGGTCCCTCCGAAACTCCAGTTGGAAACCTCCGCCGGCAACCCTCAGCTCCAGTAAAGACGCAATGGTATAGGAAGGGGCGGACCGTCCCGGGGAAGAGACTAATCTGTGCAGCGCCAACTGGCAGGAGAAGAGATCGATCTGCGCACACGTAGTCTTAAATATTTTTAAACCTCGCTAACTTTTACGACATTCAAGTGATCGGAACGAAACTTGGCGCACTCGCAGCACAGGAGAACGGTGAGTGAACTGGCAAAAAATTGTAGCGCTATCGCAAACCGTTGTTGCGCAAATAGAAAGACCGTCAAACCAGAAGATAACAAGATCAAAGTTTTAGTTATGTGTAGATAGATCGATTGTGAAGAGTCTTCAAATGGAAATGTCAAACCCATTTCTCTCTATCCACTGGTGCTGCCTGACCTGAGCGCTTCCAATTTCTTCTATTTCAAGGCCCCCCAGAATGTCCTTCTTCCATGAACTTGGACCTGCATCCAATGCATGCTTGTTGATGGTTACATTTGCATGCAGCAGGCTGCAACGTTATACTGTGCACTTACAGAGCCAGGTCAGCGACCCACTGTAAATTCTAGGTGCATTAACCTTGTTCTCTAGCTATGGCAAGATTTACCTCCCTGCAATTAGCGTAATTAAAGCATTATCCACGTATTTCTGGAGGTCGAGTGAAAGAGCCTGTTCAGTTGGATGCAAGGGGGTGTCTGAGGGTTCGGGTTGTATTGTAAATGGTGGTGGATGGTGCGCACAGAAATGTAAAAAGGTGGTTTAGGTACAGGTGGGACATAAGAAACTGCAGGTGCTGGAATCGTGAGCAAAACACACAGTGCTGGAGGAACTCGGCAAGCCAAGCACCATCTGTGGAGGGAATGGACAAACAATGTTTCAGGTCGGGAATCTTCTAATATGAGGAAGGGTCCTGACATCAAATGTCACCTGTCTATTCCTTTCACAGATGGCCCCTGACCCACTGGAACTGTGTGTTTTGTTACAGATGGTGGGAAATGAGTAGATTTTTTCCCCCGTTGAGCTGATTTTGAAGTTACTATCTGAGTCTTATGAAACATTATCGGCAACCCTGAACAATTGTTGCCTGAAAAAATGAAACTTATTAATGAACCCTCTGAAATTCTGTGCAAAGGGAAACTTAAAAAAATGAAAATTCAGGAATGTAAACAGAAAATTAGTTTGTGAGGTAAACTTAATTCATGTTTTAAAATAAAATATACAATGTTGGAGTAACTCAGCGGGTCAGGCAGCATCTCTGGAGAATTCCGAAAGGTGACATTTTGAGTTAGGATCCTTCTTCAGATTTAAACCAGATATCGGAAGTTCCTTGTGTCTCCATTTAATTCATAGACTTGAATGCCATATATCTGTCTCTAAGTATTTTCCTAGAGAGCAGATCTAAACTGCATTGGCAATGCATCCTATTAAAGAATATACAGCACCAAAGTAGGTCATTCAGCTCATCCACCGTTCCATCTGAACCTCTTCCTACCATATTTCATTTAACCGATCAGAAAATCTTGTTCCTTTCTCAGCTATGAACTTGTCTGCAGTTCCCTGAAACACATGTGTTTTTCATCATGATTATCCAGTTATAGTTTTAGTAATACAGTATGCAAATGGGTCTGCCAAGTCACCCATTCACATTTGTTCTGCTATCTCACTTTCTCACCCTCTCCCTACACACTAGGGGGGATTTTAGAGACCAATTAACCAATCAAGCCGTCATTCATAAATCCAATAACAAATTAGATTAGTATGTTAGACTCAAGGTATAATGGGTGGTACAATGGCACAGATGGTAGAGCTGCTGACTCACAGCGCCAGAGACGGTTTCGATCCTGACCTCGGGTGTTGTCTCTGTGTAGTTTGCATGTTCTCACTTTTACTACGTAGGTTTCCTCCAGATGTTAGTTTCCTCTCACATCCCAAAGACGTGTGGGTTTGTAGGTTAATTGGACTCCGTAAATTGTTCCTGGTGTGCAGGGAGTGGATGGGAAAGAGGAATAACATCAAATTAATGTGAGCGGGTGATCAGTGGACTCGGTGGGCTAAAGGGCCTGTTTCCATGCTGTATCTTTCAATCAATCAATCCAATCATGGAGTGTTCTAATCTCTTTGGATTGGAACTTGAATCTACAGCTGACCAAGCAAGACTATGCTCTGAATCTGACCCCATGGTGGTGGATGGAAGTGCGAGATGGTTTCACTTCCCAGAGCTGCCATCCCTCACATGAAATGCTGTGAAAACGAGAATTGCTCTGTAAACTTATGCCTGAACACATCAGGTTTTAAGCAAATAAAGATACCTGCTTCAGAACGGGAGATCAAACTGCGTGAGGAATTTTGTTCTTTGGAGTGCAGCCTGTTTTTAAGAGTGATACATCAAATTGTATAACTATGCTATAAATATTATAAATCCATGCTTGTTCTTTAATTGCAAGGCAATTTAAAATCCATAATTAAACTTGATGACAATTGTAAGGCTCCTGTGCTTAGTCCCGGCAGGTGGCGAGGTGGTTGACCTGACCTGTGAATCCACTGAACCCGTGGTTGTTGACCTCACCAACAATGACTCTGTGGAGGTAAGTGATTCTGACCGGCTTACCTGTGAAGTTAGAGAGCAGGGAACACAGCACTGGCTTTCAAAGAATAGCTTGAGGGGGCAGAGGGAAGAACTGTTTTGGGAATCTATGTTTCTCATTCCTCCAGCGTAAAACATATATAAATTATTTTATGCTTCAGATAAAATCTACAATACGACTAAGTTTTTTTAAATTACTGCAAGCTAAAAATACTAAAGATTGTACGTTACTTTGTTTAATGGAGTATCATTGCACTAATGTCACTAGAAGTGATTACTGGTCATTTTCAGTGGCCTCCAACAGCGAAACTGTCCTTAAGAAACAATAATTACTGCAGGGAGGTTACATGGAAGCAGATTGTTTTACTTGCCTACTCTCCCCAGAACAGCTTTTACTCTGCTAGTCAATTTCCAAAGTGTCTTTTAAGTGGTTCTATAGAAATTGTCTTGCAACCAATTCAGCCTGCCTAATACAAGTTGTATCGCCTAATTTAGTACTGGTGTTATATCCTATTTGTGTTATGTGAAAGGACGCAAAGCGTTGGACCAACTCATCAGGTCGGGCAGCATCTCTGGAGAACATTGATAGGTGACTTTTCAAGTCAAGACCCTTCCTCTAACTGATCAGTCCAAAGAAGGATCCCAATCCAAAACGTTACCTATCAATGTTCTCCAAAGATGCTGCCTGACCCACTGTGTTACTCCAACACTTTATGTCCATTTGTGTAAACCAGCATCTACAGTTCTTTATCTCTACATTGTGTTATGTGACTTTGATATAACAGAAGTATTTCTTTTTGGGGATGGAAATATGTTGCCAATACTGGCGATTGTTAATCCAATTACACATTAAATCTGTCAGCGCAGTTGGTAGCAGATGGAAAATAAATCTGACCTTTCAATTAACATGCTTGTCCCAGATGGAACAAATACATCATGCTCTAAATACCAGGGCCATGAATGAAGGAGTCCACCCAAAACACAAGTTATTAAAACAATATTTCTCATATCTAACATGTTCTGCTTCATAAGTTCATGGGGTACAGGGGTAGAGTTAGGTAATTCGGCCCATCAAGTCTCTCCACCATTTAATCATCGCTGATCTATCTTTCCCTCTCAATCCCATTCTCCTGCCTTCTCAGCATGACTCCTGATACCCTTCATAATTAATTAATTATTGATAATCTGTGGGTGCGAAAAATCACAAAAAATAAAGAACCGCAGATGTCGGTTTACAAAAAGGGACACAAGGTTCTGGAGTAACTGGGCGGGTCCGACAGCATCTCCAGAGGACATGGATTGGTGACATTTTAGGTCCGAACACTTCTTCAGAAGTTTCAACAATGGTCCCGACCCGAAATGTCACCAATCCATGTTCTCCAGTGATGCTGCCTGACTCGCTGAGTAAATCCAGCACTGCATCCTTTCGCATAAATAACTGCATGCTTCATTGGATAGGCGCATTGATATGCAGAGAATGGAGGGATAATGGATCCTGTGCAAGCAGACAAGAGTTGGTCTTGACATCAGGCATTGTGGGCAGAAGGGCCGTTCCTGTGCTGTATTGTTCTCTGTTCTAATGTGTCCCACTGTTGTGCATCTGGGTCACAGATTCTAAGGATAGTTTGGGGACATGGAAGATACATCTTGGCCAGTATATTCAGATAAATGCAAGGGGTACTCAATTTATTTTATTGCGGATACCTGCGAATGAATGACTTCTCTAGTTGCCGTTGTTCCTCTTATCTGCTGCCCAGCAGCACAATGGGGGAAAGGAATACGAGGAGTAGTTTGTAGGACCCAAGCTACTAGCACTTTGTGTCCTTTTGCATAAATCAGCATCTGCAGTTTTTAGTTTATACAAAACTGCCAGTGCGATGGTTAAATACACTTTGGCTGCAGTTTCCTTTGTCTAATCTATTTCTCTTTTTCTTTTCCACCTAATATGTATCGACCAGATTGTGGATGAAGGTGAGTTTAAAACAAAAGTTAATTTCTTGTAATGATTTATACAGTCAGTGTAAAAAGAAAAAACTTAAATATTTTATGAAATAAATGTAAAATAGTCTGAAGAAGAGTCTCGACCTGCAACGTCACCTATTCCTTTTCTCCAGAGATGCTGCCTGACCCGCTGAGTTAATGGCCTGTCCCACTTGGCCGTCATTTGCGCCTCATTTACGTGTCATATGTAAAATAGGTCGACACGTCGTGATGCGCGACGTCGCGCGTAAATCACGCGTCAGCACAGCCGTCTGGTGCACGTGACGTCATTAGAATACCATGTGGCGCGCGACGATGCATGGTTACAGACGTCAACGCACGGTGACGTAACCATGCGTCACCACGCGATACACGTGAGACGTCGGGACGCCAGCGTGCGACGCCAATGCGTCAGCGTGCGTACTCATTGCGTCACGGTGCGTAAGCGATACGTCACGCAGATGGAGCGCGAAGATTTAGTTACATTACGAAAACCCCGAACGCCGCGCGTTTTACATTTGACGCATAAATGAGGCGCAAATGACGGCCAAGTGGGACAGGCCCTTTACTCCAGCAATTTGCGTCCATCATTGGTGTAAACCAGCATCTGCGGTTCCTTCCTACACTATGTAAAACAGCTGCTAGTTTCCAAATAATAATGGAATTTTATTTTAAGGTCGTTGCATAATTTCAATTTATAATAGGCTCCAGCACCTATCGAAGTCATTGATCACGTTGAAATGTTTTGTGTGATCCACACACAGAAACACAGGCTATCCTTGTCTATGGGTGGTGCTTGTGTCTGTATTAGGTAGATAATCAATTGTCAATAAATGACAGAGATGTAACTGGACTTTAACAGTTCAGTTTTTTAAACATTTCTTTGAGAATACCTCAGTACTATTTGTGACAGACTCCTATTCCCTTCTTTTAGAAACATGCCGTTAATAAAGATAATTGACTCATTTTTTATATGTGCTGAGGCATTGATTCCCCCCCCTCCTCTTTCACTGCCTCTCCACTCTATTTATTTTCACATCAATGGATAAATTAAATTGCAACTGTTAGTTATTTTTCTCATTTATTATTTGAATGTTGGTCGCACTGTTTTGAGCTGCCCTCTTCGGCAGATGTTTAGACTTTTAGACTTCAGAGATACAGCGGTTTCCTCCCACACTCCAAAGACTTGTGGGTTTGTAGGTTAATTCCCCCCTAGTGTGCAGGGAGTGGATGGGAAAGTGTGATAACATGGAACTTTTGTGATGGGTGATCAATGGTCAGTGTGGGCCGAAGGGCCTCTTTCCACGCTATATCTTTAAACTAAGCTAGCAAATACAGAGAACTTTGTCATAACAATAACAAGGCACTCCCGCCTATTTTCCTTTGTCAGATCTCTCCTCGACAATCAATCAGCCGAGTTCAGCTGAAGACCATCCTGGCAGAACGCAGTCAGATAGCTGCATTCTCTGCAGTGATGAAGAAGATGGCAGAGCAGACGGGAGCAGCAGCCTGTCTGATCAAAGCGAAGCAGGTGGACCTCAGGGACAACACCTTCACTCTGCCTTGTGCAACAAAGACTTGAGGTAAGACAAAGAAGATATGCAAGGATACATTAGTGGCGGCGCAGTGGGTGGACTTGCTGTCTCACAGCACCAGAGCCCCGGGTTTGATCCTGACCTCCGACACTGTCTTTGTGCAGTTTGCTCGTTCTCCCTGTGACCGCATGGATTTTTTCCGGGTGTTTCCTCCTACGTCCCAAAGCCGTGAGGGTTTGTAGATTAATTGGCCTCTGTAAATTGCCCCTAGTTTGTCGGTGAGTGATAGAATCGCAAAGCAATTGATGACAATATGGAAAGAATAAAGTTAGATTAGATTAGAAACAAGAAACTGCAGATGCTAGTTTAGAAAAAAGTAAGACTCAAAATACTGGAGTAACTCTGTGAGTCAGGCGACCTGCCTGGAGAAAATGGATAGGTAACGTTTTGGGTCTGGACCCAGACCTGGGTCTGAAATAGTGATCTCAAATAGTGAAGGGCTTGGATAGAATGGATGTGGAGAAGATGTTTCCACCTGTGGGAGAGTCTTGGGACAGAGGTCACAGCCTCAGAATAAAAGGTCGTTCCTTTAGGAAGAATTTCTTGAGTCTTGAGTGGTTAATCTGTGGAATTCCTTGCCACAGAAAGCTGTGGAGGCCATCAATGGATATTTTATTATGGGGAGATGGCAGGAGGATAGGGTTGAGGGGGAGAGATAGACCAGCCATGATTAAATGGCAGAGTATGCATGATGGACCGAATGGCCTATTTCTGCTCCTTTCATATATGAACGTATGGACCGAAGACGGATCCCAACCAGAAACGTCACCTATCCATGTTCTCAGGGGATGCTGCCTGACTCCCGGAGTTCCTCCAGCACTGCGTGTCTCTTTTTTTGATTAGATTCGTGTAGGATTAGTGTAAATGGAAAGCAGATAGTGGGCTACATCCACAACTCAGAAATTAGACTTTATTTTACTTTTAGAGATACAGCGCGGAAGCAGGCCTTTTGGCCAACAAGTCTGCGCCAACCAGCAATCACCCTGTCCACTAGCACTATCCTACATGTGACAATTTAACAGTTTTTACTTAAACCAATTAACCTACAAATCCGTATGTCTTTGGAGTGTGGGAGGAAACTGGAGCACTCGGAGAAAACTCACACGGTCAGAATTTATTGCAGTCTTGGGCAGAGCAGTTGCCAAATCAAACATAAATAAATAAAGATGTATAATGGTCCCCTTTAAACCTTTCCTCTCACAGTGAACTGAAGCCCTTCAGTTGTGGACTCCGCTATCCTGAGAAAAAAGACTTTTCTACATCTTATTGCACATTTGTGAAAGAATCGAGGGTCAGGACGTATTGATCTTACACAGCCTCCTGTGTTATTTTACCGCTGCTTGCATTGCTGCAGCCCCAATGTGACTGGCAGCGTTGGCCGGGATTTTATGCCCGAGTTAGAGGGCACCACAACTTTCTGTTTTGTTGCTCTCTGAACTACAGCCTGTGTGAATTGTACCTCCCCACTCTTCTTGTGTGAGCGCGGACGTGGTGGGCCAAAGTGCCTGTTTCCATGTCACAAAAACTTTTAAACTCCAAATATGTTTGGTTTAGCTTGGTATCATGTTCGGCACGGACATTGTGGACTAAAGGGCCTGTTCCTGTGCTGTACCTTGCCTTTCCCTATCCAATGTTAACATGAAGTTGAGCTGTCTCTTCCAGCCACTAGGCGGACCAGTGAGTGAGGGATCTCAGCCTGGCAGCATGTGACTGCCATTGACCTTATTAGGGCAGCCTCATGTACCATCACATCAGAAGCTGTTAACGTACATTAAACTGTGTAGGAAGAAACTGCAGGTGCAGGTTTTAACCGAAGATAGACACAATACACTGGAGTAACTCTGGATAGGAATGGGTGACGTTTCTGGTCGAGACCCTTCTTCAGACTGAACTTCAGGCTTAATCTGAAGAAGGGTCTCGACCTGAAACGTCACCCATTCCTTCTCTCCAGAGATGCTGCTTGTCCCGCCGAATTACTCCAGCATTTTGTGTCTCTCTTCGGTGTAAAAAATACTTTACTCTCAGTCCATTAATGAAGGAACTAGGTGTTAGCCTAGAACATAGAACAGTCCCCAGCACAGGAAAAGCCCCTTTTGCCCACAATGTCTGTGGCAAACATGATGCCAGGTTAAACTAATCTCGTCTGCTTGCATGTGATACATATTCCTCCATGCCCTGCATATCCATGATCTAAAATCCCCTCAAACGCCACTATCGTACCTGCTTCCTCCACCACCACCACCCCTGGTAGCATGTTCCAGGCACCCACCACTTTAAGAGCAAAAAAACTTGCCCCACACATCTCCTTTAAATTTTGCCCCTCAGACCTTGAAGATACGCCCTCTGCACCCAGTCTATCGAGCCTATCCAACAGGACTCCCCTCAGCCTTCGATACTCCATGGAAAACAATCAAAACTGTTTGAGAGAAATTCCCTCTGTTCTGCTGTAAACCTCCTCTCACCTTAACGCTGTGCCCTCTTTTCTAACCGATCATCTTCCCCCTCCCCCCCTCCATTTATAATTCTTGTCCCGCTACCACAGTGGTTCTCAACCTTGTTTGCCCCATGTACCCCTTTCACCATATGTCAGAATGTCATTCCCCCCCTTTCCAAGATTGTCTGCCTCAAAAAGTGCATTCCAAATAATATGCATATAATACTGAAAATCCTTTATTTCTAACAGTTTGAGTTTGCTAATCTGTGGTCCCAATTCCCCCCCTGAAAAGCTGAAATTCCCCCCCTGGGGGGAATTCCCTCCTGGTTGAGAACCCCTGCTCTACCAGATCTCCTCTCGGACTCTTGCACAACAGAGTAAACAAACACAGCCAATCCCACACTCCCCTTATAAGGGCAAAGCTCCAGTAATGGTCATGGAGAGTCATACAGCATGGAAACAGGCCTTTCGGCACAACTTGCCTACGCTGACCAATGTGGCCCATCTACATTGGTCCCACTTGCCTGTGGTCCATATTCCTTTAAGCATGTACCTGTCTGAATGTTTCTTAAGTGTTGTGATAGCACTTGCCTCAATTACCTCCTCTAGCAGTTCGTTCCATATACCCACCACCACCTGTGTAAAAAAAAATTATTAAAAATAAAAAATAATTTAAAAAGTTACACCTCAATTTCCCATTAAATCTTTACCCCCCTACATTAAACCTGTGTCCTCTGGTTCTTGATTCCCATAATCTAGGCAGAAGACCCTCTCATGATTTTTTTCACCTCTAAGTTCACCCCTTATCCTCCAGCGCTCCAAGGAATAAAGTCCTAGCCTGCTCAACCTCCCCTCAAGTACTGGCAACATCCTCGTTCATCTCCTCTGCACCCTTTCCAGCTTGACAACATCTTTCCTATAACATGGTGACCAGAAGAGTTGAGACTCCTCTCCTGCTGTCTGCTTCCTCCATGTGTGGTGCATCCGTTACCTGCTCATTCTGTGCATCCTTTAACATTTTGCTTCAGGGCAAGACAAGTGGGGATGCGCGGCAATTTAATTTTACATTGCCTGGAATGCACTGCCTGGGGTGAAGGCAGGTGATATTTAAGAGGCTTTTAGATTGGCATATGGAAATGCAATATAAATAGAGGGATATGGTTCACCTGCAGGCAGAGGAGATTAGTTTAATTTGGCACGGATGTGGGACAAAAGTGCCTGTTCCTGTACTGTACTGTTCTATAGAAACAACGAACTACAGATACTGGTTTATACCAAAGATAGACACAGTGTTGGAGGAACTCAGCAGGTCAGGCAGCATCTCTGGAGAAAAATACGGGTGAATCTGAGGAAGGGTCTCGACACGAAATGTCACACATCCTTTTTCTCCAGAGACGCTGCCTGACCGATAGAGCTACTCCAGCACTTTATGTCTATCGTCTGCGCAGTCCTACATTCTATGCTAACACCTTGTGGATTTTCCAGAGAACGAAGTGTAAAGTTTTTTTGGATATCATCACATGGAGATGATTTTAAATCAAGATGTAGGAGATTAACATAGAGATAGGTTTGCATGCGATTCGTGGAAATGTACAATTTAAACTTTTGTCAAGGCTTCCAATCTGACAGTCAAGATTCTAAAGGGCCCATTCTAAAATCATAAAAGTAAAGTTAAATTACAAGAGCAGGCTCTTCGACCCACAATGAACTGTTGTCTGTTCAATTATTTCACCTATTTATGATGCCACAACTGTGATCGGTTGTTGATCCCCCGCGCCCCACTCCACCCTGGGCATTTTGTATGTTGGAAGACACAAAATGCTGAGTAACTCAGTGGGACAGGCAGCATCTCTGGAGAGAAGGAATGGGTGATGTTTCAGGTCGAGACCCTTCTTTTGTACGTAGAACTGTTTAAATGTCTCTGTGTGCCGGACTGGGGAAAGTGTTCTCAATTGTTTCGAGGTGTAACCAGTGTTAACATCCACCTGGCTTTCTCTTTGACAGATCTGATCAAGTTGTTTACGGCAAGTCTTCCTCAGGAACCATTAGCTGTCCTATTTGCATGGACGGTTACACAGAGGTAAGCTAATTTAAGGTGCACATAGAATCACACAGCACCAGAGCTCGTTTAGTTTCGAGGTACAGCGTGGAAACAAGCCCGACAGCCCACCAAGTCCTTGCTGACAAGCAATCAGCCCACACATTTACCAATGTGTGGAGGATAGAATTAACGAACAAACCCGCACATCTTTGAAGTGTGGGAGGAAACCGGAACACCTGGAGAAACCCATGCGGTCACAGGGACAACGTACAGACTCCGTACAGACAGCATCCGTAGTCAGGATTGAACCTGGGACCCTGGCGCTGTAAGGCAGCAACTCCACCGCTGTGCCACTGTGCCGTCCTGAAAATGTTGTTTGGGGAGGCAGTTCCAGGATTGTGACCCGGTGCAGGAATGGCGTGGTCCTGGGTGGGCATGGTATGAGGTTCAGGGGGCAACATCCACTGGCTGTGGGTGGTCGACATATAGACAGAGCTTCATGAGGTGACCTGGAGGTGGCAGATGCTCTTCTTGTGTTCTTGCCGCAGTTGCCAAACATTTTAATTCCCCCTTCCCACTCCCATACTGACCTTTCTGTCCTGGGCCTCCTCCACTGTCGGAGTGAGGCCACACATAAATTGGAGGAACCACACCTCGTATTTTGCTTGGGTAGCAGACACCCCAGTGGTGTATGAATGTTTATTTCTCTAACGTTTTGGGTTCGGACCTTTCTTCAGACTTTTAGGTCTGAGATTCTGCCTGTAACAGATAGTCGGCTCATATGAAATAGTAGGCTGAAGGGCCTTTTCCAATGCTATACTGTTCTATGGAGCGATATTAAGAACCAGGGACATAGGTTTAAGCTGAGAGGGGAAAGATTTAAAGGGAAGCTGAGGGGTAACTTTGTTCGCATGGAGGGTTTCACATGAAACGAGCTGTGGAGGAGAACTGCTGTTACTGGCTTATATCAAAGATTTAGAGGGACATGGGCCTAATGTGGGGCTGAGGGACCTATTACTGTGCTGTACGACTGATTCAATGTTCTAAAATGTTCACAAGAATTTGGAGATGCTGGAATCCTGAGCAAAAATCCCCAAATTATGACTGAAGATTTCTGTAAAGGGAATGTGGAAGGGAGAGTGATGTGGGTGAGAGGGAAATCAAGCAAATCATTTCGAGATACGAGAAACTGCAGATGAATCTTGGGCAAAACACAAAGTGCGGGAGGAACTCAGCGGGCCAGGTAGCATCTGTGGCGGGAACGGACAGTTGATGCTTTGAGTCTGGACCCTTCTTCTGATTAGTGGATTAAAGGGGAGAAAGCTGGTGATACAGAACTCTGACATATTCCAATTTTTGTTTTTGATCCTGGAAGAATTTAGCATCTTGGTCCTAAGTTCATCAATCTGGATTGAGCGCAAGGTTCTGACTGTGTCCAAAATGTGTGTTAATGCACTTTGGTAGTAGCAACGAATGCAGAGATTATTTTCTAAATGGGGAAAGGATTCAGAAATCCGAGGTACAAAGGGACTTGAGAGAGCTGGTGCAGGATTCCCAAAATGTGATTTTGCAAGTTGAATCCGCAGTAAGGAAGGCAAATGCAAAGTTAGAATTTATTTCCAGATGGCTAGATTGTAAAAACAGGGATTTAATGCTGAGGCTTTATAAGGCACTGGTCAGACCGCATTTGGAGTATTGTGAGCAGTTTTGGGCCCCATATCCGAGGAAGGATATGCTGGCGTGGGAGAGGGTCCAGAGGAAGTTTACGAGAATGATACTCGGAATGATTGAGTTAATTTATGATGAGCGTTTGACAGCACTGGGCCTGTACTCGCAGGAGTTTAAAAGGATTAGAGAGGACCTCATTGAAACTTATCAAATAGTGAAAGGTCTGGATAGAGTGAATGTGGAGAGGATGTTTCCACTAGTGGGAGATTCTAGGACCAGAGAACACAGCCTCAGAATAAAAGGACTAACCTTTAGAAAGATGAGGGGGAATTTCTTTAGTCAGAGGGTGGTGAATCTGTGGAATACATTGCCACAGATCGCTGTGGAGGCCAAGTTATTGAGTAGTTTTAAAGCAGCGATTGACGTTCTTGATTAGTAAGGGGCGTCAAAGGCTTTGGGGAAAAGGCAGAGAATAGGAATGAGAGGGAAAGAAAGACCAGGCATGATTGAATGGCAGGGTAGACTCAGTGAATCAAATAGCCTAATTCATATAACCATATAACAATTACAGCACGGAAACAGGCCCTCTCGGCCCTTCCAGTCCGTGCCGACCATTTGTTTTCCCCTAGTCCCATCTACCTGCACTCAGACCATACCCCTCCATTCCCTTCACTTCCATATACCTATCCACTTTACTTTTAAATGTTAAAATCGATCCTGCCTCCACCACTTCTGCTGGAAGCTCATTCCACACAGCCACCACCCTCTGAGTTAAGAAGTTCCGCCTCACGTTACCCCTAAACTTCTGTCCCTTAATTCTCATGTCAATTCTCATGTCAATTCTGCTCCTGTGACCTACGTACTTATGAAAATCCTTGGTTTGTCCTTACAGCCTTTCTTAAATAAAGGCATAACATCAGTCACCCTCCATTCTTCCAGTAACTCCTCCGCAACTAACGACACAAATATGGGCTAAAGTGCCTAATTCTGTCCCCATGACTTATGAGCTTGTGTGGTGTTATTCACGGGCGGTGATTCTCAGCGCCAACTTGTGCAGTTGCTGATGCTCTCGTCTTGTTTCCTGTCCCTGCCTAGATTGTGCAAAGTGGGAGGCTGATTGTCTCCACGAAATGTGGTCACGTCTTCTGCAGCCAGTGCATCCGAGACTCTCTCAAAAACTCACACATGTGTCCGACCTGCAGAAAGAAACTCAACACACGCCAGTACCACCCCATCTACATCTGACCGCCGGTGGGGAGGGATGGTGGGGGTGTCTTCCTGGCGAAATGGATCCACCCACCTCGGAATCCCGCGACGTTCTTCCGCTTCCGCAGCCGGCCGGCAGGGGCCGCTCGGCGTCGGAGCCCGAAGCTCGCAGTGGCGGCCCCGCCCGCCCGCCCGCCCGGCCCCGCCCGCCGCCGCTCCCCATCGACGTGGTTGTGATTTTTGTTTCTGAATGGAGTTTGGGAGGGAGGGAGGGAGGGGACGGGCAACGGCGGCAGGTGAGAAATAAAGCAAAGCTCCAGAGTGTTCCAGTTGCCAAGTGAACTCCCCCGTGTGTTTTGTACATGGTTTTACTTGTGTTTTGTTCCCTACGCGTTCCCTCTCTCGCTCCCCCCCCCGGAATGAGAGCATGGCCGCGGTCGGTGGCGCCCGCCGCGGTTTCTCAGCGACGTCTTCAATCTGCTGCTCGGCCTGGTCCGCCGACGGAGAGCGCTGCTCAATCTGAAGATTGGCACAAAATGCTGGAGTTACTCAGTGGGTCAGGCAGCATCGCAGGAGAAAAGGAATAGGTAACGTTTTGGGACGAGACCCTTCAGACTGGGAGTCGGGGGAGAGGCGTGAAAACGTACAGAACAAATCAGAGGTTGGCTGTGGAGGTGGTGACAACGAGGGGATATGAACAGTCTGACTCGAGCAGGATGACGAGAGTGAGAGGGAATGCAAGGGTTACTTGAAATTAATCTTGAATGTTTCAGGTCTGGACCCTTCTTCCGACCCTGCCGCCTCGAAACGTCGCCTATTCCTTCTCTCCAGAGATGCTGCCTGACCGCTGAGACTCAAGCATATCGTGCGTATCTTTGGTATAAACAAGCATCTGCAGTTTCTTCCTACACCGTTGAATCTGACCTCAGTACTACTCCACACCCAACACTGGACGGTAACACAAGAGACTGCAGATGCTGCAACCTGGAGCAAGGCAAAAACATCAACTGCTTGAGGAACAGCGAGCCAGGCAGCGTCTGTGGAGGCAGACACTTTGGCTGGAAGTCCCGATCTTCAAACACGAACCATCCCTCTGCCTCATTATTGTAGCATAAACTCCCGATATAATTGAATCATAGCCTGCTTTTGTATTCTATTCCTTGAGCAATAAATGAGAACACCTCTCTTATCTGCCTGCAGAAACAAGTAACCGCAGATGCTGGTTTACTAAAACAAAAGATAAAGTGCTGACGTGACTCAGCGGGTCAGACAGCATCTTGGAACATGTATGGGTGATGTTTCGGTCGGGACCCTGCTTCAGGCTCAAAGAAGGCCCGAAATGTTCACCCATCCATGTTCACCAGAGATGCTGCCTGACCTGCTGAGTTACTCCATCACTGTGTCTGTTATTTGCCTGATTACCTTCTGTATCAGCTGTGCCGTCGACAATGATGTGCTCAGGATACTTGAATCACTATCTCCAAAAACTCTAATCTCCCCTCATTGAGATAACATGCATTCTTTCTTCCCTCCTTCACCATTCCCACCACAGATGCTGCCTGACCCAGTGAGTGGCTTGAGCACTTCGTGCTTTGCTGCTCCAGTTCGTACCTTACTTCCAACTGAAGTTGTGACTCTCAAATCCTGTACCGCTGGAACATTTGTGATGTGGGGGGGGAGGAAGACAACTGCAGGTTACCCAAGGATCACAAGCATTTGGTTAGACCCCTCGAACTCAGGAAATCTTTCAAAGCCTTACGATTGTTGATGGCTGGGTTTCAAGCGGTGTTTTTTGGAAGAGGGCTTGGATTACTCTATGCATGGTTTCAGGATTCCATTTTGCTTTCGAAACATACTGCCTTTCTTTCCTCTCTCTCCCCTCCCTCTTTCTCCCCTCCCTCCCTCTTTCTCCCCTCCCTCCCTCCCTCCTCCCTCCCTCCCTCTTTCTCCCTCCCTCCCTCCCTCTTTCTCCCCTCCCTCCCTCTTTCTCCCCCTCCCTCCCTCTTTCTCCCCTCCCTCCCTCTTTCTCCCCTCCCTCCCTCTTTCTCCCCTCCCTCCCCTCTTTCTCCCCTCCCTCCCTCTTTTCTCCCCTCCCTCCCTCTTTCTCCCCCTCCCTCCCTCTTTCCCTCTCCCCTCCCTCCCTCTTTCTCCCCTCCCTCCCTCATTCTCCCCTCCCTCCCTCTTTTCTCCCCTCCCTCCCTCATTCTCCTCCTCCCTCCCTCATTCTCCCCTCCCTCCCTCTTTCTCCCCTCCCTCCCTCATTCTCCCCTCCCTCCCTCTTTCTCCCTCCCTCCCTCTCTCCCTCTCCCCTCCCTCCCCCCTCCCTCTCTCTCCCCTCCCTCTCTCTCCCCTCCCTCTCTCTCCCCTCCCTCCCTCTCCCCTCCTCTCTCTCCCCTCCCTCTCTCTCCCCTCCCTCTCTCTCCCCTCTCTCTCCTCTCTCTCCCCTCGCTCACTCTCCCCTCCCTCACTCTCCCCTCCCTCACTCTCCCCTCCCTCACTCTCCCCTCCCTCACTCTCTCCCCTCCCTCACTCTCTCCCCTCCCTCTCTCTCTCCCCTCCCTCTCTCTCCCCTCCTCTCTCTCCCCTCCCCTCTCTCTCCCCTCCCCCTCTCTCCCCTCCCTCTCTCCCCTCCCCCCTCTCTCTCCCCTCCCCTCTCTCTCCCCTCCCCCCTCTCTCTCCCCTCCCCCTCTCTCTCCCCTCCCCCCTCTCTCTCCCCCTCTCCCCCTCCCCCCCTCTCTCTCCCCTCCCCCTCTCTCTCCCCTCCCCCTCTCTCTCCCCTCCCCCTCTCTCTCCCCTCCCCCTCTCTCTCCCCCCCCTCTCTCCCCGCCCCCTCTCTCACCCCGCCCCCTCTCTCACCCGCCCCCTCCGCCTCTCCCCTCCGCCTCTCTCTCCCCTCCGCCTCTCCCTCTTTCTCCTATCCTGCCCCAAAACACTCTCACTCTCTCCCCCTCCCTCTCTTCCTCTCTCTCCCTCCCCCTGCTCAAATCTATCTCTAACCGAGGTCTGGAACAGATGTATCTTCAACCAAAGATTCTGACCGTGGGCTTGGCTTCAGCATCCACGTTAGTCTGAGAAAAGACTGGCGTCTGGAAGATTCAGCCCACCATGAAACCAAATTAACTTCAACCTGTTGAAAATTCACATCTCTTTGGAAAATAAAATAAAAGATTAAGTTAGTTTTTAAAAAAAATGTTACTGGAAGTATTTTGAGTAATTGGAGAAGTTTATTTTAATTGTCTGAACTATTTGTGCTGTGGTGTTTTATGGATGTTGAATATTAACCATTATGTCCTCTTGTCAATTATAAGTTATGCCAATTACAATGGTTTTTTTTTGCCACAAGGTGAAGGATCTGAGGGCCAAAATAACTAATAAAAGTATCAGTCCCTCACACCTCCCCATTTTGTCTGCTTTTTGAGGGTAACTTTAGACGCGTTAATGATGATTGAGTTTTGTTTTCCTGGGTTGTTGCAAACTTTTGCCTTAAGTATACTCTACGTTCCAGTTACTGGCATTGATAGGGAAGCTGCACAGCACCTTTCAGAATGGAAATAACAAAGACTATGAATGGCATGACCCTCAACAGCATTGATGTACAGAGGGATCTTAGGCTCCCTGAAAATAACAACACAAGTAGATAAAGTTGGAAAGAAGCATATAGAAAATAGGTGCAGGAGTAGGCCATTCGGCCTTTCGAGCCTGTACCGCCATTCAATATAATCATGGCTGATCATCCAACTCAGTATCCCGTACCTGCCTTCTCTCCATACCCCCTGATCCCTTTAGCCACAAGGACCACATCTAACTCCCTCTTAAATATAGCCAATGAACTGGCCTCAACTACCTTCTGTGGCAGAGAATTCCAGAGATTCACCACACTCTGTGTGAAAAATGTTTTTCCTATCTCGGTCCTAAAAGATTTCCCCCTTATCCTTAAACTGTGACCCCTTGTTCTGGACTTCCCCAACATCGGGAACAATCTTCCTGCATCTAGCCTGTCCAACCCCTTAAGAATTTTGTAAGTTTCTATTAGATCCCCCTCCTCACATATGTACATATGGTATGCCATACCGTACATGTGGTATGCTTGCCTTTGTAGATTGGGCATTGAGAATAAGAGTCATGATGCAGCTTTATAGGACTTTGTCAAGGCCACATTTGGATTGTTGCATGCAGCTATAGGAAGGTTGTGGAGAGGTTGCAGAGGTGGTTTACCAGAATGACGCCTGGATTCGGAGGTATGAGCTACAGGGAGAGGTTGGACAGACTTGGATTTTTTTTTCTCTGCAATGCCAGAGGTTGCCGGGAGGCACGATGGAGGTTTATCAAAATACAAGAGGCACAGAAAGCGTGGAGAAAAAGAACCTTTTTCCCAGGAAAGTAAAATCAAATACTTGAAGGTGCAACTTTAAGGTGAGAGGGGTAAAGTTTAAATGAGATGCTCAGGGCAAATTTTTTTACGCATGGTGAAGGAGCTTGTAATGTGCTGATAGGGTTGATGTTTGAGGTAGATAAATAGTATTTAGAAGACTTTTGGATAGGCAGGAATATGGATTATGTGCAGGTAATTCAGAGATGGTCTTGGCATCATGTTCAGCACAGACTTTGTGGGCCAAAGGGCCTGTCCCTGTGCTGTACTTTTCTATGCTTTGAATCCGACTGAGCAGCTGTGAGCGAGCACTAGTGCCTCTTGACCTGGGTTCGATCCTGACCTCGGGCACTGTCTGGGTGGAGTTTGCACGGAAATAGACAGAGAAGATAGAGTTTGCACGCTCTCCCTTTGACCGCGATAGTTTCCTCCGCTTACTCTGGTTTCCTCTCGCCTCCCAAAGATCAATTATGGCCTCTTATCAATTGTTTGATTGTTTAGCCACTTTAGTTGTGAAGTCAGATGATTTGTTGAACTGGGAACCTGATGTAGCTAACTTTGTGTATCGCACATTAAAGGTTTGAGGATGTTGGGCATGGCCTTCATCAGCAGTGAAAACCTCAAGATGGCCAACTTGCCATCCTCCGCACCAATGGGCAATTTATTGTCCAGGATTATCTATTACATCCAATGCCCAGGTTATGTGCAGAGTTATAAAGTCACACAGCATGGAAATAAACCCTTTGACCCAAGTTGTCCAAGATGCCCATCAGCGCTCGTCCTATTTGTGAGAGTAGAAGTGGGGAATGTCTTAAGACATGAAGGGGTGAAGATGAAAAATGTCTTCACTCATGGTGCCCACCTAAACCACCTGTAACTCTCCCGAAGATGCCATTGTTATTGGCTGTACCGCCAGTGGTGATGGGTCCGTGGAGAGCTAGACCGTGTGTTTGACTGGTGCAACCACAATGACCTCTAGCTCAACGTCAACAAAATCAGGAAACTGCAGTGAGCCCTTGTTATAATGGACCATGGTGGGGAGTAATGCCGCCTGAGATTGCCGGATGTCCAGTTTCACCGAGTAAAGGATTATCATTGCAGAAACAAAGATCTGCAGGTGCTGGTTAACACACAAAAGGACACAAAGTGCGAGAGTAACTCAGCAGGTCAGGCAGCATTTCTGAAGAACATGGATAGGCAATGTTCTGGGTCTGGATCCTTCAGATTCTGACTGGAACTGGGCCTGGAATCCAGCTGAGTTGATGGCCCTGGGCTGTTGGGGGCCGGTGGAGAGGTGAGGATCGGCGGAGTCCATGGTCGCAGGTGGCCGGAGAGCAGGTAGGTCCGGCCTGGCAACAGCCAGGGGAGACGGTGCGAACCTGGGGTGGTGATGACAGCCCGACCGGGCGATGAACGTCGGTCGATCCGTCCGCTATAAACATAATCTTGTAAAGAGATCTGTAAAAAAGGACTGCTTACTGTAACTTGACTTCAGAAAGGGGAGAGAGGTTGGAAAGAGTGCAGAGAATATTTACAAGGATGTTGCCAGAACTTGAGGATCTGAGCTACAGGGAGAGGTTGGGCAGACTAGGACTTTATTCCTTGGAGCGCAGGAGATCATCTGGACAGCTTACAGGCCAGTGATTTGAATATTGATTTCTCTTGCTTCAGGTAGCCACGACATTCTCTCGCATTACTCCAGATTTTTTGTGTCTATCTTTGTTGATCTTCAAGGTGTATTAAATCATGAGAGGAATAGATTGGGTAAACATTTTTTACTCGGATTAGGGGAATCAAGAACCAGAGGATTTATGTGCAAGGTGAGAGGGAAAAGATTAAACAGGAACCTGTGGGACACCTTTTTCATTGGGAGGTCATGTTGCAGATGTACAAGACGTTGGTGAGTCCACATTTGGAGTTTTGTGTTCAGTTCTGGGCACTGTTATTGGAAAGATGTCGTCAAGCTGGAAAGGGTGCGGAGAAGATTTACGAGGATGTTGCCAGGACTCAAGGGGCTGAGCTACAGGGAGAGGTTTGGGCAGGCTAGGAATCTATTCCTTGGAGCGCAGGAGGATGAGGGGTGATCTTATAGATGTGTACAAAATCATGAGAGGAATAGAGAGGGTAGACTCAGTCTCTCCCCCAGAATAGGGAAATCGAGGACCAGAGGACATGGGGTTAAGGTCAAGGGGAAAAGATTTAATGGGAACCTGAGGGGTAATATTTCCACATAGAGAGTGATGGGTGAATGAACGAGCTGCCCGAGGTCGTTGAGGCAGAGACTATCACAACACTTGGACAGGTACATGGATAGGACAGGTTTGGAGGGATATGGGCTAAACATGGGCCTGTGGAACTTGTGCAGATGGGGCATGTTGGCTGGTGTGGGCAAGTTGGCCCGAAGGGCCTATTTCCACGCTATATCACTCTATGACTCTATATGTGAAATGAGTGGCCAGAGAAGGCAGTTGAGACAGATACTATAACAATACTTAAAACATTTGGACAGGTACATGGATAGAAAAGGTGAAAGAGTCATAGGTTTAGAGGGATATGGCTCACAAGCGTGCAGGTGGAACTAATGTAGATGGGGCATTTTGGTCGGCATGGATGAAGGGCCTGTTTACATGCTGCAACACCATGAAAACGGGCCCTTCAACCAACCTCATCCATGCCAACCAAAATGCCCCATCTACATTAGTTCCATTTGCATGCTTGTGAGCCGGATCCCTCTAAACCTATGACTCTTTCAATGGCAGTAACTTAGATGGGGCATTTTAGTCGACACCGAGTTGGGCCGAAGGGCCAGTTTCCGTGTTGTAGGACGCTATATGTGATAAATAAACTATTGATTTAAATGCTGCAACCACTAGAGGGCGTGGTCATGACACAGAGCCTTCTCCTCGCATGGTGTTGCTGCTGTGAGCGGCTCAACGACCAGTCTAGTTTCTCTTACCCACTGATTGCTCACAAAGTGCTGGAATAACTCATTGGGTCCGGCAGCATCTCTGGGGAATGTGGATAGATGAAGTTTCAGGTCAACCCAAAGACGTGTAGGTTAATTGGCCTCTGTAAATTGTCCCTCGTGTGTCAGGAGTGGATGGGAAAGTGGGATAACATAGAACTAGTGTGAACGGGTGATCAATGGTCGCCGGGGCTGAAGAGCCTGATTCCATGCTGTAACTCTGAACTAAACTAAGAAAGGGTCCAATTAGCATTTTGTAAAATTGCAATGAGAGAAACAAACAACTACAGTTGCTGGTTAATACACAAAAAGACACAAAGTACTGGAGTAACTCAGCGGGTCAAGCAGCATCTCTAGAGAACTCAAAGGAAGGAACTCAACCCGAAATGTCACCTATCCATGTTTTCCACAGATGCTGCCTGGCCCACTGAGTTACTCCAGCACTTTGTGTCTTTAGGAAAGAACTACAGATGCTGGTTTGGTCTGAAGAAGGGTCTCGACCCGAAAAGTCACCCATTCCTTCTCTCCATAGATGCTGCCTGTCCCGCTGAGTTACTCCAGCATTTTGTGTCTAACTTTGTCTTTATTTGCATACCAGCATCTGCAGTTCCCAGTATCTCCACCACTGCAATGAACTGAGTTAATTGTAAACATTGTCGGCACAGTGGCGCAGCGGTAGAGTTGCTGCCTTACAGCGTCACAAACCCGAGTTCGATCCCGACTACGGGTGCTATCTGTATGGAGTTTGTACGTTCTCCCCGTGACGGCGTGGATTTTCCCGGGGAGCATCGGTTTCCTCCCACACTCCAAAGACGTACAGGTTTGTAGGTTAATTGGCTTGGTAAAATTGTAAACTGTCCCTAGCGCGTGTAAGATAATGTTAATGTGCGGGGATTGCTGGTCGGTGCGGACTCAGTGGGTCGAAGGGCCTCTGTATCTCTAATCCTAACTAAATCACAATATACATTTGTCAAGTTATTCGGAAGGTGATGCTTTTCCACTCTCAAGCACCCTCAAACTCACAGTATGGATAAGCAAACCCTGGACTAATCCCCACCCAGGGCACCCACTGCTGTGATACAAGAAACCGTTTTGTTGAGTTTATTTGTGTCAAGTGAAAAGCTTTTTATTGCATGTTAACCAGTCAACTGAAAGACTATACATGATTACAATCCAGCTGTCCACAGTGTACAGATACAGGATAAAGGGAAGTTACAATTTTACCAAGTTTCAATAAGGTAGATGGTAGGTCAGAACCACTCCTAGTTGGTGATAGGATGGTTCAGTTGCCCTATAACAGCTGGGAAGAAACTGTCCTACAGGGTGAGGCAGAGTAACAATCTGGGTGGTGCAGCAGATAGTAATGGGTCTGTTCCACTTAGGCAATTTATTTGGGTGACTACAGGCGACTGCCACAACATTTTCAACATGTTGAACATTTTTCGGCGACAATGTTTGCTGTCGTAGGTTGAAGTAGGTGTTGTCGTAGGTGGATTCCATTAAAACTAGTCCCTGGCAGTCGCCTAAAGAGTCGCCTAAGTGGGACAGGCCCATAAAGCTGCTTCTCAGCTCTGGGGACTTGTGTTCCATCCTGACCTTGTGTGGCACCTTGTGTGGAGTTTGCACATTCTTCTTGTGACAGTGTGGGTTTCCTCTGGGCAATCCAGTTTCCTCCCACATCTCCAAGTGTGTGTTCATGCAGCGGGTCTGGCAGTATCTGTGGAGGGAAATGGACACATGATGTTTGGGTCATGACCCTTCAGAGATTAATTGACTGCGCTTTCCCGGCATTTGTGTTCATCTTTCTCAACGAATTGTCAAGATTAAAGAGAAATCTATATAATTTTTAAATGCAATAGTGGTGGCAAAGTGGTGCAGCAGTAGAGCTGCTGCCTCACAGCGCCAGAGACCCGGATTCTATCCTGACCTTGGGTGCTGTCAGTGTGCAGTTAGCACGTTCACCTTTCACCACTTGGGTTTTCTCCGGGTGCTCCAGTTTCCTCGCACATTCCAAAGACGTGCAGGCTTGCAGGATAATTGGCCTCTGTAAATTGCCCCTATTGAAATGGCTGAGAAAGTGGCATGACATAGAACTAGTGTGAACGGATGGTCGTCATGGTCTCGGTGGGCCGAAGGGCCTTTTTCCAAGCTGTATTTCTAAAAGCAAATAAAACAAAAAAATATGCTCACATATGGTGGGCATGAGCTGCCAGAGGAGGTGGTTGAAGCAGGTACTATAACTCTATTTAAAAGATACTTGGACAGGTACATGGATACGAAAGGTTTAGAGGGACATGGGCCAAACGTGGGAAAATGGGACTATCTTAGATACTCTATTGTAATCATGTGTAGTCTTTCCACTGACTGATTAGTAAGCAACAAAACTTATCACTAGAGCCAGGATTGTGCGATGTGCGTTTTCATGCCTTTTTTGATGATTACACCAAGATAAAGCCTTTTTCACGATCGAGTGCCTAAATCAGCCTTTTTTGGCTATTTTAACCGGACGGGACGCCGAAGGACGAGAAGCCGAAGCCAAGATGCTGAACGGACATCACGTCAAAAAGCCGACAAGCCGAAAGGACACGATGCCGAAAAGCCGATTAGGACATGCAGCTGAATGGGCACAAAGCCAAATGGACATGACGTCAAAAAGCTGCTGAACGGATATGATGTCTCCGGAGACGGGATTGGTCCGACACCTTGTCAGTCATCGACAAAGGTCAGCGATTGGTCCCGGCCCCTGCGTCCATTCAGCGTCGTGTCCGCTCGGCTTCGTATCCATTCGGTATCTTGCCTTTTCGGCGTGATGTCCGTTCGGTATCTTGGCTTCGGCTCCTGATCCTTCAACGTCCTGCCTGTTAATATTAATAAGTTAACACCTGGATAATATGAAAAAATACCAGTAATTATGTGCAACCAGGCAACTTTGGTCATTTAGTGTTGTATACCTTTATATTATAATTTTTAACCATATTTTGGTGGTGGAAATACTTGCCTTTTTATGCCTTGTTTTGTCCATAAATGTCCTTTTCATGCCTTTTTGTAATTTTATTACGCCTATTTCCCTGCCCATTTCAGTGTATTGTGCCTAAACATCCTGACTCATCACTGTACCTCGGTACTGGTGACAATAAACTATACTATACTATAGATGGTACATCTTGGTCGGCATGGACGAGTTGGGCCGAAGGGCCTGTTTCCGTGCTGTATGACTCTATGTAGCCAACATCTCTCACTTGAACAGAATAATGGTAAAGAAAATAGTGAAGGCGAAGCGAACTCACGCTGATTGTTGAGGTAATTAAAACATTCATTGATACTGGGTTGAGCAAACCTTCGTAAGGGATCTTTTTCAGTTGCTTTTACATATTTAACCATCATCTATTGGAGATTTCTTTCATCCCTGTCACCCACGGTTTCTCATTAGAGTCCATTTCAGTCTTGTCTGTTGCAGCCTTGGGGAATACAACAAGGACAGGGAAAGCCTGCCCCGGCCTTTGCAAATCAAATCCATCCTCAATCTGCTTCATTTTAATTTCCTCACTGGCAGATGTGCACTTGTGAGAGACTCCTATTGTCTGAACTGACTCAATCACCTCATCATTCGTCATCCACCTTTCTGTTCTCAGCACACTGCATCTGACTGGAAAGCAGATCACAATTAGAACAGAGGCACAAGCAACTGCAAGTGCTGGTTTATGAAAAAATATACAGAGTACCGGAGTGACTAAGCGGGTCAGGCAGCATCTCTGGAGAAAAAGAATAGATGACTTTTTGGGTCAATATCCTTTTCATACTTATCCATGCTCCGATGACCTGTCTCCCCAGATTCTGTTGAACTTCTACCACTGCACCATCGAGAGCATCCTTACCAACTGCATCACAGTATGGTATGGTAACTGCTCTGTCGCCGACCGGAAAGCTCTGCAGAGGGTGGTGAAGATCGCCCAACGCATCACAGGCTCCTCACTCCCCTCCATTGAGTCTGTCCATAGTAAACGATGCCTGCGCAGGGCGCACAGCATCGCCAGGGACAGCTCACACCCCAACCATAGACTGTTTACCCTCCTCCAATCCGGGAGACGCTACAGGTCCATCCGCTGCCGGACCAGCAGGCTCAAGAACAGCTTCTTCCCTGCGGCTGTCACACTTCTCAACGCTGCACCTCAATGACTGCCTGTCTCCTCCCCTCCCCCCCGGACTATCCAATCACCAGCAAATTGCACGGATGCCACTGTATATGTATAGATGTATATACTCAAACTACTGCGCAATTACTTGTTTATTCCTAAGTTCGCCCTTCGGAGATATCAACTGCATTTCGTTGTCTCTGTATTGTACACTGCACAATGACAATTAAAGAATGAATTGAATTGAATTGAAAACTGTATTGATCAATTTGTATACAGCCTCCGAAAATGTCGGTATTAATTTTCCGCAAAGTTCATGTATTGTATATATTTATTACTTGAATAAAGTCTATTTTGAAATTAAAAAAATAAATTTAAAAAAAAGTAATTTTCTAGTTGCCCTTCAGTGTGTGTGGGTGTCAATGATCCCTTGACCTTTGTGCAGGTTGTGAGGTGAACATACTTCCAGTGACGATGATGATGAGTTGCAGAGGTTTACCCCAGAGACGATGAGGAACTCGCAACACACATTCATGTTGGGGTAGAGTCCCACTGAAGTGTAGGATGAAGAGGATTCCTCCTTCCGAGCAGCTCCTCAGGATTGAGGGGTAATAGACAATAGGTGCAGGAGTAGGCCATTCTGCCTCGAGCCAGCACCGCCTCAATGTGTGTTGAAAAGGTTCCTTTCTTTCCCCCCTGACTCCGCTATCTTAAGACCGGCATCCTCTGGTTCTCGATTCCCCTACTGTGGGCAATAGCATCCATGAGTACTCAAAATCTACACTGTGGCCCATGTATCAGTTAAGACTCACAATGAAGCAGAGTTAGGAAAGCACAATCATACTCCGTTCTGCAAATGGCTGTACCCCTTATTCTTAAACTCTCTGGGCAGTTTGGACTGCATCATCACGAAAAATGGAGACATACAAGCACTTACCAAACCCTTAACAATCTTATATGTTTCAATAATATTCCCTCTCATCCTTCTAAACTCCAGAGTGTACAAGCCCAGCCGCTCCATTCTTTCAGCATATGACAGTCCCGCCATCCCGGGAATAAACCTTGTAAACCTACGCTGCACTCCCTCAATAGCAAGAATTTCCTTCCTCAAATTAGGGGACCAAATCTGCACACAATACTCCAGGTGTGGTCTCACTAGGGCTCTGTACGACAGCAGAAGGACCTCGTTGCTCCTATACTCGACTCCTCTTGTTATAAAGGCCAACATGCCATTCGGTTTCTTCACTGCCTGCTGTACCTGCATGCTTACTTTCATTGACTGATGAACAACGACCCCCAGATCCTGCTGTACTTCACCTTTTCCCAACTTGACACCATTTAGATAATAATCTGCCTACCTGTTTTTGCTACAAAAGTGGATAACCACACATTTATTCACATTTAACGTCATCTGCCATGCATCAGCCCACTCCCACAACCTGTCCGTCACTTTGCATTCTCATAGCATCCACCTCACAGTTCACACTGCCACCCAGCTTTGTGTCATCTGCAAATTTGCTAATGTTACTTTGAATCCCTTCATCCAAATCATTGATGTATATTGTAAATAGCTGCGGTCCCAGCACCGAGCCTTGCGGTACCCCACTAGTCACTGCCTGCCATTCTGAAAGGGACCCGTTAATCCCCACTCTCTGTTTCCTGTCTGCCAACCAATTTTCTATCCATGTCAGCACTCCACCCCCAATACCATGTGCCCTAATTTTGCCCACTAATCTCCGATGTGGGACCTCATCAAATGCTTTCTGAAAGTCCAGGTACACTACATCCACTGGCTCTCCTGTGTCAATTTTCCCAGTTACATCTTCAAAAAATTCCAGAAGATTAGTCAAGCATGATTTCCCCTTCGTAAATCCATGCTGACTCCGATCGATTGTGTTACTGCTATCCAAATGTGAGGCTATTTCATCTTTCATAATTGACTCCAGCATCTTCCCCACCACCGATGTCAGGCTAACTGGTCTATACTTGCCCGTTTTCTCTCTCCCGCCTGCACTGATGTCCACTGGGGTTTTGTCGAGTCAAAGGCCAACGAGTGGAATGCTGACTCTTCATCGACTGGGCCACTGAATGTGGGTGAATGTCATAGAGACACACAGCACTGTAACAGGCTCTTCGGCCCAACACATCCATGCCTCCCAAGGTAAGTCAATCTCATTTGCCTGCATTTGGCCCATATCTTTCAGTTAGGTCCACTGAAGGTTGATTTGTTACAACTGAAATAGTCTAAAGACTACATTCTGCAATATGAAAACTCTCGACCAGAAACGTAACCTATCCATGTTCTTCAGAGATGATGCCTGACCTGTTGAGTACTGGCTGAACTTTGTTGCCGTCCACCACAGTGAAGAATGCTCTGGTGGATGTTTGTGTTAAATTTTATTGTGTATTGTGTGTTCTTTTTAAGTGTATCGCTGCTGGCAAATTCATTTCACTGCAGCTTCGGGTGCATGTGACGAATAAAATTGACTTTGACTTTGGAGTTACTCCAGCACTTTGAGTCTTTTTTTGTATTAACCAGCATCTGCATTCCTTCTTTCTATAGATTGAGGCATAGACAGCGCAGACAGTCAGAATACTCTTCCCTGGGGTCACAGTCTAAGGATAAGGGGGATTTCCTTTAGGACCGAGATGAGGAAAACATTTTTCACACAGAGAGTGGTGAGTCTCTGGAATTATCTGCCACAGAAGGTAGTTGAGGCCAGTTCATTGGCTATATTTAAGAGGGAGTTAGATGTGGCCCTTGTGGCTAAAGGGATCAGAGGGCATGGAGAGAAGGCAGGGACAGGATACTGAGTTGGATGATCAGCCATGATCATATTGAATGGCGGTGCAGGCTCGAAGGGCCGAATGGCCTACTCCTGCACCTATTTTTTATGTTTCTATGTTTCTATCACTTGTCGCAATAGATAATTGTGGTACCAGAATTAGCTCAGGATACTTCCAGTTTCCAGCCCCGCGACGTGGACGCTTCTGCTATGGGGCTAATGTAACATAGAAACATAGACATAGAAAATAGGTGCAGAGTAAATGTTTTTCTCATCTCGGTCCTAAAAGACTTTCCCCTTATCCTTAAACTATGACCCCTTGTTCTGGACTTCCCCAACATCGGGAACAATCTTCCTGCATCTAGCCTGTCCAACCCCTTAAGAAATTTGTAGGTTTCTATAAGATCCCCCCTCAATCTTCTAAATTGTAGCAAGTACATACCGAGTCTATCCAGTTTTTCTTCATATGAAAGTCCCGATATCCCAGGAATCAGTCTGGTGAACCTTCTCTGTACTCCCTCTATGGCAAGAATGTTATTCCTTCAGATTAGGAGACCAAAACTGTACGCAATACTCCAGGTGTGGCCTCACCAAGACCCTGTACAACTGCAGTAGAACCTCCCTGCTCCTATACTCAAATCCTTTTGCTATGAATGCTAACATACCATTCGCTTTCTTCACTGCCTGCTGCACCTGCATGCCTACTTTTAATGACTGGTGTACCATGACACCCAGGTCTCGTTGCATCTCCCCTTTTCCTAATCGGCCACCATTCAAATAATTGTCTACCTTCCTGCTTTTGCCACCAAAGTGGATAACCTCACATTTATCCACATTACACTGCATCTGCCATGCATTTGCCCACTCACCCAACCTATCCAAGTCATCTTGCAGCCTCCTAGCATCCTCCTCACAGCTAACAGCTTCGTATCATCCGCAAACTTGGAGATGTTGCATTCAATTCTCTCGTCCAAATCATTATATATCATCACTATTTCTGGGGCTACTTCCTTAAGTACTCTGGTATGCAGCCTATCTGGCCCTGGGGATTTATCTGCCTTTAATCCATTCAATTTATCTAACACCACTTCCCGGCTAACCTGGATTTCACTCAGTTCCATCTCATTTGACCCCCGGTCCCCTGCTATTTCCGGCAGATTATTTATGTCTTCCTTAGTGAAGACAGAACCAAAGTAGTTTAGGGGAAAACAAATGGTCGGCACGGACTGGAAGGGCCGAGAGGGCCTGTTTCCGTGCAGTAATTGTTATATGGTTATATGGTTATAGTTATTCAATTGGTCTGCCTACATTTGTTTCTAATCTTTTTCTCTTCACATATCTATAAAAACTTTTGCAGTCAGTTTTTATGTTCCCTGCCAGTTTTCTTTCATAATCTATTTTCCCTTTCCTAATTAATCCCTTTGTCCTCCTCTGCTGGACTCTGAATTTCTCCCAGTCCTCTGGTAAGCTGCTTTTTCTGGCTAATTTGTATGCTTCATTTTTTGTTTTGATACTATCCCAGATTTCCCTTGTTATTCACGGATGTACTACCTTCTCTGATTATTCTTTTGCCAAACTAGGATGTTTTGTAGTTCATCCATGCAGTCTTTAAATGCCTTCCATTGCCAATTGATTAAATCTGAATTAAGTATGTTATTCTCCTCTACATGTTGGTTTAGATTACATTCCAAGAAACCCTCTTCCTCAGCACCCCTCCCAATTTGATTCACCCAATCTATATGTAGATTGATGTCACCCATTATAACAGTTTTACCTTTGTTGCATTTATTTCTAATTTCCCGTTTGATGCCATCCCCAACTCTATTACTACTGTTAGATGGCCTGTACACAACTCCCAATAGCGCTTTCTGCCCCTTCATGTTTCGCAGCTCTACCCATATCGATTCCACATCCTCCAAGCTAATGTCCTTCCTTTCTATTGCGCTTGTCTATCCCTCCTGAATATTGAATATCCCCACCTTGGATCCCAACCTATCCACCTTATTTTGAATGCTCCTTGCATTGAGGCATAAAGCCTTCAGGCTTGTTTTTACAACACTCTGAACCCTTATACAATTATGTTGAAAAGTGTCCCTTTTTGATTTTCGCCCTGGATTTGTCTGCCTGCCACTTTTACTTTTCACCTTGCTACCAATTGCTTCTACCCTCATTTTACACCCCTCTGTCTCTCTGCTCACACATTTAAGAAACCCACCACCTCTTCTTCTCTGTTCATTATATTTTTCTTCTTTCTCCCCTACATGTTGGGTCTGAGTGCTTCCCTTCTCTGCCACCTGTCTCGCACACTGTCTACTAGCTTTCTCTATTTGAGTCCCTTCCCCCAACTGTTCTAGTTTAAAGTCTTCCCAGTAGCCTTTGCAAATCTCCCCGCCAGGATATTGGTTCCCCTCGGGTTCAAGTGCAACCCGTCCTTTTTGTCCAGGTCACCCCTTCCCCAAAAGAGGTCCCAATGATCCAGAAACTTGAATCCCTGCCCTCTGCACCAGTCCTTCAGCCACACATTTATCCTCCACCTCACTCCATTCCTACTCTCACTGTCGCGTGGCACAGGCAGTAATCTGATATTGTTACCTTCGTGGTCCTTCTCCTTAACTCTCCTCCTAACTCCCTAAATTCTCCATTCAGGACCTCTTCTCTTTTTCTACCTATGTCATTGGTACCTATATGTACCACAACCTCAGGCTCCTCTCCCTCCCCTTTCAGGATATCTTGTACACGTTCAGACACATCCCAGACCCTAGTACCAGGGAGGCAAACTACCATCCGGGTCTCCTGACTGCGTCCACAGAATCGCCTATCTGACCCCCTAACTATAGAGTCCCTTATTACTAATGCCCTCCTCTTCTTTTCCCTTCTGAGCAACAGGACCGGTCTCTGTGCCGGAGGCCCGGTCACTGTCGCTACCTCTAGGTAGGTTGTCTCCCCCAACAGTACTCAAACAGGAGTACTTATTGCCAAGATGTACAGCCACCGGGGTACTCTCTAGTCCCTGCCTCTGCCCCTTGCCCCTCCTAACCGTGACCCACTTGTCTGCCTCCCGTGGTCTTGGAGTGACCACCCCTCTATGACCTCCTCGCTCTCCCTGACCAGACAGAGGTCATCGAGTTGCTGCTCCAGGTTCCTACTACGGTCCCTTAGGAGCCCCATCTCGATGCACCTGGCGCAGATGTGGACGTCTGGAAGGTTATCAGACTCCATGACCTTCCACATCTGATATCCAGAACAGTAAACTGCCCTGGCCCTCATACTCCCCCCTTACCCAGGATACAATACAGGATACAATACAAAGTGCTGGAAGAAATCAGCAGGGATCAGGCTTCCAATCAGCAGCTTCCTCAAGCCCACTTGTTTTGAAATGCGAATGGAACGTTACAGATTTGGAACCTTACAGATTTGGGTCGCTCCTCCCACACCAACGGCTCCTGGGCATCTGTAAAAACAAAGCCCCGCGCTCGGGGTTTAAGCTTACCGCTCGGACGTCACTCCTCCCACACCAATGGCTCCTGGCCTCTGTCCAGTTGAAGAAGAGGGGAAATGGGGAAGAATATGGTTTGGGTTTTAGTTTTAGAGATACAGCATGGAAACATTGGTGCACTGAGTACACACCGACCATCGATCACCTCTTCACACTGGTTCTATGTTATCCCACTTTCTCATCCACTCCCTACAAACAGGGTCAATTAACAGAGGCCAATTAACCTACAAGCCCGCACATCTGTGGGATGCAGGAGGAAATGCATGTGGTAGCAGGGAGAACATACGGACAGCATCCGACGTCAGGATTGACCCTGGGTCTCTGACTCTGTGAGGCAGCAGCTCTACCGGCTGCTCCACTGTGCCGCCCATATAGGGAAAAAAGAACAAAAAGGAGGAAAAATGGAAAAAGCCAACAAAGACCAGAATAGAAGGGGAGATGGAGAAAAAAAATCCACTGGGGCAGCTATTTGGACTGATCATTTTTTTAAGATGATCCAGAAACTCAATTCATTGTTATAGAGTCGCAGAGCACGGAATCAGACCCTTTGGCCCATAGAGTTTGCGTTGAACTTTACTTACCAGTTACACTAATTCTACCCTGCTCCCATCTTATGCAACAAAAAAAGTATCCTAGCAGGTCAAGTAGAATCTGCTGATCCCCCTTCCTTCCCCTTCCACCCATATCTCGCCTTCCAGCTTTACATTTCACTCCTCTTCTTTCCTTATGTGACATGGATAGGACAGGTTTGAAGGGATATGAACCAAACACGGCAGGGACTGGTGTAGATGGGACATGTTGGTTGGTGTGGGCAAGTTGGACCGAAGGGCCTGTTTCCACACTGTATCTCTCTGACACCCTTTTGCCCCCTTTTCATCTCCATCATTTGTCACTTACTCCACCCATCTGCCATTCAAGCCCCCTCCACCTGTATCCACCTATCACTTGCCAGGCTTTGTGCCACCCTTGCCTCCGTTTTCCATTTTACTCTCTCCTACTCTCTCCCACTTCATCATCCTGAAGAAGGGTCCTGAGCTGAAACGTTGTCTATCCTTGCTCAGGCAGCATCTGTGGAAGGAATGGATAGGTGATTCTTCTGGTCTGAACCCGTGATCAATAATTCCGAATGAAACAACCCTCCAAACGTCCTCCATCACTTTGTTTTTGTTCAATATTCCAGCATCTGCACTTTATCGATTCACCATTTTATTTGATGTCTGTAAAACAAAGAGCTCTAACTTACACTTTCTTACTGAAGGTTGCCATTGACTTTGTTTCCTTAACCCTTTCAAGGTGTTTATTCTAGATTACAAGTTGTTATTTGAGAAAGTAATTGTGTTCGCATTCCTTTTAAACACCTGCCCATTGAGAAAGGGGTGGGTGTCAGAATGGATGGAGACCCTGTGATACAAGAGTATCGAGGGGAAAGAGAGACACCATGGCAATAATGGGACTAAAAAGCCTGTGGCTGGAAAAATATAGCATGGTGGTGACGGCCTTAGGTTGGAATGAGAAGCTAATGGAAGATGGACTACCAAAGATAGACACAAAATGCTGGAGTAACTCAGCAGGACAGGCAGCAACTCTGGAGAGACGGAATGGGTGACGTATCGTGTCGAGACCCGAGTCTGAAGAAGGGTCTTGACCCAAAGTGTCACCTGTCTCTCCAGAGATGCTGCCTATCCCGCTGAATTGTGTATCTATCTTCAGTTTAAACCAGCATCTGCAGTTCCTTCTGACACATATGGATTACCAAACCCTTGGAGGAGAGAAAGACAGTCCAAGGTGCCAAAAGTAAATAAACAAGTCAGAATGTATGGGGAAGAAGAAATAAGAAAAGGCTATGTTTGACTTCAGGTTTGCAGAATTACGGTTACCTGACATTTCTGTTATTAATTTTATCGCATTATTGATTATTGTATATTTATACAGTATGAATGTGAATTTATATGAATGTGAATTCATTTTTACATGAATAATCTGAAACTGTTTTGGAAGGAACTGCAGATGCTGGTTTAAACCGAAGATAGACACGCAATTCAGCAGGATAGGCAGCATCTCTGGAGGGAAGGAATGGGTGATTTGTCGGATCGAGACCTGTCAAATGTCACCCATTCCTTTTCTCCAGAGATGCTGCCCTTCCTGCTGAGTTACTCCAGCATTGTGTGTCTACAAACTGAAACTGTTGTTGCGTTTATGGGCCCATTAAGCTGCAGCAAGTAAGAATTTCATTGTTCCGTTGTTGATGCATATGATAATGAAACACTTGAGACTCCTGCGCAAAACACAATGTGCGGGAGTAACTCAGTAGGCCAGGCAGCATCTGTGGAGGGAATAGATGGGCGACCCTTTTGGTTGGAATCCTTCTTCAGATTGATTGTAAACTCTCTTGACATTTTTCCCCATTGTAACTTAAAACATACTTGATTTCCAACTTTTCTCTGAGGAGAGTTCTTTGATCTGAAATGTTAAGTGTTTCTCTCCCTGCAGATGCTGCCTGACCTGCTCAGCATTTTCTGTTTTTGTTTCAGGTTTACATCATCTGCAGATTTTTAGAAGAATGAAATTTATCAAAATTGGTGAGAAGAATATTGGCTGTAGGGAAGAAGCAGTTCCTGAACTTGGACGCTACAATTTTCATGCTCCTGTATCTTCTTCCCAATGGCAGGATTTAAATGAGTGCATGGACAAGGAAATGCAGCTGGTTTACAAAAAAAGGACACGAGGTGCTGGAGTAATTCAGCAGGTCAGGCAGAACATCTGGAGAACATGGAGAGGATCTCCGAAAAACATCTGTGTTAGAGAAGGAACTGCAGATGCTGGAAAATCGAGGGTACACAAAAAGCTGGAGAAACTCAGCGAGTGCAGCAAAATCTAAGGAGCGAAGGAGATAGGCAACGTTTCGGGCCGAAACCCTTCTTCAGACTGATGGGAGGTGGGGGGGGGGGGGGGGGGAGAAGAAAGGAAAAAGGAGGAGGAGGAGCCCGAGGGATGAGGGAGAGGTGGGAAGGGGAGGAGACAGCAAGGGTTAACAGAACTGAGAAAATTCAATGTTCAAGCCAAGAGGATGCAGACTCCCCAAGCGGAATATGAGGTGCTGTTCCTCCAATTTGCGGTGTTGCTCACTCTGGCCGTGGAGGAGGCCCAGGACAGAGAGGTCGGATACGGAATGGGAGGGGGAGTTGAAGTGCTGAGCCACCGGGAGGTCTCATTGGTTATTGCGGACCGAGCAGAGGTGTTCGGCGAAACGATCGCCAAGCCTCCACTTGGTCCCACCGATATAGATCATCTGGCATCTGGTGCAGCGGATGCAGTAGATGAGGTTGGAGGAGGTGCAGGTGAACCTCTGTCGGACCTGGAAGGACTGCTTGGGTCCCTGAAAGGAGTGGAGGGGGGAGGTAAATGGACAAGTGTAGCATCTCTTGCGGTTGCAAGGGAAAGTGCCCGGGGAAGGGGTGGAGCGGGAGGGAAGGGAAGAATTGACAAGGGAGCTACGGAGGGAGCGGTCTTTGCGGAAGGCAGATGGGGGGGAGATGAGAAGATGTGGCGAGTGGTGGGGTCATGTTGGAGGTGGCGAAATTGGCGGAGGACTATGTGTTGTATGTGCCGGCTGATGGGGTGAAAGGTGAGGACCAGGCGGACTCTACTCTTGTTGTGAGTCTTTTTTCCTTTCTTCTCCCCGCCCCCCCCCCCCCCCCCCCCCCCCAACCTCCCATCAGTCTGAAGAAGGGTTTTGGCCCGAAACGTTGCCTATCTCCTTCGCTCCTTAGATGCTGCTGCACCTGCTGAGTTTCTCCAGCTTTTTGTGTTCCTCCGAAAAACATCTGCCAGTCTGAAAATCCCTTCTGTGTCAACCAATTACCTGCCATGCTTTGTCCTGCTTCTCATCTCTTCCGGCTTTTTTTCTCCTTCCCTTCAATCAGGTGAAGAAGAGCCCCAAACTGAAAAATCTCCCATCCATGTTCTCCAGATATGCTGCCTGAGCCACTGAACCCCTGTACCTTTTATGGAAACATGAAACTGCAGGTGTTGGTTGACAAAAAAAGGACAGGAAGTGCTGGAGTAACTCAGGTCATAGATAGGTAGAAACAAGTGCAGATGTTAGTTTACAAAAAAGGACACAAATGGATAGGTCAGGTCAGGATCTTTCTTCAGACAAAAGGTTCCTTTGGGTCGATTGCGCTGCACTGCTGAGAACTATATTACACACATCATGGAACAACACAGAATAAACCATTGGCAAACATGATGCCAAAACCAACTCTTGTCGGCCTTCATATAATCCATATCCCTCTATTCAATTTATATCCATGTGCCTGTCTAAAAATCTAGTAAACTCCATTATTATGTCTGCCTCCACCACCAACTCTGCAAATGTGTTCCAGCCATATATATTTATATATACACATTGTACTCTGTAAACAATATTATAAATATATATATATATATATATATAGACACATTTTTACACACAAACATTGAACTTTTTCGTTAATAATATTGTTTACAGAGTACAATGTTTACTTTTGCGCAGCTGAAAGTCAGAATGTCATTGTTCCGACTGGGAGATATGACAATAACATATTCACCTTTTCGCACATCTGGATCCAGCGGTTGAGTGTGTGTGTGTGTGTGTGTGTGTGGAAGGCGGAGGGGCGACGCGGACTACAAGGGCCGGCGTGCAGCGCGGCGGCGGCGCAGGCGCGGTGAGAGGTGTGCGGCGGTGGGGAGCTGGCGCGGAGGCTGCCGGGATAGGGCCCCGCACTCTCCGCCATATTGGAGTCGGTTCGGATCCTGTCAGTGGAGGGGAGCGGGAGCTGGGGACGTCTACATAGACACAGCGCCATCCTCCTCCTCCTCCCTCCCGCTACCCGACCCTCGTCTCTCCTCCCCTCCGAGAGAGGGGGTGAAAGAGAAAGGGAGAAGGAGACGGTCCCCACCCCCCAGCCCGAACGGACGGACAGACGAGCCGCCAGCCCGGCAACCACCCCCTCCGCCCTCCCTCCCCCCCCCCACCCCGGCTAGCGGCCTCCCCTCCCCTCTCCTCCGCCCGACATGAGTCCGGCCGATGCCAAGCGGGCCAAGCGCAGGAAGAACAAGCGGGGCGGCGGTGGCGGCAAGACGGTGAGCCGGCAGCAGAAAGCCCTGGCGCCGCCGAGCAGCGGCGGGGCCAACGGCACCTTGCACGGGGAGGTAAGCGGGCCCGAGGGCCGAGGCCGCCCAGCTCCGGTTCGAATGTAAACCCCCCCCCCCCCTCCTCCTCCTCCTCTCCCCCTGCGCGTCCCCCCTCCCCGACAGGGCCGAGGGGGTGCGTGCAAACGGGCCGTCGGAAAGCCAGCCCGGGGATTTTATTTAGGCCTTCCCACTCTTCCATCAAGTAACCCTCCTTCTCCCCGGGAGGCAATTAATGCAAGGATGTGTCTGCATCCAACTTAAGACTTCAGACCCCTCAATGCACACACACACACAAACACACACACACAACACACACACACACACACACACACACACACACACACACGTAGTTAATGTATGTTGACCCCCAACAGAAGTACTTTTCATTATTAGAATGTATTGATGTATGTTCCCCCTAACGGGAGTAATTATTTTTAGAATGTGTGTCCCGTCCCCCCTGTTTAATCCCCTCCGTGTAGCTTACATCAAATATTATTCGAATGTATTTCCCCTCTCCCCAAATGCTATTTGATCCTCTCTCCGACCAGTTTGCATCAGATATCATTAGAATGTTTTAAAAAATGTTTCCTTCTACCCAAACACCGTTTGATCCTCTCAACTAGTGTCAGATATCATGAGAGTGTATACATGTATGTCCCCACAGCAGAAACAGTTTGATTATCTCTTTATGTAGTTTACATCATAAGAATGTATTAATGTATGTTTTCCCCATTGCCAAATGGTGTTTGATTATCTTTACATGTTGTTTGTATTGAATATCATTAGAATGTATTTTTGTGTATGTTGCCCCTGCCCCCAAATGTTGTTTGATCCTCTTTTCATGTTACGGTTTAATGTGTGGATCTTTTTAACAAGAACCATAAGTCACGTATGAGATTGACTTTGATTTGCCTGATATTTTTCTTAGTTGTGTTTTAGGTGTATTTTGATTCCTGGATGTGAAGTGCCTTGCTTATTGTGCAGTGTGTACTGCATTATGGAGAGAATTCACATTGATAATACTGTCTATTGTTTTGCAAAGTGCTGGATACTTTAATCATGAGCCTACTCTCAATTTTGGAATGTTTATTGTGCCTATTTTAATGCTGTTTTGGAGGAAGTTGCTTTGGAGGAAATAATTTTAAATGCTTGGTTGTTCCTGGATACAAAATATAACTTGCCTTTTCAGAAAGCATTATACTATACTATCTTGCCCCTGTTCAGTACAACATCTTTAACGCATAGTAACAAGTTAGTCAAGTGTTTGAGATATGCACTGTCACCTGATAGTAAAATTTTATAAATTTTATTTTGGTTTGACCTTAACGCATACCTTGACCTTAACGCATACCTTGACATAAGATAGCATTTTCTGACTGGATCTTCATTTCATACACAATCGATTTTTATATGCGATTTTGATCTGGAATAAAGATATCCAGTCTGAAATAAGTGATCTAGCTGAATGGACATTGATGTGATGTTAAACCTAAAAAAAACTCTGCTGGGATGGTTTAAAAGTGATTTCTCTATTTTTGAAACCAACAATGGATATTTCAGGGATGCTTGATAGGGAAAAAAAATAACGTTGTTCAAAGTAGGTTTTAAGAATACCATGGGTAGAAACTGACATTGAGTCGACTGACAAAGCAGGGTTATTGAAAGGAGGGGCAAAGAGCTCGATCAATGAGGAGTTTTGAAGAGACTGAGTGTGTTGGAGATTTGGTTGAAGATTAAAACAGCTGGACGTGCATCCGGCAGTGATGTGGTGAAGGGCAAGGATCGAAGAATGTTCTTTGAATTGCGGTGGAGGGTAATAGTGTTGAATATAAGGAAGAACATTTGAAAATTGAGTCCATTGGGCAGAGAGAGGTTGGGAGGTGCAGGTTAGGTTTATTGTCAGTGTTATGGATGTTTATTTAGGCTTATGGAGAATGCAAAGCTGTCAAAGCTTTGACATGGTCTGTGATCTAGCATTAAGTAAAAGTATGAATAATGCTTTAATTAACAGATGGGTTGAGCTTAATCGCGTGATATGGTGGAAGCAGGTGCTCCTGGTCAAGTTTTAAATGAACTCTTGCAGCTTTTCCATGTAAATATCTTAGAAGAGGTTATCTTTTGATTTTTTTTATGGTTTGGGATGCGTGAAGGTTGAAAGTAAAATATTTTCCTGACACCTGATCGAACAGCCTCCCAATAGTTTGTAAGCATTATGTTTGAAATCACACTTCATGCCCTAACATAGAATGTTTAACTTTGTGTTCTTATTGTATTTCGACAAGTGGAAATAGTGTGGAAAAAAATGTTAGTGTATTACATGGATCCAATTATTTTTATTATTTGTATCCCAGATGATAATTTTAGCCTTGAAAACGCTTCCTTGTTTGCTTCCCTTCTGTCTTATTCTATTTAAACATGCTCTCCTATTTTAATCATTCAGAGATATAGTATCAAACATGCATAACATACCATGCATCACATTGTGTATATGTATCTTGAGGATATTAGTAGAGTCAACTTGTGCAGTTGCAAATTTTGTGATTATACAGAGAAATTGAAACTAGTATTTGATGTAAAGCAGCAAATAATCTCTGCTTTTGGAAGCTGAGATTGTCTGTAAGACAAGTGAATCTTGCTGGTGCATATCTAAATGCAGTATTTACACTGGAACAATAGATAACAAAGGAATGAACCAAGAAGGGAAAGTTCCCATTTTCACGAGTTTGCTTGAGGGTTGAGAATTGGTTGTTTTGATCAGTTAATTATCTAATTGGTATGGATAACCAGAAATTCTGTTGTGTGTGATGTGTACTTGTGGTTAGTTATTTGTAGTAGCTACTTCACATTAATAGGACACATTGAAAATATTTTTACGTTGAGTTATCGTATTTACTTTTATAATTGGGGAATTTGTTTTCTCACAAAACAATGGGTTCAAATTTCTATTGCTGACTTTCAAGGATTAGCATGGGTATTTTTATATGAGCTAGAATGACTATTTTTGATATATACAGACCGTATTTGTGTGCGCATTTGAAAACTAAAATGGTATTGATTAAGCATACATTACATGAGGGATTGGCTGACTTTCTGTCCTGAACAGACTTCTTTAGAACAGGTATTTCATTGGTGTATTTTGTGCACTGCCATGGTGAGAAAAAGTGACACTGTCTTGAATTTTATTATTGGTATCATCTGTCCTTTTCTTGTTAAAGGAATGTATCATACTAGTCTGTTTAAGAAAGAATTGCAGATGCTGGAAAAATCGAAGGTAGGCAAAAAAGCTGGAGAAACTGAGTTTCTCCAGCTTTTTTGTCCACGTATCATACTAGTCTGGTTAGTTTGCTGGGGAATTGAATAATGTATTTGCGCTTATATTTGACCTGTGTTGTAGTTTATACAGCGTGGAAATGGACCCTTTCAACCTAAATAATCCATGCTGTCCAGGTGGCCCCATCCAAACTAGTCCCATCTGCACATATCCCTCTAAACCTTTCCTGACCATTTACCTGTCCAAATGTCTTTTAAATGTTGTTACTGTACCAGCCTCTACCACTTAATCTGGCAACTCATTCCTTATACCAACCACCCAGTATTGTTACTATGTTATTTGTGCACTTTGTTTCCTTCCACATTTCACTTTTCCAAGGAGCATTAGAAAGACTGCTCTATTTGCCGCAGTGGTACTGGCATCGCAGAGTGCCGTGCAGTCTGGCTTGCTTCAGGACAGGTGCAATGTAATTCGCCATAATACCGAATGTTAGAAAATATCAGGATGCATTCGCTAAAGCTGTGGAGGAGGTGAGGCAAATAACAATATAGAAAATTTGACAGTTTTTCACACAATGTTGGTTCAGTAATGCGGAGGAAAAAAATCAGAATTAGCCCAGAATGTGCCACGTGGTCACTGAAGTTTTATTCCGTAAGGTCATGAGTGATCTTCTAATGTAATGTCAATTTCCTGCCTTATCCTTGTGATCAGAAACCTCAACTAAATATAATGAATGACTGAACATTCCTCTACCTAAAGCCTCAATGGAAGAAATTGGGTTGAAACTTTCTGAATGAAGATATTTCTCTTCATCACATTGCTACTGCACTTGCCTTATTTCTTTGGTCATAAGGTGCATCAGGATGCTCGAGATCATAAACAAAAAAGCCATATAAATGCAAGTCTGCTTCATATCGACCTGAGATGGATGGCCCCTGGTTCCAGCTTCCAACCAGGGGAAATTTATTCCCATGAAAGTATATTAAGATTGAAAGTCACATATGAAGCCGAATCAGGCATGATATGAAAATGAAAATTTGAAGATTGCAATAGGGACGGAGTGAAGAAATGGAATTGGAAAGTAAACCATCCATTTTTAGCTCAGAATAGGACATGGGCCAAGTGATCTGCACTGGAGATTGGTCATTTCTATGAAGCAATTTCATTCTAACTACCATAAATGGAGCGACAATATATTTTTCTTCGAGGTTGTGGAAACAGACCATTCGGCCCACCGAGCCTGCGTCGACCAATGATAACTCCACTATTCTACACACTGGGGATAGTTATTGAAGCTAATTATCCTACAAACCTGCACATCTTTGGAATTTGGGAGGAAACGGGAGCATTCGGATAAAACCCAGTGGTCGCAGGTATAACATACAAACTCCGTACCGACAGCACCCGAGGTCAGAATTGAACCCGGGTATCTGGCGCTGTGAGGCAGCCATTCCACTGCTGCTCCACTGCACTACAAGAAATATCAAGAGCTAACGATATCTGAACTAAACTGAACCTCTTTCGTTTTAGACTTAAAATACTATGTGCTACGTAGTTTTTTTTTTTGTTTTTAGACTTTTAAACTTTTAGTGATAGTGTGGAAACGGGCCGTTCGGCCCACTGAGTCAGCGCCGACCAGCGATCATGCTGTACACTACTAGCCGATTCCCGAAGCCGATTAACCTATAAATCTGTACATTTTGGAATGTTTGAGGAAATGGGAGCACATGGAGAACACCCACGCAGTCACAGGGAGAACGTACAAACTCCCTCTATATGGACAGCCCCATGTTTATTAATCTTCATTCACTCCCAGTTTCTCAACATCCCAAATTCTTGCTCTTTATTTAAATCCCACCCTTTGCTGCAGATAACTTAATTCAGTCTGACAACTTTTCGCTACTTTAATTTTCTCACATTTTGTGCCAATTACTCTGATTATCATTGCACTACTGTTCTTAGCGATTTGTGCAGATACGATGTCCTAATTCCTGGTGCTTCCTTGGAAAACCTTATTGCTTTGCTGTCTTTCATAAAATTCTTCAACCTTTTGAGCGGATTGTCTTTAGTTCCTGTCTCCAGAGTTTGGTTTCAGGATTCCTCCTCTACTCAGGTGAGATTTGAATTTAGCTGGTGTGGCTTTCTGGTTGTTGTTATGAGAGAGAAATTCAGTAAGACCAGAGGTTGTGACTCGTGTGAAAGCTGCATCATGTTCTCAGCTAATAATGTGGCAAAACATTTTTGGGAGTTATTAATTCAACCTGTGAGACATCACCTGTGATTTATAGTCTGTTTTTTAAATATTAACACAATTTTGGCTAGTTAAGTTGAAATATTTGAGTATAGTTGTATCTGTACTTTGTACATACCATGTTTTTTCTAGCTCCCCCAGATTGAGGTATGAACTACAGGGATCGCTGTTGTGCGGTTATTTAGTCTTCTGTGTGTTAAATGCTGGAATTGTAAAGGGCCTGTCCCACTTGGCCGTCTTTCGCGCGCCATTTACGCGGCCTGCTAGCGTGGGGATGGGCACATGGAGTGGTGTGGAGGAGTATGGACTTTGTCCTGCACAAAATCTTTGCACACCACTGGCCTGTCGCTTAACTGACAGCCAAAGTGGGACAGGCCCAAGTCTCTGGCGCGATGCAACGTCCCACCTCCAACAGCGGCAGAAGCAGGCAAACGATCGTCGAACTTAGCCTGGGGCTCACGGCCGTTGCGGATCCGGATCAGCTCCTACTCCCAGAGCGGGACCAAGAAGATTGAAGATAGACACAAAATGCAGGAGTAACTCAGCGGGACCGGCAGCATCACTGGAGAGAAGGAATGGATGATGTTTCGGGTCAAGACCCTTCTTTCGGACTGAAGTAGAGTTTCGACCCAAAACGTCACCCATTGCTTCTCTCCAACGATGCTGCCGGTCCTGCTGAGTTACTCCTGCATTTTGTGTCCATCTTCAAATGACGTTGCACGCTCCAGACGGCTGTGCAGGCGCATGATGACGTGCGCGACTCTCACGGGACCGTCACTACCAGCCTGTCGCGTAAGTGACAGCCCAAGTGGGACAGGCCTTTACTCTATGAATTAGAGGCGGGAATAGTTGGTTTTACAGGCCTGTCCAGACATAATAATATCATGGCTGATCTGATTGTAACCTCAGCACACCTTCCCTTTTAATCGTATATATCTTTAACTTCCCTGCTTATCAAGTGTATATTTAGTTTTGTCTTTAAAATGTTGACAGAATTGTCTTCCACCACCCCTTGAGAAAAGACTTCCAAATGCTCATAATACTTTGAGAAAATATCATCTCTTGTCTAAACGGACAATCCCTTTTAAATAGTGATCTCTGGTCTAAAGGTTGCTGACCCAAAATGTGAACTGATTTCCCTTCCAACAGACTGGCTGAACTCTAGCATTTGTTTCAGCTTCATACCATTTGCATTTACATGTGCTGATCTCCAGTTTTACATGCTAGCATCAATGGAAACATCCTGTCTGTGTGCAGCTTGTCAAAAGCCCATGGAATCTTTTGAGCAAGTGGTGCTTTTCACCAATGCTGCTAATGTGAGCAGCATTGTTTCACTTCTCAGTATGACATCTTCAGGAGTTGACTTAGGCAGTACTTTAATAGCAGAAGCATAAACTACCAGAAGAGAGGGAATGAAGGACATTTGGTAATTTGTTTTATTTAATGTAGTGGGATTTGGATGGCTTAAGGAGGGGCTTTAGCACACCATCCCTTTACTTCAAACTGGGGCTGTTCATGGTGCAGCTGGTGGAATTACCTCCTCACAGCTGCAGTGATCTTGGTTCAATCCTCGCATTTGGTGCTGACCATGTGGATTTTCCCTTGATGTTCCCCTTTACACCCACACCACAAAGAGATGTGGGTTGGTGGCCTAATTGTCCACTGTATTTCCCTCTTGATGTGTGGATAGAATCTTGGGGGAGTTGATGGAAATATAGGGAGATGTTACAAGGGAAAACAAGTGAGCGGGTGGAATTTCTCGTGCATGGACATCAACTCAAACGGCCAAATTTTTTCGTAAGGAAAGATGAAGTGCATTGGAAACGCATTGTAAATTTTTGAGGGCCTATATTTGTTGGAGTTTAGAAAAATGAGGGGGAACCTCATTGAAAGGTACAGAATGGTGAACGGCTTGGATAGAGAGGATGTTTCCACTCGTGGGAGAGTCTAGAACTAGAAGTCAGAGCCTCATAATTAAAGGACGTTCTTTTAGGAAGGAAAGGAGGAATTTCTTTAGTCCGAGGGTGGCGAATCTGTGGAATTCGTTGCCATTAAAGGCAGCGGAGGCCAAGTCAGTGGATATATTTAAGGCAGAGATAGATTCTTGATTACTACGGGTGTTGGAGGTTATGGGGAGAAGGCAGGAAAATGGGGTTAGGAAGGAGAGATAGATCAGCCATAATTGAATGGCGGAGTAGACTTGATGGGCCGAATGGCCTAATTGTACGCTTGTCTCTTATTTGATGAAATATCTGGATTATAGTTTGGATAAAGGAGTTGTAAATGAAGAACGACGTATGATTCTCATTAAGATTGTGCCAATTCAATTGTAGCGCTGTTACCTCTAAGGATTATGGGTTTAAATCAGAATCCTCACCCTCCAGAGAGCATAATCTAGGCTGGCAGTTAACTGCAGTTTTGTGGAAGTTCTGCAGCGTTGGATGTACTGGATTTCATTTGAGACGTTGAACCAACGCTTGCCCTTTTGAATGAGCAGATCCCAATTCACTCCAACCGATTTGCGTCATTGTTGATTTTTGATTATATCTTTTGAATTGATCTCTGCATAATGGAGATTGTATTGGAGCAAGCTCATTAATTTATGCACAATGTGTTTGTTTCAGTCATATTTGTCATAAGATTGTGCATCCCAACATGACATAATAAAATAGACTGGCTTAAAAATACAGGGATTTAGAAATAATTTGAGAAAATAGTTCATTTAATGGAGAGAATTGATAGAGGAATAGCAACTAATTTTGTGTATCCAGATGTAAAAATCTTTTGATTAAGCACAGTACTACAAGAAATTGCTGAGAGTTATGCATGTAGCTCAGTCCATTGCACAGACCAGATCCCACCATTGACTCCATCTATGCTTCACGCAGCCTTGGAGAAGCAGCTAACATAATCAAAGACATCTGACGCCAGTGATACCCCCTTCTCCCTTCTCCCATCTGGCAGACGGTGCAGAAGCTTGATAGTGCACAACATCAGACTCTAGAACAGCTTCCTCCTCTTTGTTATCAGGTTTCTGAATGGTTCTTCCACAAGCTAGGTTACTGTTCGATTCATCTGTGTGCCTGAGGACATTGGACTTTGTCTAACAAACTGATGCACTACATTGCTAAGATTTATATTCTGCACTCTGTATCTTCCCCTTTGCTCTACCAATTATACTTGAGTTTGAACCTATGTATCTATGTACGGTATATCTGATCTGTTTGGATAGCATGCAAAACAAAGCTTTTCATTGTATCTCCATACGTGACAATAATAAACCTAAACCCAGCACATTTAAAATATAGGATTTTCTTGCAACTGCTGTGGCTAAGAGACAGAAAAAAGAAAGTTTTGTAATGATTATGTCTTCAGATTGAGAAATTAATGGTGTACCTTAGTATGGCTTGGGAATCCAGCATTGGATGTGTGAACATTGACAACTTTGTGGATAGATGAATATTATCAAGGATATTCCCACTCTCTTTTAGACTTTGGAGATGTGGAAACAGGCTCTTCGGCCCACTGAGTCTGCGCCGACCAGTGATGACCCACGAGCACATATACACTAGGGACAATTTACAACTGTACCAAAGCCAATTAAACTACAAACCTGCATGTCTTTGGTGTGTGGGAGGAAACTGGAGCAGTCGGAGAAAACCTACGGGATAACAGGGGGAATATGCAAACTCCATACAGACAGCATCTGTAGTCTGGATTGAACCCGGGTCTTTGCCACTGTTAGGCAGCAACTCTGCTGTGCCACACCTGTCCATATTGGGGGGGGTGGGGGGGGGGGGGGGGGGGGCTGTAGAAGGAGATATATATCAATGACTTGGTATACGTCTTAATTTTAAAGTTTGCAGATAACACCAAACTCATAAATATAGTAAACAGTGAAGATAGTAACAAGTTTCAGTATGATGGAAACAGATTTATAAATTGGATTAGCACATAGCAGATGTACTTTAACTGAGAAGTGTGAAATGATGAATTTCGGTAAGAAGGCTGAGGTGAGGCAATACAAACTAAATGGTACAATTGAAAGAAGTGTAGGAACACAGCTGTGAGATTATATGCACAAGTCTTGAGAGGTGACAGGATAAATCAAAAAGGCTGTTAAACAAACATATGTTATTCATTGGTTTATAAATAGAGACATATAGAACAAAAACAAAGAAATTATACTAAATCTGGATAGGCCCTTGTTGAAGTACTGTATTAAATTCTGGGCACATTTTGCAAAAACAGGTTACCACTTCTGAGGCAGGGATATATGCTAGCATTGTAGCAGGGATGGAGAAACTGGAATTGTTCTTTCAGAAGTTGAAAAGAGATGAGATTTAACTGAAATGCTCAATCATCAAGGGCTTTGACAGTAGGCAAAGAAAAAACTTGTTTCCAGTGATAGAAAGGGCAAGAGATAAACATTTATGTTGAGTGGCTGTAGAAGGGTCTCTGCAATTGGATCATTGACTTCCTCATCCACTGACCACAGTCATTTTGAATTGGCAGAAACACTTCATCCTCAGTAACAATCAGTACGGGAGCACCTCAAAGCTGCGAGCTCAGCCCCCTGCTTTACTCTCTTTATAACCCATGACTGTGTAGCCGTACATGGTGCGAACTCCAAGATCAAGTTCGCCGATGACACCACTGTTGTTGGACGAATCACAGATGGTTCTGAGTCAGAGTATAGAAGTGAGATCGACCGACTGACCAAATGATGCCGGCACAACAACGTGGCTCTCAACATCAGTAAGACCAAGGAACTGATTGTGGACTTTCGTAGGGAAGGATGATGGCCCACAATCCTGTTTACATCAATGGGACGATGGTGGAGAGGGTCAAAAACTTCAAATTCCTGGGCGTGCATATTTCCGAAGACCCAACACACTGATGCAATTATAAAGAAGGCACATCATCGACTCTACTTCCTGAGAAGTTTACAGAGATTTGGCATGTCAACGAGGATTCTCCTTAACTGCTACAGGTGCACAGTAGAGAGCATACTGACTGGCTGCATCATGGCCTGGTTCGGCAACCTGAATGTCCAGGAGCGGAAAAGAATGCAAAACATTGTGACCTCTGCCCAGTCCATCACTGGCATTGACCTCCCACCGTCAAAGGGATCTATCGCGTTGAAATTTGACAAACAGGTCAATGGCATGGTAAAAGCTAGCTTCCAGCTTCGGACGATAGCTAAAATAAAACCATTCCTCTAATTTGACGACCTCGAAAAGATCATCCACACATTTATCTCCTCCCGCGTTGATTACTGCAACTCCCTTTACACTGGCATCAGGCAATCATCCCTGTCCCACCTGCAATTGGTCCCAGACTCCTGACGGGCACCCGAAAAAGGGACCACGTCACCCCGATTCTGGCCTCTCTCCACTGGCTCCCAGGGTGTTTCAGAATCAATTTCAAGCTCCTTTATGTATACAAAGCCCTTAACGGGCTTGCCCCCACCTACATCAAAAATCTGCTAACCCCCCATACCACTTCCAGGTCCCTCAGGTCGGCCGACTTGGGGTTACTGACTATCCCGCGGTCTAGGCATAAGCTCAGGGGTGAACGCGCTTTTGCGGTTGCAGCACCTAGACGATGGAACAGCATCCCTCTTCCCATCAGAACTGCCCCCTCCATTAACTCTTTAAATCTAGACTTAAAACTTATTTCTACTCACAAGCCTTTCTTGAGGTCTTCTGAGGGAGTGCTGTATGTATTTATGTATGTATTGTTGATCTAAGTACCACTGTTTGTAGCACTTAATACCTGCACTAATGTAAAGCACTTTGGTCAACGAGAGTTTGTTTTAAATGTGCGATAGAAATAAAATTGACTTGACGATCAAAGTCGCTGGCTCAAAAAGGCAGCCAACATCATCAAAGACCTACACCATCCTGGCCACACACTCATTTCACCATTGCCATCAGCAAGAAGGTACAGGAGCCTGAAAACGGCACGTCCAGGTTCAGGAACAGCTTCTTCCCTACAGCCATCAGGCTAATTAAACATGACAACAAATAAGCAACAGACTATCATTATTATTGCACTATATTTGTTATTTATTGAGATTGAGTATGTGTGCATGTGTATACACACACTGAACTTTTTTCTTCTCCCGTTATGTATTATGTTTACATATTTTGTTGTGCTGCAGCAAGCACGAATTTCATTGTCCTATCATATGACAATAAAACACTCTTGAGTCTCTTGACCCAAAACTTCATCTATCGATGTTTTCCATAGATGCAAGAGGGGGCGCCATCCAGTTGGTATGGCTGCCCAGCCTGCAGCTGTCTGTCTTTTAACTTATTTCTTTTATTTTTAGTGTGTAAAAAGTGCTTTGTTTTGGAGTCTATTCTTTTTTATATGGGGGGGGGGGGAGGGGGAAACTGCTTTTCCTGGTCCCTACCTGGTCGGAGAGACGGCTTTTCTCCGGGCTGCAACTTTGACCCGTCCTCGCGGCCTACCAGCGGGCCTGGAGCGGCATTTCCTGAGGGCACCACCCAGAACCTCTGCTTCAGAGGCGGCGCAGCGCTGGAGCGCCATCGCGGAGTGGGCGATGCCTTGCCTGGGTCGCCGCGCTGGAGCTCCGGTATGCTGAGACTGCCGAGAAAAACATCGCAGAGCTGCAGGACTGTGGAGCGGCCAGCTGCGGGCGGCGGCGCTGATCTTTTACAGCGGGAGCCTGGGATCTCTCGGCGAGGTCACCAGTGGTGGAGCTCCATCCGCCGTGGCCTTGTTGGCTTCGGAAGCCGCGGACTCCAGTAAGGAAGTGGCCGTTCCAGGTGTCCCAAGCCGCTGTGTGGATTCTCCCGACGCCAGAGCACCATCACCCGGTGAGAACGGCCTGGAACATCGGGCCCCGTAGCAGCGACTGAGGAGGCCTCAATAGGCCCGACTACAGGTGGACATGGGGATGGGACTGGACTTTGTGCCTTCCCACACAGTGGGAACCATTGTGGGGGGATGTTTTTATGTTTATTGTTAATTCTTTAGTGTTGTGTCTTATCTTTATCTGTGTACTGCATGACAAGTCAAATTTCACTATACCAATTGGTGTATGTGACAATAAATGAGCTTTGTCCTTTGTCCTTTGAGATGCTGTCTGGCCCGCTGAGTTACTCCAGCAATTTGTGTTTTGTTTCACAGAAGGAAAAGTTTTGCACTTAGCAAGTCAGGTAGCAAATATCCTGCTTAAAGTGGTGGTGGAGCAAATGCATTCATTTTCACAATAGATTTGAATAAATGTCAAGGAGAACAAATTGTTCACTTTCAATACGATGATGATGCACACTAAGCAAAGTTAATGGGCAAATGAACGATACGACAGAAATTATTTGGACATCATTATTACAATTACTTTAAATTCTCTTTCATTAGCAATGTGTTAACGAACAATAATGGGAACGTGATTGTTTGGATCATTACTTTAACAATTCAGACGTAGTTAGAAGTCATATTTGTGTGCCGTAATAAGTATCCAATCTTTGTATACATGGAATACATATATTATGAGTCCAGTGGAATGTTATTTTATTCTTCTCGCTTTTATGCGTTTGTTTCTTTGAACTTAAGTTCAAATTAGGATGTTTACTTTGAGGCCACTGTGGTCAAAACAAATCTATCCAAAAAAAAAATCAAAATTTGCCAATTTGCATACTGACCAGCCCAAGAAATTAAAGAAACCTTGCCTTTCTTTTAAGGGTTCTTTTGCAAGAATGTGAGTGCTATATGCCTTTGAGCTGTAGCTTGCTTGTGCCTGCTTTAAGCATTTTAAGAACAAATCCACTTCTCCTGTGCTTTTGCTGACACTTTTGTATACCCCGGCATTTATTGCTGTTAGACCATTTGAACAGACATTTCGTTAGTGGACTTGACTAATATTGTTTAATTAAGGGATGCACCTGATCTGTCATGCTTTGGATCAATTGGTTTCTGATTCTAAAGCACTACTGTAGATTTTATAGAAGACGTCTACATTTTGTGGTTATGTTTTGGAAAAATTGCAGAGTTTAACTGCATTATTTGACTAATGTCTATCTTTTAATGGCTATCTTTTAATATATTTCAATTTAAAGAAATGCAATTTTTAGTCCAAGGTTAATTTATTCACGGTGGGTGTCAGAGGGAAAGCAAGCATTTATTATTCATTTGCAAATGTCCTTTGATGGTGTATTATGCCACCTCCTTGAATCACTGCAATGATAGTACTGGGTAGCTTGTTTCAGAATTTGGACCCAGAAAGCTGTGGAGGCCAAGTCAATGGCTAATTTTAAGACAGAGATAGATTCCTGATCAGTACAGGTGTCAGGGGCTATGGGAAGAAGGCACTAGAGTGGGGTTAGGAGGAGGAGGAGATAGATCAGCCCTGATTGAATGACGGAGTAGACTTGATGGGTCGAATGGCCTAATTCTGCTCCTATGACTTACGACCTTATAACCCAACAACAACGAAGGAACAGCAATTCCTTGCCGAGGCTGGATGGTGTGTGACTTGGTGACTTGGAGGTGAGCCAGCAGGTGGTGTTCCCTGCTGCCCTTTTCCATTGTGGTAATTAAGGTAGCTGACTTTGTTATTGCAATTTCAACATATGCAAAGAATGAAACATCTGTCTTTAAACACATTTTAACCTAGTGGTTACTGAAAATTTTGGAATGAGGTGGAAGATAAGAGTTCTTTGGTTGCTGAAGCCTTGGGGCCTAACCAGGTATACCCTAAGATGTTGTGTATCCGGGAACATTGTGAGAAGTTAGGCAAGAAGCTGCTGAGGCCTTGACAGAGATTTGGGTCATTAGTTGTGGGGGAGTTACTGGAAGAATGGAGGGCAACTAATGTTCTGCCTTTATTTAAGAAAAGGGTAAGTTCATAAGTACATAAGTCACATGAGCAGATTTAGGCCATTCAGTTCATTGAGTCACTCAGCCGTTCAATCATGGCTGATCTATCTTTCCCCCTCAATCCCATTCTCCTGCCTTCTCCTGTAACCTTTGACACCCTTATTAATCAAGAACCTGTCAATCTCTGCTTTAAAAATACCCAATGACTTGGACTTCACAGTGATTGTAGCAATGAATTCCACAGATTTATCATCCTCTGATTAAAGAAATTCCTCCTCATTTCCTTTCCAAGGGGACATCCTTTTATTCTAAGGCTATGCATTCTGGTTCCAGACTCTCCCACTTGTGGAAACATCCTCTCCACATACACTCTAAAAGCCCTGTCCCACTGTACAAGTTCATTCAAGAGTTCTCCCGAGTTTGTTGTGATTCGAACTCAGAGATTTACAGTAATGGCCGCACTTAGGTACTCGAGGCTCTTGTGTACATTTTTAAACATGTTGAAAAATATTCATGAGTCTTCCCGTGTCCCTTGCCGTTAGCGTTACGAGCCGCTAAGAGACGTCCCGAGCTCCGGCGTATCCGCTATGTACATTCTATGTGCTGCACGAGTTTGTTTTTTTTTAACTCTGGAGAGCTCTTGAATGAACTCGTACAGTGGGACAGGGCTTTAAGCTTCAATTAGGTCCCCCCTCAACCTTCTGATCTCCAGGAAGTACAGGCTCAGAGACATCAAATGCTCATCATACATTACAAATCCTACAGGCTGGTGAGCCTAACATTAGTTGTGAGAAGGTTACTGGAGGGGATTCTCGCAGAATCCGTCTGCAAAAAAAAGGCGGGAACTGATTAGAAATTGTCAGTGTGGGTTTATGCTTGGGAAATTGCGTCTCGTGAATTTGAAAGTGTTTTGAAGAGGTAACCAAGAGGATAGGGGAGGGTGGTAGATGTTTCTACATGGAGTTTAGCAAGGTAATTGTCAAGGTTCCACATGATAGGCTGATGCAGAAGGTGTGGTCCTGAGTGAGACTGGATGTAAAATTGGCTTGGTGGTTATGGTGTTTTTCTGATTGGATACTTGTGATCAGTGGTGTGCTATTGGATCGGTGCTGACTCCCCTGATTGTCATGAATTTATGATTTGGATGTGTATGTTGGAGCATGAGTTGAGTTTCAGTTTAGTTTATTGTCATGTGAACCGAGGTACAGTGAAAAGCTTTTGTTGCGTGCTAACTAGTCAATAGAAAGGCAATACATGATTATGATCACAGTGTACCGGTGAATAACGTTTAGTGCAAGAAAAACCCAGTCATTTCTAATCAAAGATAATCCAAAGGTCTCCAATGAGGTAGATATTAGTTCCGGACTGCTCTCTAGTTGTTGGTAGGATGGTGCGGTTGTCTGATAACAGCTGAGAAGAAACTCCTTGAATCCGTTGGAGCGGTTTTTCACACTTCTATAGCTTTTGCTAGAGGGGAGAAGATGGAGTGGCCAGGGTGCGACTTGCTGAGGCAGCGGAAGATATAAATGGAGTAGATGGAAGGGAGGTTGGTTTGTGTGATGGTCTGGACTGCATCCAGAGTTCTCTGTAATTTATTTTGGTTATGGGTGAAGCTGTTCCCAAACCATGCTGTGATGCATCCCAATAAAATGCTTTCTTCGACGCATCTGTAGAAGTTTGTGAGAGTTGTTAGGGACATGCTGAACTGTCTAAACCTTCTAAGGATGTAGAGGCATTGGTGTGCTTTCTTGACCATTGCTTCAATATAAGTGACCCAGAGATTGTTGGTGACATTTACGACTAGGAATTTGAAGCTTTTAACCATCTCTAATTCAGTGCTGTCAATGCAAATCGGGGTATGTGCTCTCCCTTGCTTCCTGAAGTCGCTCACTATCATCGTTCTCTTGCTAACATTGAGAGAGAGGTTGTTGTCTCAACACCAGGTCACGAGTTCTCAATCTTTTTCCTATACTCTGTCTCATAATTATTTGATATCCACCCCACAATGGTGGTGTCTTCTGTGAATTAGTAAATTGAATTTTATTTGTACATGGGTGCACAAGAAGTAAAGAAGGGGGATGAAGACACCAGTGTTCAGGATTATCGTAGAGGATGAATTGTCCCCTATACTCACTGATTGGAGCATGATGATTAAGTTTGTGGATGACACCAAAAATGGTGGTATAATGGGGAGTGAAAAGGTTGTTTAGGGTTCCAACAGGATCTTGATAACTGGGAAAGTGGACAAATAATTGACAGGTAGAATTTAACTTGGGCAAATGTGAAGTAATACATTTTGGTAAGTTAAACCAGGCAGATCCTACATGGTGATTGGCAGGCCACTGGGGAGTGTTGTTTGAACAGAGGAACCTTGGGATATAATAACATAGTTCCCTGAAAGTCGTGACATGGGTAGACAGGGTTGTGATGAACGAGTATGTTATGCTTGCAGACAAACGCTAAGGCGTTGAGTATGGGAATTGTGGTTTCATGTTACAGCTGTACAAGACTTGGGTTAGAATGCACCTGGAATATTGTGTGCAGTTCTGCTCACCTTGCTAGGGAGGGTACAAAAAGGATTAATTTAGGTTGTGCCAGGACAGGAGAGTTTGAGTTATAAGGGAAGTCTAAATAGGCTGGTGCAGCTTCCTCTCAAGTGAAGGAGGCTGAGGGGTGACCTTAGAGGTTTATAAAATCATGAAGGAAATAGATAGGTAAAGAAGTTGGTCTTTTTCCCAAAGTATGGGAAAATACCAGATGTCATGGGTCTAAGGGGTGAGTGAAACGATTTAGAGAGGATCTGACAGATAAAGTTTTCACAAATGTTGACAAAGGAAATAGTTAAGGCAGGCGCATTTACAACATTTAGAAGTCAGTTGGACAAGTCTATGTACAGGGAAGGTTGATATGTAGGAACTGGTTGAGCTCTTGGGTCTGTTTCCATGCTGCATAACTCTATGACCCAGTTTTAATTTGGGGCATTCGTAGTTCTAGGAGTTTACAATTTATTTGAAGCTAGTAAGGAAAGCTCAAAGAAACGAATCATAGAGCGGTCAATAAAATGGAGGAGGACGTTATTAAAATTGGGAACTGTAAGCAAAGGACATTTGGGATTGGACTATCGCTCCCTGGACTCTGACTATTTGTAAAAAGTTATTGGATGGAAGCTGTCACCGATTTGTTATGATGCTACGGTGGAAAACAATAAGCACATCGCTTGAATAAAACTGACAAAAAGTTCTTCAGTCAGCCAGTTGCGGGGAAGTTGAGGGTGACTGAAGTGGATTTCTTCCTTTTCCTCATGCTTGTCGAAAATTATGTAATTACAGGGGAAGTTCAACTGTCTAATCTAGTTATGAAAACGATCTATGTCCTTTTTGCCGCTTTGTCATGTAACATCTTCCGGCCACGTTAATGGCAGCCATGCAGCTGCCAGAAGCAGCTGTTTATTTTGTCCCAAGCATATTGTGATATGCAGAAGAATGCTGGTTTAGGTTGTGCTGTAATACACTTCTCAGTAGTTAATTTATCCCGTGCCTCCTTGGAAATGCCCACTGACACTAAGAACACACTTGGAGAGCAGGGATAGCTACAATAATCAATGCATAAGTGCATTAATTAGCACAGCAGTGTGACGTTTTCAAATAGTGTTCTCTAAGGGTAATTCGGGAGGACTGAGTCATCATTACAATGAAGTCATACAGTCTGCTGGCTTTCATGGATCAGGGCATTGGATTTTTCTTCATAAAAATGTTGGTACGGTGGATGGCGACAGTTCGGTGGCGCATCGGTAGAGTTGCTGCCTTACTGCGCTGAAGGCACGGGTCCGATCTTGATTACGGTTGCTGTCTATATGGAGCTTCTACGTTCTCCCCGTTACCTGCGTGGGTTCTCTGAAGCTCTGGTTTCCTCCCACACTTCAAAGACGTACATGTTTGTAGGCTAATTAGTTTGGTAAAATTGTAAAACTGCCCCTGGTGTGTGGGTGTGTAGAATAGCGTTAGCGTGCGGGGATCGCAGGTTGGCATGGACTCGATGGGCTGAAGGCACATCGATGTTTCTGTGCCGTATCCTTAAGCTAAATGAAACTGCATTTGGGGTATTGTGTGCAGTTCTAGTTGCCCCGTTGGATGTGAAGGTTTTGGAGAGGGTGCAGAAAAGGATTACCAGGAAGCAGCCTGGATAAGAGAGTATTAACTACAAGGGAGATTGCAACCTTCATGTGGTTCACTCTGTTTTGACGAATGCAATCAACCTGGCATGCACAAACAGAAGATCAAACAGATCAAGTTGTCTTACAACTTTAGGCTGTGCAAGAAGAAGAACTACAAGGAGCAGTTGAACAAACTTGGATTGTTTTCTTTGGAGTGTTGGAGGCCAATAGAAGTTTATAACATTAAGGTGTAGATAGGCAGAAATTTCAATTATTGGAGAGCATAGCTTTAAGATCAAAGGTGAAAGTTTAAAGGTGATCCGCGGGGCAAGGTTTTTTTTCACAAAGTGGATGGTGCTTGGAATGTATTGCGAGGCGTGATGCTGAAGGCACATAGGCAAGTGCAATTTAATAGATGGACACATGAATATGTAGGGAATAGAGGAACATGGATCATGTACAGGCAGAAGGAATTAGTTTAATTTGGCATCCTGTTTAGCGCAAGCTGAAGGGTGTTAATTTCAAATTATTGCAAGTTGCTAACAAATTGCTGTAGTTCAAAATTACCTGCTTTTCCATGTGTGTCCAATTACAGTATTTTGCTCACTTTTGTTTACTATGTTTTCTGACAATGCTGTTTATTTCTGTTTGGACATTTGTGAGAAATCTTTGCATTATTGACATCACTGTAATCAGTAAATACCGTGATGCAAATTAACATTTTTTCCCTATTAAATTGCAATAGAAATGTACAACTATTTTAGCTCAGCAACACTATTTTGGAGTGTTAGTTCTATTGAGGGCTGAATAAATGATCAGGCAGTGGTCTGCAGCTATTTTTGATCAGGAAATAGTTTTGGCATACAACACTTTTCCATATTTTTCCCACCTCGTAAATCATCTCCTGTAGTTGGACAGGTGAGGACATTATTCCTTGGAGTGCAGGAGGCTGAGAGGTGATATAGAGGTATATAAATCGTGCGGAATATATCGGATGAATGCACATATGGGCATAGATTTAAGGGCCTGTCCCACCAGCATGCGGTTGCATGCAACTAGCGTGACCAAACGTGGTCGCTTGAGGCGTACGGCTGTGCGGGGCCCGTTCCACTTCGAACCGCGGAGGCGTATGGAGTTGTGCAGGGCTAGTCCCGACATCATACTCGCCAATCAGCTGGGCAGGAGGCAGGCCAACTGAATTTGGACGTCGCGCGGAGTTGGGTGGTGACGTCATCACGCAATGGCACGCCGGGCGGTGACGTCATCGCGCAACGGCATGCCGGGCGGTGACGTCATCGCGTAACGCCACGCACTAGGCATATGCCGTCGAGATGCTGTGTACGGCGTCAAGACGCTGCGTACGTCCTCAATGCGCCTGCGGGTTGGCGCGCTGAATTTTCGAACAGTGCAGGATTTTCGGAGCTCCGCGCAATGTCAGGACGAGCCCCGCACAACTCCATCCACGGTTCGAAGTTGGACCGGCCCAGTGTGGCCGTACGTCTTAAGCGACCACGTTTGGTCGCATTAGACGCATGGATTCGAATGCTGGTGTGACAGGTCCTTTAATGTGAGAGTGGAAACGTTCAAAATGAACCTGCTGGGCGACTAAGACAAAAGATGGTGATTTTATGGAATGAGCTGCCAGAGAAAGTAGGTGAGGCGGGTGTAATAATAGCGTTAAAAAATATTCATTACATGGATAGGAACAATATAGAGGGATATGGGCCATATGTGGGTAACTCAGACTAGCTTAGATGAGGCATCTTAATTGGCAAGGACAAGTTAGGCTGAAAGGCCTGTTTCTATACTCTATACTGTTAATTTGAAGACTTGCTCCCTGCAGCATGTTTGCTGTCCAAGTATCCCGATTATTGGTTAGTAATAGTAAGATTAAACGAGAACTTACCAGTTTGAAGTTTGATCTTGATTTTATGAGTTGCGTTGGTGATTACGTGAAGAAGGCCCGCCAGGCCGCATGTGCAGCAAACTTCAAAGCAGCGGTATGAAATCACAAATAAACAACACCGAAGTAAACAGTCAGATCAGTGACTCGAGATGATCTTTTATGATAGAGGGTTGGGCGTGGTGGGCACGTAATCACCAACGTAACTCCTCATAATCAAGATCAAAGTTCAAACTGGTACGTTCTCGTTTAATCTTACTATTTTACTTCGGAGTCACGTGAATGATTCCGTGAAGAGTTCAAAGCTTTGTGATTTCATGCCGCAGATTACAATCTCGGCATCTCACTGCATTTGACTCGAAAGAGAAATAAATGCATTAGTAATAACATTGTATTCAATGTAATGATAGAGTTTATTTAACAATGTAAACAAACAACAGTACCCCTAAAATTTAGGTACTTAATGTCATTGGCAAACAGCCCTGGATTGACAATTGGCCGATGATAAAATTCTGAAACATCAGCTCATTTGCCCATCCGACGGCCGCTAAACTTTGGTCGAAGGACACATCCCTCCCTTTGGCCACCAACATAGCTGCTGCCCTAGTATAATGAGATGCAAACATACTATCTAAATGATAAACTGACGTTGATGCTGACCCGGTGGAATGAGACATACAATCGTCAATGTTAATACCTGTTGCAGCCACCTTGAAATAGTCTGAACCGACCTTCTCTGGTGTAATTGGTTATTAACTAATGCACAGTGCTGAATCCATACTTCTAACGATTATGGTGGCCTTGATAACATAAAGGTGAGACCGTTGGGGTATTCAAAATGATCTTAAAAATCATGCCAGCTAGTGTAGACAAGAATGTAAAATGTAATGGCATGAACAGCCAATTCCATCCTGTCCAGCCACAGCATTTGCAATGTTTTGCCGTCATTATGCTGATATTAGTGTCAGACTAAGGATGTAGCTGGAACCCCTTGGTGAAGTAATGTTTACACATTTACAATAACCAACTGCATAATCTTGTGATGTGAGTACTTGTATCAAGATATTTTTAACAACTTGATATCCGGGTCGGGCTGCGAAACTGGCAGGAAAAACCTCTGTAAAAAGAGGCTCCTGCCTAAAAACCCCTGGTGAGCAAAAAACCAAACTTACCTTTTAAGTTTAACTTACCACCGGCAGGAGCTCAGTCCTGCCAGACTGGTGCTTGCGCCAATACGGCTGACGTAATGCTGCGCATGCGGCCTGGCGGGCCTTCTTCACGGAATCACTCACGTGACTCCGAAGTAAAATCATTCCGTACTCTCTTCCAGACCTTTTATGTAGAATAGTTCAATGGTACTTGATAGTGCTGCCTGAACAGTCACGAAGATGCATGGAGCCCCGGTCTGCCAGTTAAATGAGAATGGAAGAAATATTTTCTAGTTCTGTTTTCTCCAGACAGCACATTGGTGGCAAAAAATATACATACTGATGCACCAAAGCATTTTATTGTTATAGTAATAAATGTGCCTTTCTGTTTTCCCTTATTAAGGCCACTATGGTGTGAACTCTTCTGTGATTCTGTTAATTCATCACTTTAATTGATCCCATTGTTGCCATAAACGATAATTCACCCTATAATTAACTGGCTCAAATTATTCTCCATTTACAGTGCCCTCCATAATGTTTGGGGCAAAGACCCATCATTTATTTATTTGCCTCTGTTCTCCACAATTTGAGATTTGTAATAGAAAAAAAATCATATGTGGTTAAAGCGCACATCGTCAGATTTTAATAAAGGCATATTTATACATTTTGGTTTTACCATGTAGAAATTAAAGCAGTTTTTTTCCATCACCCCCCCCCCCCCTTTTTCAGGGCACCATAATGTTTGGGACACAGCAATGTCATGTAAATGGAAGTAGTCATGCTTTGGTATTTTGTTGCACATCCTTTGCATGCAATGACTGCATGGACATCACCAGTTGCTGGGTGTCTTCTCTGGTGATACTCTGCCAGGCCTGTATTGCAGCCATCTTTAGCTTATGCTTGTTTTGGGGGGCTAGTCCCTTTCAGTTTTCACTTCCGCATATAAAAGGCATGCTCAATTGGGTTCAGATCGGGAGATTGGCTTGGCCACTTAAGAATTGACCATTTTATAGCTTTGAAAAGCTCCTTTGTTGCTTTAGCAGTATGTTTGGGATCATTGTCTTTGTAGAATGAACTGCTGGCCAATGAGTTTGAGGCATTTGTTTGAACTTGAGCAGATAGGATGTGTCTATAGACTTCAGAATTAATTATGCTACTACCATCAGCAGTTGTATAATCAATGAAGATGAGTGAGCCAGTACCTTCAGCAGCCATACATGCCTAGACTATAACAACCGCACCACCATGTTTCACAGATGAGGTGGTTTGCTTTGGATCTTGGGCAGTTCCTTCTCTCCATACTTTGCTCTTGCCATCACTCTATAAGTTAATATTCGTCTCAACTGTCCACAAGACCTTTTTCCAGAACTATGGTTGCTCTTTTAAGTACTTCTTGGCAAACTAACCTGGCCATCCTATTTTTGTGGCTGCACAAAAAGCTGGAGAAACTCAGCGGGTGCAGCAGCATCTAAGGAGCGAAGGAGATAGGCGACGTTTCGGGTCGAGACCCTTCTTCAGACTATTTTTGTGGCTAACCAGTGGTTTGCATCTTGCAGTGTACCCTCTGCATTTCTGTTTATGAAGTCTTCTGCAGACAGTGGTCATTGACAAATCTACACCTGACTGCTGCAGAGTGTTTCTGATCTGTCGGACAGATGTTTGAGGATGTTTCTTTATTATAGAGAGAATTCTTCTGTCATCAGCTGTGGAGATCTTCCTTGGCCTGCCAGTCCCTTTGCGATTAGTAAGCTCACCGGTGCGCTTTTTCTTCTTAATGATGTTCCAAACAGTCGATTTTGGTAAGCCTAAGGATTGGCTGATGTCTCTAATAGTTTTATTCTTGTTTCTCAGTCTCATAATAGCTTATTTGACTTTCATTGTCACAACTTTGGTCCTCATGTTGATAAACTGCAGTGAAAGTTTCCAAAGGTGATGAAAGACTAGGTGCTGAGAGCTCTCTTATACCTGCATTAAGGAGGCATTTAAACACATCTGAGCAGTTACAAACACCTGTGAAGCCATGTGTCCCAAACATTATGGTGCCCTGAAATGGGGGACTATGTATAAACACAGCTGTAATTTCTACATTGTGAAACCAAAATGTATAAAAAAGGCCTTTAATAAAATCTGACAATGCATTTTAACCACATGTGATTTTTTTCTATTACAAATCTCATGTTGTGGAATACAGAAGTAAATAAATAAATGATGGGTCTTTGTCCCAAACATTATGGAGGGCATTGTATAGTCTGGATATGATTCTGCTGCAATGCTGAGATATTTAATTCCTTGTTTTCCATTTTTTTAATGGAAGGACAGGGAAGAAATATTTGTGAATAGCTCATGAAATAATCGGACACAAAATCAAAACCATGGAGCTAGTAGTTTGCAGAACTTTGATAGTAGTTTGCCGAGGCAGTGCGGAGCAATTTCCTGTCTGTTCTGCATGAATACATTAACTGGTCAGCAAGACCAGTTACATCCTTGCAGCCCCAGTTGCTTCAATGGATCTTTGCCATTGCAGATTTAGTATCAAATTCATTTTACCTTGAATTGTATTTGCATTTGCTCTTTGGCCCAGATGTGACGATATTGAAGGGCTTGTTTATTGTTGTAGCCATCATGGCTTTTTCCAATTTACTTAACTTTAGTTATGGTAAAAGCCAGTTGTGATAGACATCACTTGCGTGGTTGTTTGTGCATAATGTTTAAGGCAGAATACCATCCTTTATAGGAATGGAACGACACAAACAATGATTTTGAGCCAGATGCCCAATTTGTTTGTCAATGTCGTTCGGGAATGCAACTCTGCTTAATTTGCCTGATGCTGGACTCCAGGCCCACGCCAAAACTATCACCACCACGCTGAATATGCATGTTTTAGGTAAATTATTGGAAGGTTAATGAGGAAGTAACTGGGTTAGATAGTTAAGTTTTGGCTATTCAAGCTGTCACTTGTTTGCTATTCAGTTTGATCAAAGCTAATCTATCACAACTTTGTCAATGTGGTCTGTAACTCAAAACCTGTGCCTAAAGGGCCTGTCCCACTTGGCCGTAATTTACGCGACAGGCCAGTAGTGACGGTCGCGCGCGTCATCATGCGTCCGCACAGCCGTCTATTTGAAGATAGACACAAAATGTAGGAGTAACTCAGTGGGACCGGCAGTATCTCTGGAGAGAAGGAATGGATGATGTTTCGGGTCGAGACTCTTCTTCAGTCTGAAACGTCACCCATTGCTTCTCTCCAGAGATGTTGCATGTCCTGCTGAGTTTCTCCTGCATTTTGTGTCTATCTCCAATTGTTTTGGTCCCTCTCTGGGAGTAGGAGTGGGGGCGGAACGGCTGTGAGCCCCAGGCCGAGCTCGGCGAGCGCTTGCTTGCTTCTGCTGCTGTTGGAGGTGAGAGGTTGCGCTGCGCCAGGGTGTCCCACAGCCGTCATTTACGCAACAGGCCGGTGGCGCGCAAAGATTTTGTCCAGAACTAAATCCTGGAGTGCTGTGCGATACTGCGCGCAACTCCACATTCCTCCACGCCACTCCATGCGCCCGTCCCGCTCTACCCACAAGCTTCCACGTCGCGTAAATGGCGTGCACCTGACGGCCAAGTGGGACAGGCCCTTAATACATTTCAAAACTGAAATCAAGAGAATCTTTCAATTAACACCTCTTGCCTGAGGTCGGCAGGCCTTTGGATTGAATTATATTTCAATAGCCCTTGATTTCAGGATTACTTCCTGCCATCTCCTCTCAACAGCCTGACATTAATTTACAGTTTAATTTCAGATGCATTCATCAGATGAAATAGCATCTCTGCTTAATCTGGAACTAGTTTAATTGTCCCAGAATAAAGGCCTCAACCTGAACTTACAAATAACCAAGTAAAAGAGAGGCAAAAGTGGACATGGGCTGCTGTAAAATGACCATGGAGAAGTAGTAATGAGGAGCAAAGAAATGGTGGACAAACCAAATAAGGATTTTATGTCAGCGGACGACACCAGCAATATTGAAATTCAAGAGAGTCAGGGGGCAGAAGTGAGTGCTGTCGTTATTACGGAGGGAGAGGATGCTTGGGACATTGAAAGGTCTGAAGGTGGATAAGTCACCTGGAACGGATGGACAATACCTCAGGATTCTGAGAGGTGGCTGTGGAGATTATAGAGGCATTAGTTGTGATTCTAATCCAAATTATTAGTCAGGACTGGCCTCTGAGGACGGGAAAATTGCGAATGTAACTCCACTGTTTAAGAAGGGAGTGAGGCAAAAGAAAGGAAATTATAGATAGACACTAAATGTTGGAGTAACTCAGCAGCACAGGCAGCATTTCTGGAGAGAAGGAATGGGTGACGTTTTGGGTCGAGACCCTTCTTAAGACCTTAAAGAAGGGTCTCGACCCAAAACGTCACCTATTCCTTCTCTCCAGAGATGCTGCCTGTCCCTCTGAGTTACTCCAGCTTTTTGTGTCTATCTTTGGTTTAAACCATCATCTGCAGTTCCTTCTTACACAAAGGAAATTATAGGCCAGTTAGTCTGACCTCAGTGGTTGGTAAAATTTTAGTGTCTGTTATGTAGGATGAGGTTTTGGGGTACTTCGAAGCATATGATAAAAGAGGCCGATATAGTTAATGGGAGATCTTGCCCAACAAATTTGTTGGAATTCTGAGGAACCAACCAGCAGGATAGGTGCATGAGAGTTGTTTACTTGGATTTTCAGAAGGCCTTTGATAAGGTGCCACACGATTGGCCGACTGACTGAAGGCAAAGTGCAGGTGTGGGGCCTTTTCTGGTTGGCTTCCAGTGATTAGTGGTGTTCCGCAGGGGTTAGTGTTGGGTCCGCACTTTTCACGTTGTATATTAATGATTTGGTTGATGGAATTTATGGCTTTGTGGCCATATTTGCAGATGATACAAAGATAAGTGGTGGGGCAGGTATGTAGAGGAAGCAGACGGCTTGGACTGGTTGAGAGTGTGGGCAAAGAAGTGGCAAATGGAATAAAGTGTAGAAAAACGTACAGTCATGCACTTTGGTAGAAGGAATAATGGTGCAGGCTATTCTAAATGGGGAGAGGATTCAGAAATTGGTGGTACAAAGGGATTTGGGAGTGCTGGTGCGGGGTTCCCAAAAGGTTAATTTTCTGGTTGCCGGTTGGAAGAAAGGCAAATACAATGATAGATTTCATTGTAGGGGAATAGAATATAAAAGCAGCTCTTTCTTACACAAATACAGTGTAATTTGGGAGTAAGGTATGGCAGTAGAGATTGGCCCCGTGGTTTGTTCAGCCTGCAACATGTGGGAGATCAGGGAGATGGTCGGTGTCCCTGGTGACTACGTTTGCAGGAAGTGTGTCCAGCTGCAGCTCCTGGCAGACCGCATTGAACGATTGGAACTGCGGCTGGATTCATACTGGAGCATCCACGATGCGGAGAAAGTCGTGGATAGCACGTACAGTGAGTTGGTCACACCGCAGGCAAAAGGTAAGAGGACAAGAAGGGAACGGGTGGCAAATAGCCAGCAAAGCAGTAGGCAGGTAGTGCAGGAGTCCCCTGCGGTCATCTCCCTCCTAAACAGGTATACCATTTTGGATACTGTTGAGGGAGATGGCTCATCAGGGGAATGCAGCAGCAGCCAGGTTCATGGCACCATGGGTGGCTCTGCAGCACATGAGGGGGGAAAAAAGAGGGGAAGGGCAATAGTAATAGGGGATTCAATTGTCAGGGGAATAGATAGGCGTTTCTGCGGCCGCAAACGAGACTCCAGGATGGTATGTTGCCTCCCTGGTGCAAAGGTCAGGGATGTCACTGAACGGCTGCAGAACAGTCTGGAGGGGGAGGGTGAACAGCCAGTTGTCGTGGTGCATGTTGGCACCAACGATATAGGTAAAAAAGGGATGAGGTCCTACAAGGTGAATTTAGGGAGCTAGGAGATAAACTTAAAAGTAGGACATCAAAGGTAGTAATCTCCGGATTACTACCAGTACCACGGGCCAGTCAGAGTAGAAATAGGAGGATAATGCAAATTAATACGTGGCTTGAAAAGTGGTGCAAGGGGGAGGGATTCAAATTTTTAGGGCACTGGGACCAGTTCTGGGGGAGGTGGGACCGGTACAAACAGGACGGTTTGCACCTGGAATGGAATGGAACCAATGTTCTTGGGGGAGTGTTTGCTAGTGCTGTCGGGGAGGATTTAAACTAATGTGGCAGGGGGATGGGTACAAGAGCAGAGAGGCAGGAGGGTGTAAAATGAGGGTAGAAGCATTAGGTAGCAAGGTGAAAGGTAAAAGTGGCAGGCAGACAAAACCAGGGCAAAAATCAAAAAGGGCCACTTTTCAGCAAAATTGTATAAGGGGTAAGTGCGTTGTAAAGACAAGCCTGAAGGCTTTGTGTCTCAATGCAAGGAGTATTCGTAATAAGGTGGACGAGTTGAACGTGCAGATAGATATTAATGATTATGATATAGTTGGGATCACGGAGACATGGCTCCAGGGTGACGTAGGCTGGGAGCTGAACATCCAGGGATATTCAATATTCAGGAGGGATAGAGAGAAAGGAAAAGGAGGTGGGGTAGCTTTGCTGGTTAGAGAGGAGATTAACGCAATGGAAAGGAAGGACATTAGCTTGGAGGATGTGGAATCGGTATGGGTAGAGCTACAAAACACTAAGGGGCAGAAAACGCTGGTGGGTGTTGTGTACAGGCCACCTAACAGTAGCAGAGAAGTTGGGGATGGTATCAAACAGGAAATTAGAAATGCGTGCGACAAAGGCAAAACAGTTATAATGGGTGACTTCAATCTACATATAGATTGGGTTAATCAAATTGGCAGGGGTGCTGAGGAAGAGGATTTTTTGGAATGTATGCGGGATAGTTATCTAAATCAACATGTAGAGGAACCAACGAGAGAGCAGGCTATTTTAGACTGGGTTTTGAGTAATGAGGAAGGGGTAATTAGCCGTCTTGTTGTACGTGCCCCCTTGGGCAAGAGTGACCATAATATGGTTGAGTTCTTCATTAGGATGGAGAGTGACATTGTTAATTCAGAAACAATGGTTCTGAACTTAAAGAAAGGTAACTTTGAGGGTATGAGACGTGAATTGGCCAAGATTGACTGGCAATTAATTCTAAAACGGTGGATATACAATGGAAGACATTTAAAGACTGCATGGATGAACTACAAAAATTGTTCATCCCAGTTTGGCAAAAGAATAAATCGGGGAAGGTAGTGCATCCGTGGATAACAAGGGAAATCAGGGATAGTATCAAAGCAAAGGATGATGCGTACAAAGTAGCCAGAAAAAGCAGCATACCAGAGGACTGGGAGAAATTCAGAGACCAGCAGAGGAGGACAAAGGGCTTAATTAGGAAAGGAAAAATAGATTATGAAAGAAAACTGGCAGGGAACATAAAAACTGACTGCAAAAGTTTTTATAGATATGTGAAGAGAAAGAGGTTAGTTAAAACAAATGTAGGTCCCTTGCAGTCAGAAACAGGTGAGTTGATCATGGGGAACAAGGATACGGCGGACCAATTGAATAACTACTTTGGTTCCGTCTTCACTAAGGAAGACATAAATAATCTGCCTGAAATAGCAGGGGACTGTGGGTCAAAGGAGGAATTGAGTGAAATCCAGGTCAGTCGGGAAGTGGTGTTGGGTAAATTGAATAGATTAAAGGCCGATAAATCCCCAGGGCCAGATAGGCTGCATCCCAGAGTACTTAAGGAAGTAGCTCAGGAAATAGTGGATGCATTAGTGATAATCTTTCAAAACTCTTTAGATTCTGGAATAGTTCCTGAGGATTGGCGGGTAGCAAATGTAACCCCTCTTTTTAAGAAGGGAGGGAGAGAGAAAACGGGGAATTACAGACCAGTTAGTCTAACATCGGTAGTGGGGAAACTGCTAGAGTCAGTTATTAAAGATGGGATAGCAGCACATTTGGAAAGTGGTGAAATCATTGGACAAAGTCAGCATGGATTTACAAAAGGTAAATCATGTCTGACGAATCTTGTGGAATTTTTCGAGGATGTAACTAGTAGCGTGGATAAGGGAGAACCAGTGGATGTGGTATATCTGGCCTTCCAGAAGGCTTTCGACAAGGTCCCACATAAGAGATTAGTATACAAACTTAAAGCATACGGTATTAGGGGTTCAGTATTGATGTGGATAGAGAACTGGCTGGCAAACAGGAAGCAAAGAGTAGGAGTAAACGGGTCCTTTTCACAATGGCAGGCAGTAACTAGTGGGGTACCGCACGGCTCAGTGCTGGGACCCCAGCTATTTACAATATATATTAATGATCTGGATGAGGGAATTGAAGGCAATATCTCCAAGTTTGCGGATGACACTAAGCTGGGGGCAGTGTTCGCTGTGAGGAGGATGCTAGGAGACTGCAAGGTGACTTGGATAGGCTGGGTGAGTGGGCAAATGTTTGGCAGATGCAGTATAATGTGGATAAATGTGAGGTTATCCACTTTGGTGGCAAAAACAGGAAAGCAGACTATTATTTAAATGGTGGCCGATTAGGAAAAGGGGAGATGCAGCGAGACCTGGGTGTCATGGTACACCAGTCATTGAAAGTAGGCATGCAGGTGCAGCAGGCAGTGAAAAAAGCGAATGGTATGTTAGCTTTCATAGCAAAAGGATTTGAGTACAGGAGCAGGGAGGTTCTACTTCAGTTGTACAGGGTCTTGGTGAGACCACACCTGGAGTATTGCGTACAGTTTTGGTCTCCAAATCTGAGGAAGGACATTATTGCCATAGAGGGAGTGCAGAGAAGGTTCACCAGACTGATTCCTGGGATGTCAGGACTGTCTTATGAAGAAAGACTGGATAGACTCGGTTTATACTCTCTGGAATTTAGGAGATTGAGAGGGGATCTTATAGAAACTTACAAAATTCTTAAGGGGTTGGACAGGCTAGATGCAGGAAGATTGTTCCCGATGTTGGGGAAGTCCAGGACAAGGTGTAACAGCTTAAGGATAAGGGGGAAATCCTTTAAGACCGAGATGAGAAAGACTTTTTTCACACAGAGAGTGGTGAGTCTCTGGAACTCTCTGCCACAGAGGGTAGTTGAGGCCAGTTCATTGGCTATATTTAAGAGTGAGTTGGGTGTGGCCCTTGTGGCTAAGGGGATCAGAGGGTATGGAGAGAAGGCAGGTACGGGATACTGAGTTGGATGATCAGCCATGATCATATTGAATGGCGGTGCAGGCTCGAAGGGCTGAATGGCCTACTCCTGCACCTAATTTCTATGTTTCTATGTTTCTATAATGAAAGGTCTTAATATGGTGGATGTGGGGAGGATATTTCCAGTAGTGGGAGTGATTAGGACCAGAGGCCATAGCCTTAGAATGAAAGTTCGTACCTTTTAGAATGGTGATGAGGAGGAATTTCTTTATCTAGAGGTTGACGGATCTTTGGAATTCATTACCACAGACAGCAGTGGAAGGCCAATTAATTGTAATTTTGAAGCCGAGTTTGATAGGTTCTTGATTAATAAAGGCATCTAAGGCATGGAGAGAAGGCAGGAGAATGAAGTTGAGAGGGAAAAATAGACCCTGAGTGAATGGTGGAGCAAACGCGATGGGTCGAATGCCCTAATTCTGCTATGTCTTGTCCTATGATCTAATAGCAACTAATTAATTTACCTGTATTCTAACTTTGGAGCATTCTTTCTGGTGATTTGCAGTAGATGAGGTTTATACATCTGCATACTAGAGTATACTTGGTAGTGCTGTTCACATGAAATGACAGGATGTTCTGTCTTAGAAGGAGAGGACATTGCATCATTAATGTGGCTAAAGCCTTAAATCTGCAAAGTCTAATCAATATTAATTTAAACCGTTGCTTGCAATCAACTTGTAAATGCTATTGAGAACATAAAATTTAGGAGCATGAAATGAATTTTTTTTTAAAAGAGTTGCATGCACAGGAAATTGTGAAAGTAGAATGTGCTGGAAATGCTCAGTTTAAGTGGCACCTGTAGAAAGAGAAACAAAATTAACATTTAGACAAAAAGCTGCAGATGCTTGTATCTTGAGCGAAAGTGCGGGAGGAACTCAGCAGGTCAGGCAACGTCTCATTTCAGTTTCAGTTTAGTTTATTGTCACGTGTACTGAAGTGCAGTGAAAAGCTTTTGTTGCATGCTAAACAGTCAGCAGAAATTCATGATCACAATCTATTAATTTGCAGCGTTTAGATGCATGATGAGGAAATAACGTTTAGTGCAAGGTAAATCCAACAAAGTCCAGTCAAGGATAGTCCAAGGGTCATCAATGAGGTAGATAGTAGTTCAGCACTGCTCTCTGGTTGTGGTAGGATGATTCAGTTGCCTGATAACAGCTGGGAAGGTACTGTCCCCATATCTGGTGGTGTGCGTTTTCACACTTCTATACCGTTGGGAGAGGGGAAAGAGGGAGTGGCCAGGGTGCGACTCGTCCTTGATTATGCTATTGGCCATGCCGAGGCAACATGAGGTATAAATGAGTCAATAGAAAGGAGCGTCTTCACTTGGATCATCTCTGACATTTCCATACCGTTTCTAGATTTCACTGCCTACGTCACCACAGACTATGGACTGACATCTGTTACAAACCCACTGACTCCCACAGCTATCTGGACTACACTTCTTCCCACCCTGCTTCCTGTAAAGACTGAAAAAGGGTCTCAACCCGAAACGTCACCCATTCTTTCTCTCCAGAGATGCTGCCTGTCCCGCTGACTTGCTCCAGCATTTTGTGTCTCCCTTCCTGTAGAGACTCTATCCCCTATTCCTAATTCTTCCGTCTACGCCATATCAGTGCCCAAGATGAGGTGTTCCGTACCAGTTCATCGGAGATGTCCTCATTCTTTAGGGAACGGGGGTTTCCCTCTTCCATTATAGATGCAGCTCTCACTAGGGTTTCTTCGATATCCCGCAGCTCCCCTCTTACGCCCTCTCCCCCCATTTCGTAACAAAGTCAGAATCCCCCCAGTCCTCACCTTCCATCCCATCAGCCGTCGCATACAGTACATAATCCTCCGACATTTTCGCCACCTCAACGGGATCCTACTCATTACCACATCTTCCCATCTCCATCCCTTTCCGCTTTCCGCAGAGACCGTTCTCTCCGCAATTCCATGGTCAACTCGTCCCTTCCCAACCAAACCACCCCCTCCCCAAGTAATTTCCCCTGCAACCGCAGGAGATGCAACACCTGTGCTTATACCTCCCCACTCCGTCCAAGGACTGCAACAGTCTTTTCAGTTGAGCCAGAGGTGCACTTACACCTCTTCCAACCTCATCTACTGTATCCGCTGTTCCAGGTGTGGACTCCTACTAAGCGCAGGCTCGCGATCGTTTTGCTGAACACCTCCGCTCGGTCCGCCTAACCCTACCTTATCTCCCGGTTGCTCAACACTTTTAAGGGCCTGTCCCACTTTGGCGTCATTTGCGCATCACGCAGATGGCGCGGAAAGATTTTGTTCATCCCAAAATCCTGGGGCGCTGCACACGACCCTGCCTACGTCACCACGCACCTTGTGCGCGTAATGCGTGTCTTGACGCATAAATTATGTTGCATAAATGATGTTGCGTAATTTACGCGAAAATGACGCCCAAGTGGGACAGGCCCTTAACTCCTCCTCTCATTCCCACAGTGACCTTTCTGTCCTGGGCCTCCACCATTGTCAGAGTGAGGCCCAGTGCAAATTGGAGGAACAGCATCTCATATTTTGCCTGGGTAGCTTGCACCCTAGTGGTGTGGACATTGACTTCTCCAACTTCAAGTAGCCCTTGCTTTCCCACTCTCTCCATCCCCTCCCCCTTCCCAGTTCTTACTGTCTCCGACAATATTTTATCTGTACCGCTCACTCCCCTGTCATCAGTCTGAAGAAGGGTCTCGACCAGAAACGTCACCCATTCCTTCTCTCCAGAGATGCTGCCTATCCTGCTGAGTTACTCCAGCATTTTGTGTCTATCCCCCAATAGAAAGGAGGTATGATGGTCTGGGCTGCATCCACAATTCGCTGCAATTTCTTGCGGTCTTAGCTGGAGCTGTTGCCAAACTAAGCTGTGATGCATCCTGCTAAAATGCTTTCTATGATGCATATGTAGAAGTGGGTGAGAGTTGTAGGAGATATGCCAACCTCCCAAGCTTTCCAAGGAAGTAGAGATATTGGTGTGCTTTCTTGGTCATTGCTTTGATATGGGTGGTCCAGGAGAACCCTATATTGACTTGTAGGAATTGGAAGTTTTCAACCATCTCTACTTCGGCATTGTCAATGCAAACTGGGGTATGTGTACTGCTTCACTTCCTGAAGTTGATCACTGTTTTGCTGACATTGAAAGGAAGGTTTGTAGTCTCGCCACCAGGACACGAGGTTCTCGATCTCCTTAGTTTCATCATTATTTGATATCCGACCCACATCTGCGAATTTGAAGATTGAATTTGTTTTGTATATGGCTGAACAGTTGTGGGTGAACAAGTGGTAAAGAAGAGGGCTGAGAACACATCCTTGCGGGGTCCCTGTGTTGTGGATTAACGTGGAAGATGTTTTGTCCCCTAATTTAAGTAGACACAATGTTGGAGTAACTCAGCGGGACGGGCAGCATCTCTGGAGAGAAGGAATGGGTGACGTTTCGGGTCGAGACCCTTCTTCAGACCCATCTCTTCACAGATTGGGGTCTGTTGGTCAGGAAGTCGAGAGTCCAGTTGCAGAGATGAGTGCTGACACCAAGTCCCGCTAGTTTGGGGGAAAAGCTTGGATGGTATAATGGTATTGAAAGCAGAGCTAGAGTCAATGAGTAAGAGTCTGATGTAGATGTCCCTCTTGTCCAGGTGTTCTAGGGATGAGTGTAGGGCTACAGTGATGGCATCGTCCGTGGACCTGTTGTGGCAGTAGACGAACTGTAATGGGTCAAGACCACTGGGTACACTGGATTTAATGTGTTCCATAACTAGCCTCTCAAAACATTTAATTATGGTGTACGTCAACTACTGGAGAACATCTGGGGATGGGCAGACAATGTTTTGAGTAGGGACTCTTCTTCAGAAACTCAAAATGAGTATTAACATTATCTGCACAGGTGACAGAAACTTCTTCCTTCCTGAAACGTTACTTCCTATCGAATATGATGTGCAGTGTCCTTGACTGCATCACATCTGTTTCTTGCACCTCTGCTGCCAACCCCTATTTTCCAGAAGAGAACAAGACAGACTTTCACTTCACTAGCCTCTAAATACAAAGGAATTATACCCCTTTTGACTGTTATCACTTTCTAACTATCCCTTAAACTAATTCTTCAGGATGACATATCCAGCACATTTCTTTGGCAACATTGGCTTTACCTTATTACAGGTATTCCCTTTGATATATCCATCCCTCCTACTTGCTTGTCTGCAACTTTCTCTTATAGAAATAAGAGTTGGCCATTTGGTCCCTTGTGCCTTCTCGACTTTTGAATACGGAATTTGTCATGATGCACCTTCCTGTATTGACCCAATATTCCGTGATTTCCTCGTTATACAAAAAGGTTATGAAGTCTTGATCAAAACGTGGTGCTTGTCTGTGGACAAATCCTTGGTAACATCTGCTTTTCAAGAGGAGCATTGGCAGTCCTTCGATTAAGATGATGTGAGACAAGCTGCAACACAAGACTGTTGGTTGGAGAAAGTTACTACATACTGTAAAACAGCAGAAGCTGCATGCATTTAGTAGATGAAGCTTTGTAATTCTTTGTAATTCTGGCACTTGCATTTATAAATGGTGGTGATCGAATTAACAGTTTAGGAAACAATCCGGTCTTGAACTCTAGAATTAGCCATACTTTTAGTTAAGCTATTCTACCATAGTTACTTATTAATCCCCATCCAATTTATTAAAGCAGAATTGACCCCCTCCCCCGCCCGGTCTTCTCCAACCCCCCCCCATCCGGGTCTCCCACTAAAGAAAGACAAAAAGTCGGACCTAGACTATACTCACTGAATGTACAGCACAGTTCGATTTTTATTTATAGCGTACGACCTATGACAAATCCCATAATTCCTTGCGCTTTTTGGAATACCGAACTTGCTTATTGTATGCAATTATCATCGCCATAACTTGGAATGTGGTTGCTCTTGAGAGCGTACAGAGGGGAATCACCAGATGTTTGAATGGAGTGCTTAAGGTATGGGAAGAGACTGGATAGGCAATGATTGTTCAACTTGGAGCGGAGAAGACCAAGGGGGACACCCGATTGAAGTACCGTATATAAAATTATGAAGGGCATAAAAAGGCTAGAAAGAGAAAATCATTTCAACTAGGCAACCTAGCACAGAACCACACATTTCTTTTCCATTATAGCTGGTTGAAATCTGCAATAACCGAATTCCTTGTATGTTGGAAATCATACTTGGTTAATAAATTACAATTATGACTATGATTATTATGATTATACTCAATGAGTGATTAGGGGAGAAAATATTCTCAACATTTAAGTGTTTTTATAATGAATACTTGAAGTGCTGTGGTGTAGATGGCTCCAGGGTGTGTGAACAAAAAGCAGTCATGCAGATGGGTACTCATTGACCAAGCAACACATGATAGGTTGCTTCCCGTGCTGTGTGATTCTGACTCAAATTTCACGTACACCATAAAGAGGATTCCTGCTTCCTAGGCTAGACACTGATCTGAGCATTTGAAAGTATGAGAACACATGTTGCAGTTACATTTGAACATTGTGCCTTAATGTAGGGCAATGTCACAGGTGTTTCAATGGAGCATCACAAAATTTAACACTCACCTTGAGGGAGATGCTGGGAGAGACGACAATTGAAAACTTGACCAAAGAGATTTAGAAGAGTACAGGTCCAGTACAGGAGGAACTGCAGATGCTGGTTTAAATTGAAGGCAGACATAAAATACTGGGAGTAACACAGCAAGCCAGACAGCATTTCTGGAGAGAAGGAATGGGTGACGCTTCGGGTCCTGAATTCTTCAGGCTGAAGAAGGGTCTCGACCCGAAGCGTCACCTATTCCTTCTCTCAAGAGATACTGCCTGTCCCGCTGAGTTACTCCAGCATTTTGTGTCTACCACTAATTATACCTCTCCCATGTCTCTGAAGCACCAAGTACCGGTAGAAAACAAATTAAATGTAAATTAAAGATGCTTACACTTGACACCATGACTGTTACTTGGAACTTGCTCGGAAGCCAACGCCAGCGTTAATGTAAGCAAAATAAGCTTCGAATTTCACAAAACTGAGGGATCACTACCAACAACTGCAGATGCAAGCAAATAACTTGTTTGGAACATAGGCACACGCCCCGAACGTGTGCACCCCATACGCAACGCCATTTGTGGTTGCCCAGGGAATTTTAAATATACTTTTGTCTGGATTAAAGGAGGTGCCGGATCATAATTTGCCAGAAAATCAGTGGTGGACCTGTACCTTGATTAGTAGGGAAGGGACAATGTTAAGAAGTGATTTTCAAAGCAGAGACCTTGGGCAGCTGAAGGCCAATCCACCTCTCTCTGCAGTCTGTTGTGTTCCTGCATGTTGGAATTGCCATTCTTCTTCTTCCGTGTGGCGTGCACAGCCTAAAGTTGTTGGACAACTTGTTCTATTTGATCTTCCGTTTGTGCACGTCGAGTTGATTGCGTTAGTCGAAACAGGGCGGACCACGTGAAGGTTGCAATCTTCCACCCAGAATTGCCATTCCATGCCATGATGCAAACAATCTGAATACTTGTTTTGGTAACATTTATTTGGAAACATACCATACTCCTAAACCTCTAGAAAAGCAGGGTGCTTGCGTCTCTTCTCGCTGATTACATGTAAGTGCTGGGCCCAGGACAAGTCCTCCAAGATATTAACACCAGGAATTTGAAGCTGCTAAATCTCTTCACTACTGATCCATTGGTGAAAACTGTTGTGCGGTCTCCCGAATCCCCCTTTCCGAAGTCAATGATTATTTCCTTGGTCTTGCTGATAAAGAGTTGATGCTTATTGTTGCAGCACTACTCAACCACATGTTCTATCTCTCTCTTGTCTGCTGACTCATCACCAGTGTGGTTGATGTCATTGGAAACTTTATAAATGGAGTTGTTTAGCCATATACTCGGGTGTAATGAGAGTGAAGCAGGGACCTTGAGGTGCTTCTGCGTTGATGGTTGGTAAGATAATGTTACCGATCCACTCTGATCGAGGCCTGTAATGTGGGAGTCAAGGATCCAATTGCAATGGGAAGTAGGTAGATATACAGGTCTTGAAACCTAGTGATGAATTTGGATGGTTGAACACTGAGCTGTAATCGATGAACAGCGGCCTGACGTGATTGTTTTATCCAGATGGTTCAGAGCAGTAGAAAGCCACTGCACTTGCGTCTTCTTTGGTATTTCAATTGAAGGTGGTACTCTTCTCACAGAATAGCATCTTGTTAAATAACTACATCTCTAAAATGTGTGTAAATTATATGTCTAACTTGGCACACTCTTTTCCAATTCTTCTGGACCAATTTTGCTTTGTTTAAATAAAATCCCCCAAATCTGTAGACCCATTTTGGCTTACCTACTAATCTTTGCCTCCAGATTAGAAATAATTGGGAAATTTGGATGGTCCATCGGTGTGGAATTTCAGTGGATCGTAAATCACTGAAAGGGGACGTAGGATCCTTTGTGCCTGTGAAAGGGTTGTCTACTTGCCTTTTCCTTTGGCCCTGCAAGTATTTTCACTTCATATTTAACTAATTCTCTTTGGGGAAAACCATTATTGAAACTCATTCCACCAATCGTGTGGGCATAATTATTTGCTGATTAAAAAGAGTGCTTCATATCATTTCTGGTTTTGCCAATTACCTCATTATAGTTCTTGTTTGTGCCTGTTTGTTCAATTAAGATCCTTGTCTTTTTTTTGCTCCACGATTAACAACTGCAGTTGATGCGGAGTGTGTTGTGATGCATCTGATTTCTGCCAGGAGGTGGTGCAGTGACAAAGTAAGAACTAATTTGCATGATCATTCTTGAGGAAATAAAAAGCCTGTGCCCTGTACTCAATTGATCTTGGATTCTGTGTGTGTAGCTCTAACAAATGGACCAAAGAATATGGAAGAGTAACTGCTCTCAAAGTTGACAAGCTTGAATAGCTCAGTTCCATGATAGTGATTGCTCAAAAGATTAAGCCTGTCTCATAAAGACGAAAGCTTTAAAAAAGTGACAGCATAATGGTTATTCATTTAATTACGGCTAATACAAGTTTGAAGACTATTGCATCGATTCATGGTGGCATAGAATTCCGCCATGAATCAATGCAATAGGCTTCAAACTTGTATTAGTGAAATAATGCTTCGTGAAAATATTTATTTTAAGTTTATTATTGTCTTGTTCGACTGTGAAAAACTTGTTCAGGTAATACTATACATAAATAAAATCAAGTCAAACTCAAGTGCAATAGATAAAGGGGAAGATACAGTGCTGAAAATATTTCTCAGCATTGTAGCACATCAATTCCATAGATAAAGTCCAGTGTTCGCAATGCGTGAGAAGTGAATCTGACTGTCTCTTAGCATGTGCTGGGACTGTCAGAAACCTGAAAACAGAAGGGAAGTTTGTCAATATCCAATATTTTGACGTGTGGTTTAAGCTCAAACTATATTTCCTTGACACGTGAATTGAGAAAAACAATGTACTTGCCATCCTCTCCACAGCTCAGTGAGATGCAGGACTTTCTGGGTGTGTATCCATATTGAATCACCTGAATGCTGAATATTGGAATATCTAGAATCCAACTTTGAAAGAATCCAGTAAGCATCTATTTTTAAAGAAAATTTGCTCTCTCCTATCCATTTAAATTATCTTGTTGGGTGGAAAAAAGAAAATGGTTGTCTTCATTTATGCATATACCATAAGCCACACAATTTTCCAAGATTTCCCAAAAGGATCTCCACCAAGGTATATAAAATTAAAGGGTGTTGCTTCGCTTGGCACAATTCCTAATGAACAGCTACAAATTGATTGCAGTTGCAGTTGTTAGACATATTTGAAATGTACCATAAATTGAGTAATATGAATCAAAGTTTATTTAATTTTGTAAGAATACAATGTTGTGTACCTAAAGTTAAATCCCAAAATGTCTTTTTTGCCAGTGAAGAACTTTTGAATTTTAGTTACTTGTAATTTTGAAATCTAAAGTAGCTAATTTACTATAAACAGCAAGGTGATAATGACCAAATCACCTGTATTCGGGACGTTGATTTATAATTTTTGCAATACTTGGAAAAAAATTCTTAACCCAATGATAACTCTTACAAGTTCGCCTTAGAGAATGTGCCTGTCATGTTCAGGGAAACCCTCCAATAAATCCATCATTTCTGCAAAGCAATGCCAACATGTTACTGTTTGAGGCAAGAATGCTACCACCTGGGTCAAATTAGTCAAAACTGAATCTGTAAAAAGTAAATAGTGATAAGCTATTTTTATAATGTGGATCAATTTGTAACATGGATGTAGGATGTCAAATTTTTGTCTGGAATCCAAAACAGGAATTGAGAAGAACCCTTTAATGTAAGGTTGTTATGTTACCCAACACCTAGACCGCCAGGGGACCTATGCGAGGATTTTGTTTGTTGATTTTAGCTCTGCATTCAACACCATTGTGCCATAGCTACTACACTCCAAACTTTCCAAGTTGATTGTTCCTGAATCCCTCTGTCGGTGGATCACCACTTCGTGACAGACAGGAAGCAGCATGTGCAGCTGGGAAAGTACATCTCGGACCCGCAAACCGTCAGCATGCGTACTCTCCCCTCTCCTCTACTCCCTCTACACCAATGACTGCACCTCCACTGACCCCTCTGTCAACCTTCTCAAGTTTGCGGACGACACAACCCTGATTGGACTGATCCAGGATGGGGAGGAATCTGCCTACAGACAGGAAGTGACACAGCTGGTGCCCTGGTGCCATTGCAACAACCTGGAGCTCAATGCTTTTAAAACAGTAGAATTGATTATAGACTTGAGGAGAGCTCCCCCTCCCCTCACTCCACTCACCATCAACAGCTCCACAGTCACATCTGTGGAGTCTTTTAAGTTCCTGGGAACCATCATCTCCAATGACCTTAAATGGGGAGCCACCATCGACTCCACAGTCAAAAAGGCACAACAGAGGATGTACTTCCTGCGGGAGCTGAGGAAGCACAATCTGCCACAGGCAATGATGGTCCAATTCTATACGGCCATCGTAGAGTCTGTCCTCACCTTCTCCATCATGGTCTGGTTTGGCTCAGCCATCAAGCACGACATCTGGAGGCAGCAGCGAATTGCCCGATCAGCTGAGAAGGTTATTGACTGCAATCTTCCCTCCATTGATGAACTGCTCTACTCAATAACCAAAAATCTGTAGCCTCCTTTTGCTCTGGTATTTATTTAATTTATTTAATCAATAATGTTTTATTATTAATGTTTTATGTGTCATTCCTAACTGTCACTGTATGTCATGTTGTCACTTGCGGACGGAGCACCAAGGCAAATTCCTTGTATGCGAATATTTGGCCAATAAACCTATTCATTCATTCAACAACTTTTTTTGCAGCGTGGCTACTGATGAATTGAATAAATATATGGAAAAAGACAATAGGAAAACGGGTGGAAAAATGTAGTTAGAGCAGACGCTAGATGAAAATTTCCCATCACCAGCCATGGGCTGTATAGCATATTTGAGTTAGAGAATGAAATCTGGCCCTTCGGCCCTAGTAGTCATACCGATCAAGGTGCCTCCATGAGCTGGCCCCATTTGCCTGCGTTTGCCTCTTACCCTCGAAACCCTTTTCTATTCATGGACCTGTCCAAATGACTTTTAAACATTGTTATTGTATCTTCTTTGGCATCTTATTCAGTATATCCACTATCCTCTGTGTGGCAAAACTTGCTTTGGGTCCCCTTTAAATCTTTCCCTCCTTGTACTCAATGCTTTAACAGATGAAGTGAAGTGTGCTATATGTCCTCCTCACGATCTTTTTGTTGCTCCATTCAGGTGCTCTGTACTGCACCCATGGACCTTTCCATTTTGCAACATACCCATGCCCTGCCTTTCACTGTGTGCCCTGCCTTGGTTTAAATTCACAAAATACATCACTTCACATGTGTCTGAGTTAATTTCCATCCGCCATTCCTTTGCCCAGTTGATCAAGATCAGATTGTACCTGAGACAATCTTCTTCACTGTCCACTACGCCACCAACTTACATTCTCATCAAAATTGTTAATAAACATGACGAACAGGGAGGAACTAGCACTGATCCCTGTGGCAGACGACTGAGCACAAACCTCCAATCCAAAAAACAACTCATGGCTGCCACCCTTGGGCTCCTTACACCAAGCCAATTTGTAGAGATGAAAAGATTGTTTTTTAATAAATTAGCAATGTTTTTAAATGTATGATGATGGTGGTGGTGATGAAATTTCATTACGCAGTATTGAATTATGGACTGAAATATTTGTCACAGACTGTTTAAAAGAAAAAAATACTTAATGATGGGTTGGACATCCAGGCATTGTTTACTTGATTTACTGTGAATTTATCCATGGGGAAACTGGTAATGACTGAATAAGTCGAACAAATGTTATCTGAACTTTTAAATTGACCTTAATGATTGATCACTTTGGTTCCACCCCTCTTGACAATAGTTAATATGTTTAGTTTGATTGATGTTTGGATACTTGAAATTTATGGGTTTTTGCTCAGTGGGCAATAATTACAATGATCTGAAACTGTTATACTTTGTGTACTGTGTACTGAAACATTCTATGTCATCAATAATCTGAATCCAGACCCACATTTTTGCATTGATTATTTCTTGACATTTTGACGTGGCTGGTACGTATTTTTGGAGAAGAGATGCCAGATGCAGATTTGTGTTGCGCTTGGCATTCACTGAAGGTGTTTTTATATTGTGCTATATTTCTAAATTTTACCTGGCCAATGCATGCTAACTGCACAAAGCTCAGCAATCTGAAAGTGTGCTTAGAGATCTATTCTTTTCACGGCTCAAGTACTAAATGGTTTTAGTCTTTACTAAGGAAGATGATGTTGGAGTATCTGGGAAAGTAGCTGTCGTAGCAATTGTGAATGGGCTAAATATCAGTCGGTGGAGGCATTAAAAGGACTACTTGCACTCAACAATAAATTACCAGAGGAAATTAAAGGGGCATTGGTGTAACCTACCAAAGAGCTGTGATGCCACGATGGTAGAAAGGCATGGTGGGGTTGGGAATTGAATTGTTTACCTGAAGATACCCGGCATCTGACAGGTTCTGCAGCCTCATTATTTATCTTATTCTGTTACAGTTTCTGGTCAGTGGGATCTTTATCATTGATTTTTACTATCTCTCTAATAATAAAGCAATACCAATCCCTCACCACTCCCAGGTGTGAAGGACACTGGGATATTAATGCACATAATATAAAGGGTACGTGCTTTGAAGTCTTTTGTTGGAGACAGCTATTTCCTACATTCATGTGGCCAAGAATGCAACTTGCCGCATAATCCCCTGCCTGTCCATGTCTTGCTCCCGACAGGCACAAGAGGGCAAGGATCACTGCCTAACATTGGATTGTGAGCTTTGTGCCTGTTTTGAGGTATGAATCCTCAGATACTCGTATGGTGAAACGTTGTGCTGGTGACTTGGTAAACTCCAAAATGATGACAGCTGGTCCATGTTCATGGGGTTCTTGTCATGGGCATTTGTTGGGGATCAGTACTGTGCGGTGAGGGCAGGTTGGCAGAGGATCTTTCCTCTGAGGATGTCAAGTAGAAAGCCGATTCTCTTGTGAATGAACCAACGATGAAACTCAGCCGTTGAGCATGCACAATTGTTGATTGCATGGTACTGATCCATGACTGAATATATGTTCTTGGGTTGCTAACTCGGGTTAAATAGTTTACCATCTGACATAGTTTAGTTCTGTCCCGGAAGGAACTTGATCATGCAGCAATGCAGCAAGAAAGATTGTGTTGGGTAGTGACAGTCTTATTGTACTGTAAATAAAAAATTTAAAACAGCAGATGTTGTGGAAATTTGAAAATGCAATAATTGCTCCTCACTTCAGTTTTGTTCACATTCTTGCTTACCAACTGTCCTCACTAACCGATCACCATTGTCCACAAGTTATCCTTTCCTTGTTCTAATTGTCTCCCTCCTGCCTGTTGCAACTTAAAAGTAACTTGTTATTTGACTGAAATGCTAACAGTTTTTCTTCCATTTATGATGTTTGAGCAATTTTTGAGGGAGCCTAATTTGAGCAAGATTTTGTCCCACAATGTCCAAATTTGTCCTACGATGGAGTAAATTGTGGAAAATGGAAACATCAAAAGGCTATAGTGTGGTCAGAAATATTGTGGTTGAAACATTTTTCTTGGAGCAGTTTCACATGCATTGTGGAATCCACACCACAATCTGGTTAATTTTGTAGTGGGAGGAAGTGATTGAGGAGGTTGCTGGTAATGAATTCCTGTGACAAGTTCAGCCCTTTGCAGTACTGCAAATTAATTTTCCTTCTTATTTGGTACAAACATACATAGCAGGGGCAAGAGTAACCACTTGGTTCCTCTAATGTGTTGACAATGTTCATAGTGAGATAATACTGCTGGAGGAACTCAGTGGGTGAGACTGAAGAAGGGTCTTCTGCCCATTTCCCACAATGGATGCTTCCTGACCCGCAGAGTTCTTCCATTACATTTTTTTTTGCTGAAGATTCCAGCATCTGCAATCTCTGATGTCTCCACAATAAGATCATGGCTGAACTGATTTGTAACCACTTTCCTGTTTCCCATAGTAAATTGTGTCATCTTGGTACTCCGTTATCAAACTGCTCCTTTTAAATCATTCTTGACTCTGCTTCGACCACTCTTTGAGGAAGGAAGGTGTAAAGTCTAGTGACCGTATGTGAGAAGAGATTTTGCCTCATCTGTCTTCAATGGGAAACACTATTTAAAGCAATGTAATATTAAGCAGTCTGTGAAGGATGCTTTCCCATATGTCTGTTTGGTTCATTACCTTTGTAACTGTCGGCTGTGACAAGTGTTGATGTGTTCGACTGCTTGATTGCAAAGCCCTCAGCACAAACCATGGGTAAGCATTGACTTATGCATGTCTCATTCATTGTGGGAAGCCTGGAAAATGGGTTTTCAGATTACTCAAAAATGACTCGTATAAATAAGCTGCTGGATCTCAGCATTCCTGTGTGGGTTTTAACCACCAGCTTTTCAATTAACAGCATTGACCCATTACACCAGACACAGTTTGATGGTAATAATTACAGTATCTGAGTTCCTTAGCAAGTTTGCCTTTTCCCAGAAGTACGAGAGAAGGTTCTGATTTTCATGCAGAAGTTTCCCTCTGCCACGTTTTAGAACTTGAGCAAGGAATTTGTCTGCTCCCAAGGTCTTATTATTTCTGTTGGAGAGCTGTGGTGGCGTGCGGCTGTGACCCGGCTTCGGGGGATCCAGTCACAGGCCCGGTGGACGGTAACATCGGGAGCTCGTGGGTCCCTGGTGGCAGACTGCTTTTCGGATCTCCCGTAACGGCAACTTCTCCCACCCGAATAGAGGGGTTTAAATAGCGGGACCTTACATCGCCCAGCGCGGCTTTAATGGCCGCTGGAATTGCCATTGCCCGCCGGGGGCTCCAACATCAAGACCCGGAGCAGGGCCTTACCTCGCCCAGCGTGGCCTTAACGGCCACGGGGCTTACCATCGCCCGCCGGGGGCTTTAACATTGGGAGAAGAATGGAAAACGGGAGAGACAATTACTTTGCCTTCCATCACAGTGAGGAGAAGATTCACTGTGATAGATGTTTGTGTTAATTGTGTATCTTGCTAATTGTTTCTTCTTGTTGTATGACTGCAGAAACCAAATTTCGTTTGAACTTCATTTGAGGTTCAAATGACAATAAACGGTATTGTATTGTATTGCTCTGATTTGCTTATAACTTGTAGCTCGAGTGGTGGTGAGGGTAGACGTGATGGGTAGCTGTGGGGCATGGTTAGGATGCTCATGTCAGGAGCAGGATCATGGTTTGAGTTAATTGTAATTCTCATTCCTGTCGTTGCTGACCATCTCTGTCCTTGACGGGTTTGTTGTTCTTGGCTCTCAGCTGGGTGAATGCTTAAAACATTGCATATATTGTTGGAATTAGTCATAGCCATACAGCAGGAAATAGACCTTTCCATTCTACTTCTCCATGCTGTTGATGCTAATCCCTGCATTTGGCCAATATCCCTCTAAAACTCCCTGACATCTCCCTGTCCAAATGTCTTTAAATTATTGTCATTGGACCTAACTCGACTGCCTCCTCGGGCAGCTTGTTCCTCACCACCCAGTGTGGAAAAAGTTGCCCCTCGGGTTCCTGTTAAATCTTGCCCCACTCACTTTAAATTTATGTACTCCGTACTTGATTATCCTACTCTAGGTAAAATGAGGCTACTCAACCTCCCCCTGTAGCTCAGTCTCTTGACTTCTGGCATCCTCGTCAACCTCCTTTGCACTCTTTCCAGCTTAATATCATCCTTCCTATAACAGGAGTTAATGAGTTGCTCGTCCTCTGTACTCTTTCCACGGTATTTAATCTTAAAGTTTTGGTTTTCTGTTGGGCCTATTCCTTCTGATACCAATAGAGCTGATATTTCGTGCTTAAGCTGTGGTAGAGTTTCTACCACTGTACAAACCACCAATAGCATCTTGGTCAACTCTAATAAATTTGCTGGCAGTATCAACAAAACTAAATAATCATTTTCTTCTCTTCTCCTTATCCTCTGGTGTCTTGTGTGCATGTTTCAAATGGTGGAATTTGCCTTTTGTAATAATTAAGTTAACCCACATCTTATTTCCTATCTTTATGCCAGGTCCTATAATTGGTTACGTCAGTTACTCAAACTGGGTGCGAATGGGAGCAGTTGCTGGCCCTCAGATATGCTCGCAGAGGAAATTTAAAAATATGTTTTTTTTAAGACATGAGATTGCAGATACTGGAATCTTGAGCAAGAAACAAATTGCTGGAAGAACTCACCAGTTCAAGCAGTATCGTTGGAGAGAAATCAACAATCTAATTATTGGGTCAGAATCCTCTCCCAAAGGACCTGAAATGTTGTTTGTCCATTTCCCTCCACAGATACTGCCTGACCCGCTCAGTTCTGCCAGATGCTTATTATTTTCCCAAAATGCTTTTCTAAGTTTGCTCATCAAATCCTCTGATGGAGATTTTCCTTGGATTCTTTGGGTTAATAGGTCATTTATTGTCTCCACAGCAGTTCAACTATGATAGTGATTTATTCTCGTTACCATCTTATCTCATCCAATTATGCATGATAATTCTACGTTCCATAATCCTTTTGATGCTCTACTGCTCAAAACATATAGTTTGACAATCATTTTCCATGACTTTATCCTTCTGAAAGTACTTAAAAGCCAGTGAGATACTTGAGAGGTGTACTCAAGAAGGAAACCACATTCTCCCCAAAGAAAATTCTGAAACAGTATTGCGATGATCATCAGATAACCTGTTTTATGTTGGTGGAGGGATAAATACGAGCTGGTCTTTGGGTAAACTCCCTTGCTATTCAAGAAAATGCTCCCACATAATAATTTCAAGCATTTGGCAGATTGATTTATCGTCTTATCTGCAAGCCTTTCAATTGCAGTATTTTGTCTTTGGAATAAATATCAAAACCACAATCTTCTGACAATAGGTGAGAATAGATCAACTGAGCCATGGCAGCTTGTGCACCCTGATTTTCATCCTTCATGCATGTTGATGCCACAAGACTTAATCTGTCAGCATCCTGTTCTGTCCAAGTCTGCTATTCAACTGGCTAACTAGCTTTAAGTCAAAGATTTGTTTAAATTTCACTAATTAAATGCTTGCAAAAATTAAGCTATATCTTGATTCCTGTAGGTCTGTCCTGGAAGGTTTCCTTGTTCTTATTTCCTGGGGCAGACCCAGATTTTTTACTTGCTTGAGCTGCTATTTTCTTCCTTGCATTTATTTTCATTGCAGTTATCTCCTCCTAAATTCTCCGTCTTGCCCACCAATTTTTTTAATGAAATGCCATGACACGTATAATGTGTGGAAAGTTGCTGAAACTGATTGGTTTCCTGACTTTCCTAAATGAATACTTAATGTCACATTATTGTACTTTTGTTTCTCCCTTACTCTAGCCTCTAAACATTCCATTCAGTTTGGCTAATTCACAGGCGGATTTTCAAGCTTGGTTGGTTTTTTTAATAGCTTTGTGAGGCCAGTTAATTTTTAATAGGGTGGTAGTCTTTTATTCTTGGACTTGTTGAATGTCTAATTCTTGTATAAGAAACAGTGGCCAGATGACTTAATTGTCAGGTTTTCTCCACTTGAATGATAGTGCAAGAATTTGTAAATCAATTCAGTAATTAGCCTTCAATGCATTCACTATGATGGGTGATCTGGAACCTCATTTCACATCAGACATTGACGCAGGTGTAGTTTCATCGTTCAGTGAGATCTCGGCTGATCTACCTCATATCCCAGCGCTAACTCCAAATCCATTGATTCCTTCACGAAGCCAAAGAGACAAAATATATTACAATTGAAGGAAATGGTAGAGAAGCAATAGTTTGTCCGTCTTCACACACAATTTCTTGAAAATAGTGGAGCGGAATGGTTCTGGAATAAATAGGAAGCTAAAAGAAACCGAGTGAAACGAGAGTATTGGAATTATTTTGGGGGTAAAAAAGTGATAAATTCCAAAAACCTAATGATGTGCACCTCACAGTTTTGGAAAGGGTGGCTGTAGTGGAATGGAATGTGATGTCATGGAATGTAGTGGTGGAATATTCCAAAATGACATTTCTTCCCCTGCACCCCATGTTTGCCCACCTGAATAATCCATTGTATCATGATGCCATAATCAGGATTTGTATCCAGCCCATGAGCTTTGTTCAATCCTTCTTGGCAGCTGATATTGTTTAATTGCTGAACCAAATACAAGGCTGAGTCTTCTGAATCTCATATCCTAGTTTCCTATGATAGACACAAAAAGCTGGAGTAAAGGGCCTGTCCCACTTTCCCGAGTTATTCACGAATTCTCCCGAGTTTTCAAACTCGCAGAATGTTCGTAACGAAGCCGTAGGAGTATGTGGATATATCACAGTGGCTCGTTATGCCAGCCGTAGGTACTCGGGGCTATTTTTTTTACTCGTGGACATTATTCATTAGACTGAAAAAAGTCCCAACTTACCTGATGCGCCGAGTACCTACGGCTGGCATTCCGAGCCGCTACTTTATATCCACAGACTCCTACGGACTCGGTACGAACATTCTGCGAGTTTGAAAACTCAGGAGAATTCGTGAATAACTCGGGAAAGTGGGACAGGCCCTTAACTCTGTGTGACAAGCAGCATCTTTGGCGAGAAAGAATGGGTGACATTTTGGATCGAGACTCTTCTTCCTAGTTTCCTATCTCTTACCTACGTTTACCTCTTTCTATCTTTCCTCCTGCAAAGAAGTTTAACGGTATACTGGTTAAATGACTGAAATTATAGTTTGAATCTCATCACATTAGCTGGGCAACTTAAACTCAAATTTCAGATTTATTTAATAAATCAGAAAAATCTCACTAACAGACCATGAAGCCACCAGATTATTGTAAAAATGCGCCGCATTCACTAGTTTCCTTCAGGGAAAGAAATCTGCTATTCTTACCAGGTCTGGCATATATGCAACTCCATGTGTTTAGTTGTTCTTTTCTTTAACTATTTCTCCTGTTTAGCGGTAATTCCCAGTGGGTAGTAAATGGTGGCAATGCTGATGACTTCTGTGACATATGAACAAATACCTTTCTTTTTTTTTTTGTCAACTCTTATCCCCTTCTCTTCCTTCCCACCACCACCACCACCATTGCTATACAACATCCATTGCTTGGTCTTCACCTGGAGACCTTCTCTGCAAACCCTGTGGAGGATGCCCTTTCTTGCAGATGTGGTTGTGGGGATGCAGATAATCTCCACAAAATCTCACGTCACAGCTCAATATTCCACTTGCCATTAGATGTTGCTCAATTCATTCACAGACACATTTTCTCAAACTATTTAATTTTCGTAAAGGTTACTTGCAATTTGAGTGTGCTGTCATTAAAACAATAAAATGCTTGAACAAAGCATTGTCCAACATTAAAATACTCACTCCCAGAAACTTTCATAAGCGATCTATTTAAGACACACAATGCACCTTCTTCCAACTAATTGCACGGAATTCTCATGCTGACCAAATTCCAGATTATTACTTTGTTAGGGTTGCATATTATTTTATTTAATTCTGACCAAGTATTTGAATGAGACTGTCGGGAAATATAAAGTTGATGCTGCACACTGCAATAACATCCATCTATTGCTGAAGCACATAACTTCAAGTTATTTAAAATGTGCATGCTCTGTGTGTAGTGAGCCTCTTGTGTTAATGTTACATTTATTAATGTATAATGTTACATATTTACACTGACTATTTCCCTTTGTTTGGGAATGCCTTTGTAGGCTTTTGTTTTTTATAATGTTAGGTTCCTATTTGTTGATTAAGGGAAACTTTTAAGTACATTCATGTTCAGGATTTGTCTAAACCACGTGAAAAGAGCAGAGGGTATTTGGAGGTTTTTTTTCCAGCAAGATAGGTGGGAACAGAGTCTTTTAATATTTTTAAGGCCGAGGTAGATAGATTCTAGATAAGCTGGAGTGTGAATGGTTACTGTGGTAGATGGTTATGTGGAGTTGAGATTACGGTCAGATCAGCCTTGACCTTATTGAATGACAAAGCAGGATCACGGCAGTATGTCATACTTCGCTGTCTAATAACTGTTTTTTGCATGATGACTGCTATTCACCTGTCCCTAGTTCTTGTAGATTTGTATCAGCTTCAAGTTCTATCCAAGCATTGGAATTAAGAGAAATGCAGTGTGCTATATTACAGTCTGAAAAACACATTCATTACAAACTACTTTAAATTGATTCACAATTAGTGGTTGGTGCCACAAATAGGCAACCATACATTGAAGTAAGTGTGTAGGATGTCAAATAGATTGGGTTCTCAGCACAGGTGGCAGATGTTACATTGTTCGCATTGCTATTTGGATTTGACTATGTGCTAACCTGAAAGCCCTACAGAAGTACAAAGACACTTCCTTTCTTAATACCTATATGTTCAGTTACTTGTTGCGGATGATGTTGCACACTGATTTAAAAAAATCTTTATCAAACTTGCAGTTCTGTTTGACTCTTAATAGAATGATTATTAGTGGTTTCAGAGTTAAGTCAATTACTGCACCAGTGCCCCTTCCTGCAGCATTTCAGAACTTTTTTTTTGAGATCTGGTCTATTAATTTAATGCATAATGTGTTTTTCAAGTAAATACCACACCATTCTTCAGTTTCTTTGCTTAGGCAGTGGCCTATACTGTCAAGAGCAGAATTATGTTCAGTGGCCTGCTTGTATATTGCGATCTAGTGGTGAAAAAGAGAAATTGTGCATGCATACAGATATTTCATCAAGCATCATTCAATTTTCAAAAGCTCTTCAAATAAAAACCTCTTAACATTGTGTCCAGACAGCCTAGCTTTTAAGCCTTTTCTTTCTTGCCACCTCCAGGCCTTGTGAGGAGGCCTGCATAAGAGAATCTCACACGGCTAGATTCTAGAATCTGGGACCATTGCTGTGTCTCAACATAAATGCCTGCGGTTACGAGGCAACAATTAATTCTTGGATGTTTGATTGATTATATCAAATGTAGGAAGTGTTATTTTTTATTATTGAATGCTTCAGTGGAGTCAGCCTGAACTACTGCAGTTGGCATTAATCCGTTGTCCTGTGCTCATTTCTGCAAATTTAAATTTGCACAGGTTTGCACAACTTTGCATTGGCCACAACCCAAGATCTGGCTGCAGTTTCTGACTGCTGGTTTTGGTGGTGCACCTGGCTCTTTCTGCAGCATGTCTAGTCCTTGCCCCTTCCCCCCTCAGCCAGCTCCAGCTGCACATGCTGGTGTTCCTGGTTTCAGCCACACTAAAGCAGTCGTCAAGTAGCAATATGCTGGCTCTGTTTGTGCTTGTGCACAATGGAGGCTGAGCCCCAAGCCTTCATTGAGCCGTTTTCGAAGCAAACTAGATGATGATCCTGGTCTTCTGCACAAACTTGCCCCTGCTACACTCAACGCTCTTACAATAAAGGTTCACATTGAGCCTTTGGAAAGCATCGATCGCACCCCATCCCATATCTTGGGAGCCAAGCTTTCTTCAGTGATGAAATCCATTCTCCATAATGTATCAGCACACTCTTGTGTTGAATGAGAAAAAAAGTGTTTGAAGATCAGAACTTCAGAGCTCAAAACATAAATCTTGATTTGGCAGCAGTCCACATGCTGATCACGGCACTGGAAGAATATCTCCTGCACAGCCTCTGCAAGATCCTCCTAATTCACCAGAAGGATAAATGAACTATTGATTGCCTCTCCCAGGCTGAGTTCCCAGCATTGAGGTCCTGGTTATATTCAGTTGGCACCATTGAACAAGCTCCCTTGCCGATCACCCTGTTCCAAATTCTGTCATGTGAAGCGATTAGCAAATGGACAGGTGCGAGTGAAGTTAGTCTCCTTGAAAAAATGTAAATCCCTCTTGGGAATTTCTGCCCGTAGCCCCGCAAATTGGAGTTGGAGCATTTTGAATAGTATTGAGAGCCTCAAGTCCATGTGTGAAGAAATCAATGAAATCGGGCATCGTTGGCATGGCACTGTGCTTGGGAAATCATGTATCATAAATTTGATCGTGTTTTTTGAAAGCATTGATAAGAGAGAAGAGATAGACAAGGTCTACTTGGAGTTATTCAAGGCTTTTGACAAGGTCTCCATGATCCAGAATGTTGCAATACATGTGATTACACTGGGATGCACTCTGTAACATTGGTGGACATTGGTGGACTCACAGACAGCATCACTGGCTACATAAACTTCTGTGTGGATAAAAATGTGTGGACATTAAAAACAGTTTTTATCCACGAGTAGTTGCTCTACTCAACAGCCAAAAATCTGTAGCCTCCCTTTGATCTGGTATTTTGTTGGTTCACATGCTTGATCAATGGTGTTTTATCATTAATGTTTTATTATTATTAATGTTTAGTGTTTTCTGAGTCATTCGTAACTGTCACTGTATGCCATGTTACTTGTGGGCGGAGCACCAAGGCAAAATTTCTTGTATGTGAATACTAGGCCAATAAACTAACTTACTTACTTAACGTCTCTGAGGAGACTACCCCGTTTCCTTAACAAGCCCTGGGTCACTAGTGGCATTAAGGCCCGTCTCAACAAGAAGAAGAGGGCCTTTAGAAATGGTGACAGGGAAGAGGTGAAACAGGTACAGAAAGATTTAGAGATGAAACTAAGACAGGGTAAAGACAACTGCAGGAGGATGCTGGAGCTGAAGCTGCAGCAGGACAACATGAGCGATGTGGAGCGGTATGAGGAGCATTACAGGCTACAAGCTGACCATTGGCGAGGGGAGGGAAAGTAATCAGGACAGGGCCGACAAGTTAAACAGTTTTTTTTAAACAGATTTGATGGAGGGGCCTCTGTCCACCCTCCCCCCTGCTCCCCGACAGACTCTACCCCTTAAACCCCCTGGTCCACTTCTGCCATTTGTTTGTCGCACCTGACCATCATGGCTGAGCAGGAGAGGAAAAAATATGTAGGAAAGAACTGCAGATGCTGGTTTAAATTGAAGATAGACACAAAATGCTGGAGTAACACAGCGGGACAGGCAGCATCTCTGGAGAGGAGGAATGGGTGACGTTTCGACCCGAGATCTCTCCAGAGATGCTGCCTGTCCCGCTGAGTTACTTCAGCATTTTGTGTCTACCAGGAGAGGATAGAGCTGAGCAGACTCCGCCCAGGAAAAGCCACAGGTCCCAATTATGTCAACCCAAGGGTACTCAAGACGTGTGCCGGCCAGTTGTGCAGACTGCTCCAGAATATTTTCAGTCTGAGCCTGGAGACGGTTCCTCAAGTCACGTCACAGCGGAAATATCCCAAGTCACAGAGGTCATATCCCAGCTCCTCCAATGACTACAGACTGGTTGCGCTGACCTCCCACATCATGAAGATCTTGGAGTTGCTGGTACTCACTCACCTGTGACCCTGGTTAATCCATACCTGGACCTCCTGCAGGTTGCTTACCAAATGGAGGTGGTGGTGGAGGATGCCATTTTCCACCTGTTCCATCATTCGTATGCTCACCTGGATAAGCCAAGAAGCACTGAGTGTCATTCTTTTTACTTCTCCAGTGCTTTTTACGCCATCCGACCTGCACTACTAGGGAGCAAACTGATGAAGATGCTGGTGGATGCTCCACTGATGTCCTGGATAACTAACTGCCTGAGTAGACAACCAAAGTATGTCAGGCTGCATAACTGTGTCTTGGACATGGTAGTGAGCAACTCGGGTCCCAAAGGGGATGGTCCTCTCCCTTCCTGTTCACCAGCTGCAACTCGCAATTCAGATATAACTCGGACTCCTGACACCAGCAGTTTTCAGATGACTGCAATTGTGGGCTGCATCAGCAAGGGGAAGGAAGCTAAATACAGAGATGTAGTCAACTACTTTGTTGAGTGATATGGGCTGAATCACTTGCAGCTCAACACCAACAAGACTGAGGAGTTAGTGATGGACTTTAGGAGGAGAGGAACAGCCCTGTCCCCTGTCTCCATCAGGGGTATGGATGTGCAGGTTACACAGGAGTACAAGCCCCTTGGAGTTTACCTGGACAGTAAACTAGACAGGTCCAGGAACGCTGAGGCACTGTACAAGAAGGGACAGAGCCGTCTCTGCTCTTTCAACCTCTGCAATAAGATGCTGCAGATGTTTTATCAATCGGTGGTGTGCTGGGTTAGCAGGGCAAAGGCCACGGACGCCAACAGAATTAACGAGCTCATCAGAAAGGTTGGATCCATCCTGGGAGTGGAGTTGGATTCATTGGATGTAGTCTTGGAAAGGAAGATGCTCTTCAAACTGCAGAACATCTTCGACAATACATCTCACCCGTGACACACTGGGCAATCTGAGGAGCACCTTCAGCAATAGACTGGTCCCACCAAGGTGCAGCACGGAATGCCACAGGAGATTTTTTTTCCCCTGTGGCTGTCAAACTGGTGCCACTTCTGTTGTGGGGTAGACTGACCCCCCCCCCCCCCCCAAACTTTGCACATCCCTCATCCTGGACTTCTACACTCAATAATTTAATTTCCTGTTTGTGCAATATTATATGTGCTGTGCAATAACTGGTCACTTACATTTAATTATTATTATAATGCACATGGCACTTTCAATACCTAATAACTGTATCTTTTGACTGGTGACAATCCAATTTCCCTCTGGGATAAATAAAGTGGTATTGTATTGTATTAAGCTGAGCTAGCCAACTGGACACAAAAATTGGCATGGTGGTAGGAGGCAGAGTTGTTATTGATTTTTTTTCAAATTGGAAGCCTGTAAGCATTGATGTGCTGCAGGAATGGCTGCTGGAAGGATCGTTTGTCATTCGTATTAATCATTTGGATGAGAATGTAAGTGGAATGATTAATACATTTGCAGGTGACAAATTAGTGTTCAGTTGAAGAAGATTACACTAAGTTCCTAATCACTGGAAAGTGGGCAAAGGAATGGCAGATGGAATTTAACTCGAAGTGTGAAGTGATACATTTTGGGAAGTTAAACCAGATCTGTATATAAACAGTGGATAGCAGGGCCCAGGGAAATGTGGTCGAATAGAGAGACTGAGGGGTACAAATATAGAGCTTCTTGGATGTGCATCACAGGTAGACAAACTGATAAAGAAAGCATATGGAATACTTTATCAGCTGTGGCATTAGGTACAAAAGTTGGAACGTCACGTCACACTTGTACAAAACGTTTATTGGACTGCACTTTGAGTATTGTGTGCCGTTCTGCTTGCCGTGCTGTAGGAGGGATGTGATGAAACTTGAAAGGACAATGAAAGATGCGCAATGATGTGGCTTGGAATAAAGGTTCTTAAGTTATGAGGAGGGATTGGAATAGGATGAGGCTATTTTCCAGGAGCAAAAGAGGCTGAGGGCTGACAACAGAGGTGTATAAAATTGTGAAGAACATCAGGTAGATAAGCCTTTTCCCAGGGCTCGAAAACTAGAGGAGGGTTTAATATGAGAAGTAAAATAATTAAAGGGGTCTTTTGGGGAACGATTTAAAGGGGCCCTGAGGGCCAGGTTTTTCCACACAGAGGGGTGCATATGTGGAAAGATCTGCTGAAAGATCGAGTACACAAATTGGAAAGATTTATGGGGATATAGGATTAGTTTAGATTGGCATCTTGGCAGCAAAGATGAGACAGGTCTGCTTCATAACACAATGACCCTGAAAAGTTCTGTATAATTGGCAGACAAAGCACACTGATTGCATTCAATTTGCCAACCTTGTTATGCGCTACCTGTAATTGTGGAAGCTTCACCAGTCACTTTAGAAATTTCAAAGCCAAAGTGGAGACAAACCATTCCTGCTGGAAGCATTGCCAACAAAACAGACAAGTGTAGATATGTGTCCAGCAATATTTTGGAAGTGGAAGGATTTGTTTTGTTTTAACAACTGATTGCTTTCCTGCTCACTTGTAAATAATTGAAATTGTTTTGTTTTTGTAGATATTGCTTTCAAATCAAATCTCCGAACCAGGTTTATAAAGACACTTGGCTGCGTGAGCAATGGTTCTTGTCCAGTTGGATCTCTCATCGCTCTGCGTTGTTGTATTATTTGGTAGCTCTTTTCCTTAATATTCCAATCTGGATCTTCATTGTGTCTGTTAGTTTTATCCTGGCATCTGCCCAGTGTCAGGTTTATTGTAGTTTTATATGATTTGAATGGAGTTCAAAAGACTACATTGTCCACAATGCCAAAATTGTTAAGGGGTTTGGATTCTGAGCTCAAGCAAATGTGTTTTATTAAGTATATCCATTGCTCATATCCATAGTCAAAGAGCAACATTAGTATATAGTCGCTCTATGATTATGTATATCCATAACACATCCATAGTCATAGAACGATGCAGCATGAAAACAGATCCTTTGACCGATAAAGTTCTCTCCACCATCAACCACCCAGTTACACTAACCCAACGTTAATCCCATGTTTAATTGAAATCACATCATCGTTAATTCTCCCAATTTTTAATAATTCGCCTGCGTCCTGAAGACAACATACCATAGCCAGTTAACCTACAAACCCGCATGTCTTTGGGTTGTAATGCACCTGGAGGAAATCCATGTGGTCCTAGGTTTGAGTTTAGTTTATTGTCATGTGTACCGAGGTACAGTGAAAAGATTTTGTGCGTGCTAACCAGTCAGTGGAAAGACAGTACATGATTACAATCGAGCCGTCCACAGTGTACAAATACATTGTAAAAGGAATAACATGAATAACATTTAATGCAAGATAAAACCAGTAAAATCTGATCAAAGATAGTCCGAAAGTCTTCAATGAGGTAGATAGTCGTTTAAGACTGCTCTCTCGTTGTTGATAGGATGGTTCGGTTGCCTGATAACAGCAGGGAAGAAACTGTCCCTGAATCTGTTTTCATCTTGTAGACTAAGTAGACAGCACCAGAAATGGGGATTGAACAGGGTCTCTGGTGCTGCGAGGCAATGGTTCTGCTCATTCTCTCCATCCAAGTTTTGTTGCATACCTTGGCCCCTCTGAACCAGACACCGGCATACAGTATGGAAACTAGCCCTTTAGCACAACTCGTCCATGCAAACCAACATGTCCACCTAAGCTCGTCCCATTTGCCCCATATTCCTCTGAGCTTTTCCTACCTATGTACCTGTCCAAATGTATTTTTAAAATTGTTATTGGATCTGCTTCAACACTTCCTAGTAGCTCCTTCCATTTAAGTATCGCCCTCTGTAAAAAAAGCTGCTCCTCAGTTTTGTGTTAAACCTTCCCCCTTCCTTCCCTCCTCCATCTCACCCCAGACCTGATGGTGAAGGGCTCAGTGGACCAGTTGGGCCATTTGATAAGGAGCATGGCCAACTCAAACTGGATCCAAGCACAATTTGGTGACATTGTCCATGTGCAGGGAGGCTTAGATCCAAGTCCTTCCACAGCCTGGCAATTTCACCCATGTAATGCTCTTGTCCTTCCTGATTCAGCAAAGGATTCTATTCAGCATACAAACAAGATGCGTGAGTGAGCAATTCTGCCAAGTTCAAGTTTTCTAAGACATTCCTAATGCTGCCTTTGTGACCCATACCAAAAGCCTTTCAGTTGGTGATTCCTCATATTTGTTTCCATTTCTAGTTTCATTCTTTTAGCTAGAGTAAGCAGTGGTTGCATTTGACACATTTCCCAATCTGCCAGACTATTTTGTCTTCGCTTTGCCTGGCGAGTCATGTACAAGTGCCCCTTCTCCTGCATTAATTTAGAGATTTAGTTTAAATGTCATATTTGGCTCTAAACTGCACATACATGTTCTAAACAGCAATCCTAAGTAGCATCTTACCACTGAACTGTCAGTGGTCCATTCAATTTAGTCAGAACATTGCCTCTCATAAATAGAATAGCAATTACATTTATTTACATATTTGTTGAGATAAATTATATTCTAGGAATATATGGGGACACAAGAAACGACAGATCCTGGGATTTTTAGCTCCTGGTAGCAAGGCATTTGAACTGCCCTCCCCATTGCTATACTGACCTATCTGCTCTTGGCCACTTCCACTGCCAGGGTAAGGCCTAACATAAACTGAGAATATGAGGAACAACACCCCATATTCTGCCTGCTGGTCTATAACCTAATGGCACGCACATTGAATTCTCCAATTTCAGATAACTCTGTTTCATCCTCTCTCCTGATCCACCAACCTTGCATACCCCTTTTCTAACCCCTCCTTCCCCATGTAACTCAGATTCTTACCCTCCCCCACCTGCCTCCATCTGTCTATTATGCACACATCCATCCCACGAGACCCACTATACCCTTCCCCCACTGTTCCCATCTGCCCAGCAAATATCCCAAATCTAGTTCCACATCTCCTTGCTTATCAGATTTCACAAACGACAGCTCTTTGTCTCCATAATCACCCCCTAGCCTCTGTTGCATATCCACCACTTCCTTTCTTCACCCCCCCCCCCCCACATGGAACATGTATGTGCATCCCTCCCTCCCTCTTTTATTCAAGATATTTCCCCTTCTCTACTTCATCCTGATGTAGGATCTTGACCAGAAATGACAAATTATGAGCTGTTACCAGGGACACAGGCAGATGCTGACATCAATTGCTGCTGGAAGACAATCCACTAGCTGAAAGATGCTCTCTTGTCTGCCCGAAACCTGGTCATTCAGCACAACAAATGTCCGTTAAGGAATGTACCGGACTGATCAGGAGTGCATGCTGAGAGATACTCGGGAGATTGGTGCTATCACTGCAAAGGCTCTGAAGAGAAAGATCACAGTCACCAGGGAGAAACAACAGTTCTTTCAGTCACTGGATATCGAAGGTCTGAGTCTGGTGGGGAAACCCCTCAAACAATAGGGGGGCGGGGGGGGGGGGGGTTGGCTGGCTATCACCCCAAGGGGCCACATGAGTGGCAATAGGCTATTTACAAAACAGATATGCTGACTCCTCCATGTATATCACAAACAATGAACTGCTGAATGTACAGACTGATATTCAGAATTTTGCTTTTGTGTATATATTTGTTGAATAAAATTTACTTTTGAAAAAAATATTCCTTTGCCTCCATAAATGCTGTCTGACCCATGTGAGCTCTCCAGCACTTTGTTTCTTGCTCATGTATGCCTTTGGTAAATTTGTATGCATTTAACTGTTTTTTTCGAGAGGCAGGAAGGCGGGTAGAATTGTTCTCAATGGACAAAATACAAAGTGCTGGAGGAACTCCGTAGGTCAGGCAGCATCTATGTAATGGACAGAAGATGTTTTGGGTCGAGCCCCATCTTCAGACTTCAGAGCCTGAACAAAGGTCCTGACCAGAAATGCGTATGTCCATTTCCTCCACAGATGCTGCCTATCATGCTGAGTTCCTCCATATTTTGCTCCAGCATCTACAGTCCATTGTTCTAAATGGAAGGATTTGAATTCTGTTGAGACAGAGATGAAATTTGTTCAATTCTAATTATTTATTATTATGGGGAAAATAGATAACACATGAAGGTGAATGAAAAAGAGCTATGGTTAAGTTATGCTGATTGAGAGATGGGAGATGACTGCTCCTGGAGTGTAAACTCTTATGTTGATAGCTGTTTTGTGCTATCCTTGAGTGCAGTTTTGTAATTTGGTGCAATTCTGAGTGGTAAAATAGATCCAGAAACTTGTGGACAAAGCCAAAGGCCATGTGATTACTTGAATGTGGCTTGCAGTTTAAAATGTTTTGTTTTAACTAGATGCATAACCATACTTGTGCAGGCAGATCCCCTGAAATGCAAAAGTAATATGCAGATTGTTCATTATAGCAGCGTAATCTATTTGAAACTCTATTAATATTGATTAAAAAACTGATGCACGCAGTTGCACTGATGGACAGGGATACCATTGATGTTGGGCTTTTCAAACCGTAGTATTTTAAGTTTTAACCTAGAAGGCCAATAGTAAAATGTTGTTAGATGGATGGCAATGCCAAGAATATAAATGCTACTTTCATAAATGAAATACAAGCCATCAACCCGTTGATGACTTTACATAGATAATGCACGGAAATGGATTTTGCGTATCAAAAACTGTAACTTCATATTATCTCTCACTCCACGAACCTTAGCACTGTTGAAATGAAGCATTGGAAAATCTGGTAACTATAGACTAACATCATCAGTGGTGGGAAAGATTCTGGAAACATTCCCCGAGTGAAAAGATTAAGGAAAGATGGGATTAATCAGAGAGCCAACATGATCCTGTCTGACCAATTTGATTGACTTCCTTGAGGAAGTAACAGTGTATTGATAAGGGCAGGACAGTAGATGTGATTTACATTGATTTTAATAAAACCTTTGGCAAGTCCCACATGAGAGACTGACTCCAAAGGTTAGGGCCCATGGGATCCAGGGCAAGTTGACAAACTAAATCCAAAAGTGCCTGTGTAATAAGAGATATGGGGAGATGGTCGATGGTTGTTTTTGCATTTGGAATCTTGTGATTAGCGATGTCCCTCAAGGATCAGTGCTGGCGCACTTGGTGGTTGTATTATATGTGATTTTTTTTTAATGTGGGAAGCATAAACAGTAACTTTGTGGATAACATGAAGATTGGTCGAGTTGTTGACGGTGTGGTTGTTGATATCATAGACTGCAGATAGATATTGATCCATTGGTGAAATAGGATGAGAAATGTCAGATTGAGTTGAATGCAGGCAAAGGTAAAGTGTTACATGTTGAGAAAGGCTAGAGCAAACACCATAAATGGTAGGATCTTATGCGTGATACAAGTCCATAAATCCTTGAAGACATTATGGAATACAAGTCCATAAATCCTTGAAGGTAACAACACAGATAGGCAAGGGATCGACAAAACCTCTTGTCTTGAGGTTTAACAAGACCTCAGTTTAAGTATTAAAGAAGGAACTGCAGATGCTGGAAAATTGAGGGTACACAAAAAGCTGGAGAAACTCATCGGGTGCAGCAGCATCTAACGAGCGAAGGAGATAGGCAGCGTTTCTGGTCGTCTGAAGAAGGGTTTTGGTCCGAAACGTTGCCCATCTCCTTCGCTCCTTAGATGTTGCTGCACCCACTGAGTTTCTCCAACTTTTTGTGTACCCTCAGTTTAAGTATTGTATGCAGTTCGGGTCAACAAAGTAGAGACTGTGATAGCATTGAGAAGGTTTGTAGTTTTATGTGGAGATGTTGAAATGGCTCCATCTGGGGGGGAAAAGATTCAGAGGGTATATGAGGGTGATGACCATCACCCAGAGTGGTGAGTATCTGGAACATACTACCTCAGAGGACAGTGGAAGCTGGGTTGCTGAGAGCATTTAAGAAGTGACAAATGAACACTTGAATCACTTGAGCAAGAGGGTTGTGGATTATGGTCTGGGAGATGGGATTAACGTGGAAGGGGACCCATTGGTTGGCGAGTGTGAGTTGAGCAGATCTGCCTGTTTCCGAGCTATATCATTCTATGACTCTAACTGCTAAATTAGAATCATCCCGGGTTTCTTAGAGGCTGGAAATATAAGTCTGCATTTGCATAATTAATTCCGTTAATGCAGGCTTTAAAAGACTAATTTTCCCATTAGTTAACAGCTTTATTAAAATGCAAATGTTAGAAAAAAATGAAGACCATCATTGCTGAGAAAAACTGATTCCAAAAGCTTAAGCTATATTTAAAATGCAAACGTGTTTGACAGTCTTGGTTTAGCATGGTAATTCAGAAATAGGTCAGCCAGGAAGTCCTCGCTGCATGCAGGCAAAACAAAATGTATCAAGTACACACTGATACATCAATAACAAATAAGTATGCCAATTTGTCATATTGTCAAATGTATTTCTGAAGATAAATGAATGCTATCTCATTAAGAGAGTTAAGGGCTGTATTTGTGAAAATAGCGCATTCTTCCTAGAATTGTCCATCTTCCAATAATTTATTGTAGGTCTTCTGGGTTAAGTTTATTAAAACAACATTCGAAAAACCCCAACACCAACCTTTTCACCACTCTGTAGGAAGAGCAACTATATGCAGGAAAGAACTGCAGATGCTAGTTTAAATCGAAGGTCGACACAAAATGCTGGAGTAACTCAGCGGGACTGGCAGCATCTCTGGAGAGAAGGAATGGGTGAAGTTTTGGGTCGAGACCCTTCTTCAGACATGTGCATCTCCTTGCTTAGCTTTCAGATTGTGTACATGGTGCTAATGAAGTTGGTCCTAAATGGGATCACTGTCATATGTTATAGAGAGCGAGTGAGAGTAGCATTACTGGCAGTGCTGTTGCGGTGGGTACCTGCTGGGAAGATTAAAAACGAGCAAGTAACAAGTTCAAGAGCACAACAGAACATTCAGAGATGGGGAGAGTGTGCAGCCAAGCACGGAGAAGAGGAGACGTTGGTTTCCACCTCATCCAACATGCGGTGATGAGAAAGAAGGCCCAGGCAGTTGGCCAACTGCTGTTCCGAACAGCGCATACACCCACCTTGACATTGTTTTATTTTTGTCACAAGTACAGAAATGCAACAAAATCTTTGTTTTGTATGCTGTCCAAGCAAATCGCTATATATGTGTATATCAGGGAGTGCAAAATGGGAAAACGGTGCAGAATGAGTGTTACAGATACAGCAAAAGTGTCGAATAAAAAAAGTGCAAGGACTGCAAGGAGGTTGATCAGAAGATCGGGTAATCATCCTTCAGTTATGAGATCAAATCAAGAGGCATAGTTGTAGAGCGGAACAGCATAGAAATAGACCATTCTTCTCACCTTGTCCTGGCCATGGCCAGTCACATTTGGCAAATATCCCACTGAACTCTTTCTACCCATATACAGCTGCTCCTCGACCTACGGTGGGGTTACGTTTCGATAAACCCATCGTAAACCAAAAATATCGCAAGTTGAAAGCGCAATTAATACATCGTGGTCATGTGCCAGAAGTGGCTGCAGTCGAAACATCGTGAATCGGGGAGCACCTGCATTTGCCCAAATGTCTTATAAAAGTTGTTGTGATTTTTTTTTTTGTGCTTCTATAAGTATTTAATAAGAGTTGGGATGGAGCTGTTCTTGAATCTGTGAAATGTGCTTTCAAGCTTTTGTTATTTTTGCCTGAAGTGAGAGGGGAGAAAGGTGTGAGTGGTCCTTGATTGCATTGGACCCTTTCCCAAAGCAGCATGATGTATAGATGGTGTTAATGGGGGGAGGTGAGATACGGGGGTTGATTTGTGAGATGAATTGGGCCGTGTTCACAACTCTGCAATTTCTTGTGTTCTTGGGCAGAGTGGGTGCTGTACCAAGCTGTGAATCATCAGCTGTGCTTTTCATGATGCACTTGTAGAAATTGATGAGTCATTGGAGACTCCCAAATTTCCTTCCCCTTTTGTGGCAGGAGAGACATCGGTGTGCTTGCTTGGTTGCAGTGTCAATATGATTGGACCATGACAAATTGATGATGTTTAACTCTACGAACTTGTAGCTCAACCATCTCCACTTTGGCTCCATTGATGCATGGATGCATGTTCTCCATCCGCTCCCTGAAGTCGATGACCAGCTGCTTTGTGTTGCTGACATTGAGGGAGCGGTTGTTGGCTTGACACCATGCTACTGTGCTCTATCTCCTTCCTGGACTCCGTTATTGTTTGAGATATGGCCCACTCCAGTAAGGTAATCTGCAAACCTGTAAATGGAGTTTGTGCAGAGATTGGCCGCACAATTGTGAGTGTAGCAAGGGGTTGAGAATTCAGCCTAGTGGGGCACTGGTGTTGAGAATTATCGTGGAGCATAATGACATCCACAGTGCACCCCTGGGTCCCACATCTCAGTGCTGAGTAGCTGTACAACTTACCCCAGCTTGCCCATCAGTATCCATCAAAGGTTGTCCTTGTAGCTTGTCTCAGTAATTCACACCACATCCATCTGTGCAGTGTTGAAATTGCCATTACATCATTGTAGGAATGCTAGATTTCTGACACAGCCTGAGCGGATGTACTTGTTTTAAACGCATGGTCTGGACCTGATTGTTCAGATCGGACGACTTAATGCATCAATGAATCAACATTCTGGGCAGATCCGATTGGATCCTTGTGCAAAGAGAATCATAGATTCGTGAACCGTAGTTGCTATGGATGTAACATCATCTGAATCTAGTAATGACTATATTTCTTCACACAGTCGGTCACCTGTTTCGTATGGATGGGTCGTCTCTTTTGAAAATTAGTTTGACTTGAATTTGACCCTAGTCAAATCTGCTGAATGTTCAATAAAAATAAATTTTGAGTAAAATATTAGCTTATTCAATCCACGATGAAAAATGGACAGATGATGTTTCAGATGATGGCTGGTTTGCTGAGAACCTCCAGCGTGTTGTGCTTTACTCAAGAGTTCAGCATCTGCAGTCTCTTGTTATAAGTTACAGGAGTAGAATTAGGCCATTTGGCCCATCAAGTCTACTCTGCCATTCAATCATTGCTGATTTGTCTTTCTCTCCTAACCCCATTCTCCCCATAACCTCTGACACCTGTACTAATCAAGAATTGTCTCCAGGGTTACACAAAAAGCTGGAGAAACTCAGCAGGTGCAGCAGCATCTAAGGAGCGAAGGAGATGGGCGACGTTTCGGGTCGAGACCCTTCTTCAGACAGATGATGTTTCAGATGATGGCTGGTTTGCTGAGAACCTCCAGCGTGTTGTGCTTTACTCAAGATATGGCCCACTCCAGTAAGGTAATCTGCAAACCTGTAAATGGAGTTTGTGCAGAGATTGGCCGCACATTTGTGAGTGTAGCAAGGGATCAAGACAAAGAATACTCAAGACAAAGAATTGTCTCCAGTTTGTTCAATACTTTAGGAGGAACATTTAATTTAACAGTGCAGTCCAGTGCCTGATCGTAATGATGTAAATATATTCATTCACAAAAGTTGTTTTGCATTTGCAATTGTTGTATGTGAAAGGTACAGCTTCAAACCAGTGCACTGCTTTGCTTCTGACCTTCTAAGACGTTCATGTAGACTCGAGTCCAGCACCTTGTTTAAATAAATGAGCCCATATGCTGATAGCACAAACCTGCATGGTGATTTTGTTGCCACAGACCCATGCTTGCATTGTTGCAGTTACATTCATACCTAGCTTTGTTGTGTGAAAAAGACAAAGCAAATGAGTGTGTTGAAATGCAATGGCAGTTGAGCTTATTGTCTTAAACACCCATTTTATTCCTCCTGCTAAAGAAATAATGAACATTCAAAGGAATTATTTGCAAATATAAAAAGTACTTGTGGAAATTCTTTGCAAACTAATAAACCGAGGTAGGGGGAGGCAACATTTGTAGGGAGAGAAAAACAGCCATAGCTTAGTTTATTGTTCTGGGTGACATTTCAGTAGAAAGGTCATTAAACTCTGTTTTTGTCACAGCAAGTGCTGTCCAAGTATGTCTTGATTATATTTTGGATTTTTAGCATTGTATCCAGCTCTTAAATTACAAAACACATTGAAGTGCATCGAAACAAAAGCACAACCATCTTGGTAAAAACAAGTGTTAGTATGCAGTAATCAAAAGACACATGCTCCAAGAAGGGATAATATATTTTTAGAAAATTGCTTACAACATATTTCATGGCAGACCAGACCGATAGATATGTAATGACAACTGTACAATGACTCGACAAGGATTTTGGATTAACTAAAGAATATTTACAACATAACACTTGAAGTAGGCAGGTGACCATTATTTTGGATTTAAGCCATTGATACTGGAGCACAGGCTTTGTGAATATAAGAGGTGTTCTCATTCTTTTTTGTAGCACATTTACTGTGTCACTGGTTGACTTTTTAGATGTTTTTCAGTTTTGCATCTGCTTGCAAAATGAACTGCACAGATTTGTAGTCTGCTTGGAGTTTTTGTTACAATAAACAGGCCCTCTGTCTAATTTTCATGTTGGATTCCGAGGAAGTGGGCTGATTGTAGAAACTGTATGCAGATTTGAAAATTCCAGTATTGAAATTGCATCATCAAAACTGACCATTCTGTTGCGTGGCCTATTGAGGCTGCCAGGTGCAAAGTGCTGTCAGTTCAATAAGCCACGCTTAGTTGTTCAGACACTAATTGCTATGTCCTTAATATTTACCCCATTTTTCCTCTGAAGCTTACAATCTATTAAGTATTGCATAGTTCTGAATGGTGCTGAGAAATATATTTCCCTTCCCTTCCTCCCTCCTTTGCTCCCCCCACTTCTTCCCCCCCCCCCCCCCATCACCACTTCATCACTTTTCTGTCCTCTTTGACTGGGTGTAAAGATTTTTCCTTAATTGACTGCACAGATTTGTAATTTTACAGTGTTAACAATGCAACCATACAACATTGAACAGAATCTACTTTTAAGTGCAGAGTGAGAAATTTGACGCAGTCTAAACTGGGTCACTGTAAAATCTATAGGTTTTCCACTGAATGTGTTGGGTCTTCCTTGCCTGGGCATTTTAATTTTATCTCACATTTTATTCAGTTATTCCATTTGTGCCACCTGCTTCTCCTAATAAGAAAAAGCATAGAATGAAGCTAAAAGTGATTTGAAAGATTACGACAATTACAATATTATGAAATTAAAGCCTGATAATGGGGAAGAAGGAATACATTATCTGATAGCTGAATTAGTGAAAGTAGTGCTGATTGTTCATGGATGTATGGATCACTAATTAATGCTCCTGAAAGCTTACAGTACGTGCAATCTATAGGAAGGCTAGGCGATGAAGGTGACCATACCCTGATGTGTTTAAGTGTTCATCCTATGTCTTGCATTCATTTCAGGCTTTAAGACTGCAAAAATATGTTTTTTACATGAGAATAATAGCCTCTTTGCAAGGGGCCCATCCCCCATCGTCAGCTGCACTTAATTAGAAATTATCTGACTGGTATGGAGTCACCGTAAATGTGGGTCTGTGAATTGGTCCTCTGACTAATCGCCTCCTGTTGTAGCAAGCTAGCAGCATGTAGCCAGCCCAGTGTGTCTGCCGTCCTTTAATGCAAATGCAAATTCACTCTTTGTATTTCATATCGGAGGCCAGCAGGTCTATGCAGGCTAGACCCCAACAAATGTAAAATGGGTGAGTAAAATGTACAGAGGTCAGCATCCTGAGATCTATAAAAAGGAGTGCACTAAAATCATCTCAAGTAATGATCAGGGAAGTGAATAAAGTGACATAGATCATCAAGCAGCTTTATTTCGCTGCTTTAATAATTCTACTTTGAGGCAACTTGGCGCGTGGGGAAGGTGAGACACCAGTTTGTACCCGATGGTGAGAATGCAAATAAATCATATAGTGTATCAGGGCCATTCTTTGGAAAGTTAACCCAAAAGGTCACACACGTGACCAGATGGCATCACATAAAACATACAATAATTTTTTTAATTCTTATTCATTGCTATTTTCCTACCTACAAAACTATAATGTGTCTGCTAAAGATATGAACATTCTAGCTTTTTAAAATTCACAAGCGTTTGTAAGATAAAACTGAGTTATGAAAAAAATGCTTTAATGTGAGGTCACACACATGACCAGTCACTTTGACCTCTGACAAACAATGTCCGTGTAACATAAAAATTTAACTTGATAAACTTTGGAAAAAAATATGAATCATATATACAGTACAAAACAGTATACCTGTAATGCTTTCAGAATTAGAAGAGATGTATTCCATAAATTTTCATATTTTTGGTCACACACGTGGCTAAGAATGGGCCATCAAAGTAACTTTGAAGGCTAGTCCTCGGCCTGTTTCTTGGGTCTGTTCATGGACAAGCACTTGAATTTCTGACAGAACTGACTGCATGACTGCATACTTGAAAGGAAATCCATTGGAGTTTGCTCATTATTTGGTAATATTGCATCAACCTTGGTTTTTTGTTTTTTTTTCCCCCACTGATGGACCCCTTGATTTGATGCAGTGAATGCATTAGTGTTTTTCGTTTACAAGCACATTTAATTAGAATGCTATATGATAAAAGTGGAAAGCAGACTGTTATGGCATAAAATATTATCTAAAATTGTAAAGTGCATAAAAATACCATTTGCCCTATTGTGCCTAGGCTAGATATTTCGGAGCCATCCATATAGGAATAGTACTTTATTGTCACATATGACCAAGCACAGTGAGATTCTTTGCTTGCATACACAGTGTATACAAATAGTCCGAGTTAATTGCTTATTTCCTCAAAATATATATTGAATTGCCTTCATATCATTTGAATGTCAGAAGTAGTTCTTTGCAAAGTATACATTCCTTCCCCGGTGTTTTATGGGGAAATGTAAGAATTTGGGTGGTTTTCAACGATTGATTCACACTTTCCCACTTGCATTGATGTTGAATTTATCTAGTCGTTCTCTCCTTGCCTGTGGTTCCACATGTCCTTTGACATCCAATATCGTGTTGAGAAGGCGCTGTTCACTGGTGGAACTGTGACTGCGGGTTTTGCAAATTATTGAGCTAATGAAGGTATGTTAGACAAACTCATATCACCAAGCTTCCACGTATCGCAAATAATTTAAGCATTCTGAACTGTAAGCAAGATTAAGATGGACTAACTCAGCAAGGAGTGACAATGAAAGTCACTTGACTACATTTGCTGTGTGATTAAAATAATATCTTGTTTGTCATTTTATTTGTTTTTGTGACCATACAAATTGAACCGGTTGGACCAGAGTAGAAGGCCTCCATTGAAAATAATAGAATTAATGGCCTTTAATCAGTAACCAGTTTGAAGTTGCAACTTTCCCAGAAGCTTGTAGAGCAGTCTGGAGAAATTGAGCAGATTTGTTGCTTTCTTCACTCTTCCTCCTTGTCAATCTTTTTCTATCTCTTAAGAATTGGTTTCAGTGCATGTGCAAGAGAGGACTGAAATGGTGGAGGAACTGATGGTGTGTGTTAACATATAAACATAGTTTCTTCAATCAGAAAAGTGCACTCCTGGTTGTGTTCTGAGAAAACCATGTATATCATGATTTTTTTTTTTTGCTACACAGACCCATTCTATAAATGGATGCTATTTGTTTCTTTTGCATGTTGTGTTTAGTTACTTTCTCATAAATTCCGTAAGAGCGAACTTTAATTATCTAGAGTTCAGAAGAGTAGGAAATCGGAAGAATTTTAACTGGACCAGTGTGACTGAGTGCAGGAAGGATTTTGTCCCGACTGGAAAATTGCTGAGAATCAAGGCTCAGTCTCTGAATATGGATTTAGGACTGAAGTGAGAAGATATTTCTATTCTCCACAAATAGCTACAAGCCCAAAGACATGCTAACGGATTAATTTGTAACTACCTAGTAATTAATTTGTAAGTTACCTAGTGTAGATATGTGCCACAAAGAATCAAAGGCCACATTCCTAGGCATATGAAGAGAGCACATGGGGCTGAAAGGAAAGTGAGGAGGGAGGAATGTGAATGATGGGATTGCTCTGCTGGGAGCCAGCATGTACTTGATCGGCTGAATGACAGGCTCGAGTAAAAAGTCACAGAGTGAATTTAAAATGGATGTACATTTCTAGTCATGAAGGGCTATGCCGAGTTTGGAGTTATTTTTATACTATATCCAAACTGATCATTTAGATATAATATCAGACGATTAGTATTGAATGGTAGGTCAAATAAGGAACTCCTGCTTCCAGTTCCATCTGCTTTTCAAACAAGATACAATTTAGCTTTCTGAAGATGTTTTAATCAATGTGTACATCAGAGGCAGGGGTTGGAGAAACATGTATACTTTAACTATTTGTGTTTCATTGATCCCAGGTTGCAAATATCAGGTGAGATGGGGATGAGGGTTTCTTGAATTATGCTAGGAATTAGGAACATTTGACAAAGAATAAGTTTCCTATGCTTACCCAATTATATAACAGGAATAGAAGAGATTGCTAGTGTCTTTGACGTTGGTGGGTGGAATAAGGTAAGCTAAACAAGCCATTTGTAGCAAACAGTTTAAGCTGTTTACGATACAATACGATAAACTTTATCCACCCCCGGAGGGAAATTGGTCTGTCAACAGTCACAACACACAAGGTATATAAAAACTTGAAATTATAAGTGAAAAAAAAGAAAAGGACAAGTGACTGTTGGCTGGGTGCCGTGTGCACAGCGCCTTCACCGAATGAACCGGAACGAGCAAACAAACAAACAAACACAGACTTATCCCCCGGGCAAAGTATTCTAAACGACAGTGCTCCCCTCCCCCACGCCGCGTCCCCATTGTCTTCTCTCCCCTCCTCATGCTCCACCGCCGCCGAGGCTCCGACCACCGCCGAGGCTCCCATTGTCGTCGAGGCTCAAGCTGCCGCCAAGGCTCCCATCGCCGCCCCTGCCGAGGCTCCTTCGGCCCAGACAGGCCTCGCTGCCCAGGATTTATGAGATCCATTGACTTTGTTGATCAATGCTCTGCATGGGAGAAGTTTGCAATCCAGTATAATGCATTTAATGGTACTTTATTGCCAGATGTACCCAAGTACACTGATCATTATTCTTTTGCATACAATTCAGTCTAAACATTAGGCACAAGCATACTAAACATAATAGTGTTGGATTGTAGACCACACTCTGTCCGTACACGAGTCGCCATGTTTTAGGCATCATCTTGTACCCTTCAACTCCAATTTTTTTTTTTTTTTGTTTAAAATGCTAGTCTTGGCCATTTCGGCAACTCTTGAGTTGGAGTAGTGAGGAATGTACTTGCAACAAGAACAATGCTGCACTGGCTGATCTTAGTCGTGTAGCATGGAAACAGATCCTTCAGCCCAACTCATCCAATCTGACCAAGATGCCCATCCAAGCATAAGCTTGACAAGGAAAGTCATAAATCCAAATATCGATACAGATTTATAAGATACAAGTTATAGCTGACAAAATCTTCATAATGCCCTGAGAGAGCATTAATGTACTGATGTTGCATTTTGAAGGGTCGCTTGATTGGAACCCGAGGGTTGCGGTTTAAATTTATTGTGTTAGAATTCATGATTTGCTTTCAGTGAACTTGACAATGACTGGACAAAATAAATAAAATATGTTATCTAATAATTATTAGTAACTACTTAATAGAGTAACTTATCGAGGTACTTTGTGCACAACTACATTATTAATTTAAAAGCATTACAAAGAAAATTGAATTAATTTATATCTGGTCAAATCTTACAGATTCAAGATGTGACCACCTGTTTGAAAAACATTGATGAGCAAAATGATTGCTTTGTCATTGAAAAATTATGGTTGCTAAAACCAAAGCAAAGTTTTTCAGAATATTTGCAGGTGATTCTATTGATAAACAGTTGAAGTTTGTAAAGATTCAAATGAATTTGTGTAGGAAGTAGATGCTGGGTTATACTGAAGATAGACTCAAAATGCTGGAATAACTCAGGGAGAAAAGGAATAGACTGCATTGGGTTCTGAAGAAGGGTTCAGACCTGAAACATCACCTAACCCGTTTCTCTAGAGATGCTGAATTACTCCAGCATTTTGTGTGTATCTTCAAATAAATTTAAGGTAGACACAAAATGCTGGAGTAACTCAGCGGGACAGGCAACATCTCTGGAGAGAAGGAATGGGTGATGTTTCGGGTTGAGACCCTTCTTCAGACTCAAATGAATTTGCTTTATTCCAGAGAAGGCTACAAGAATGCATCTAAAGTGGTCATAAATTCTCACCTCTATCCAACCCTATAACCACCCATGGAAATGGGGCTACATTGTGCTTACTAAAAACACAATGCATTTAATGCGATTACAATGCAGTTCCATTCACAAGGGTTAGTTTGTGATTAATTGCTGAACACGGTTCCTCTGTTATTATGTTTTTTTTCCCCCCAAATGTAAGGAGTGCATTATGTATCAGCCAATCAATATGTTGGCAGTGAGGGAAGTTGAGCTAGGTTTTCATGTGCCACGACGACAAGTCATCAATAATCGTGTTGAGTACTTTGAAATTATTCACAAGTGTCCACCAAAAATACTAGATCTAAAAAAAAAGTGTATTATTGTATCTTTCTGCATGGACAAAGCCTTGTTACCTATTTACTGCTTTATTTTTTCCCTGTTTTTTTTTCAGAAAATACTTGGCTTCAATTTCTTTGTTTCAGGGATCAATGCATATGGCTGGGGTTATTCAAGGCGAGTGCTTACAGCTGAGGGAGACCTCTTGTGGTTGTTTTCCTCCCTTGTCCTTCCTTTCACCATGCAAACAAAGATTTAACCAAAGTGTACCCAAATTAGTTTGGGTGAGTTTGCTTAAGAGTTGGGCAAAATTCTGTGTAAGGCTAATACTTGCTGACATAAGCTGAAGAAGGGTCTCAACCCGAAACATCACCCATTCCTTCTCTCCAGCCCATTCCTTCCCTCCAGAGATGCTGCCTGACCCCCCCTGAGTTACTCCAGCATTTTGTGTCTACTTGCTGACATAACACTGGCGTATGTTTATACTGTGACAATGGGAACTTGTGCAAAGTCAATGCCTTGTCTATGTACATTTTCAGGATTTGGACATTACAGTAAGGCCAAGGTCTGAAGAAGGGTCTCGACCCAAAACATCGCCCATTCCTTTTCTCCAAAGATGCTGTCTGTCTGTCCCACTGAGTTACTCCAGCACTCTTTGTCTTTCTAGGGAAGATGGTGATTGTTTGCAGTAGTTCATTTGATGAACTTCCACAGCACTCTTGGACAGAGTTCCAGGGTTTAGACCCTGTGATGAAGAACTGAAGATACATTTCTAAGTCAAGGTGGTGTGTGACTTGGAGGAGAACCTACTAGTGACTTTGTTTCCTAGCATCTACTGCCATTGTCGCTAGAGATTGATGGCATATATTTAGAAGGTAGTGTGGGAGAAGCCTGACTGAATTAACCTGGGAGTTGCGGAGGGAGCAGATCCCGTGGTGGAGATGGAAAGATGCGATTAGTGGTGGGATCCCGTTGGAGGTGGCGAAAATGTCAGAGGATTGTGTTGTATGTGACGGCTGATGGGGTGAAAGGTGAGGACTAGAGGGATGCTGTCCCTGCGACTGGGGGGAGGGGAAGCAAGAGTGGAGCTGAGGGGTCCGAGGAGACAAGTGTGAGGGCATCATATCATCTATGATAGTTGGGGGATCTCCCATTTCTTAACAAATTAGGACATCTCAGATGTCCAATTATGGAACGCCTCATCTTGGGTGAAGATGCGGGATCTTCATAACTTCATAACGTTCCTCCATAACTCCTCTGCCCTCCCTACCTCCCTCCTATCCCTCCTCACCTCCCCCACTGCCCCTCTCCCCACTCCCTACCTCCCGCCCCCCCTCTACTCCCCCCCTCCTCTCCCTCTATTCCCCCTCCTCCCCACTCTCGCTCCTCACCTCCTCCCTTCCTTTCCCTCTCCTCCTATCCTCCCCAATCCCTCCCTCACCTCTCCTTTCCCCTACGCTCAGTCACTCCCTCCTTTACTCATCCACTTTTTCCCTCCATAACTCCTCCCCCTCTATCCCTTCTCCTCCCCCACTCTCCCTCCCCAGGATCTCTTGGTTGTCGCTCCTCTCCCTTCTTGCGTGCCCCAGAGGAGCATCAGCCGTCGGCGCCCTCAGAGCCAGGCCTCTGATCGGCCCAGAAGCACCAGAAGCACCAGCAGCAACGGCCGCGCCGGCGTGTGGGCAGGAGGGGGTTGTGTGGGGGGGTGGGGGAGACCAGAGGGGAAGGGGCTGGAGCTGCGGGGCGTTGCGATGGTGGTGCGTTTGGGACTGACAGTGGGCGCTGGACGCTCTCCTCCACCGGGAACAGATTCACCGCTTTCCGTTTGGCGACATCTCCGACTCCGGGCTGCGCCGCTTCTGGTCCCTCCGAAAATTGTGTCGTTTGGAGATCTCCGTTGGCCACCCACAGCGTCCCTCAGCTCCAGTAAAGACGCGATGGCGCAGGAAGCAGCGGACGAGGGAATAATCTGCGTGGCGCTGACGGGCAGGAGAGGCGATTGATCTGCGCATGTTCAGTTTTAAAGATTTTTAAACCTAGCTAACTTTTACAATATACCACCGGTCGGAACTAAACTTGTTGCACTCGCAGCACAGGAGAACGGCGAGTGAGCTGGCAAAGAATCGTAGCGCTATTGCGTACCGATTTTGCGCAAATATAAAAACCGCGCAAACCGGGAGAGCACAAGATCAGTGCTTTAGTTATGTATAGATGTCAGTCAATAGTCTTATCTTCTGTGATGAAGACAGTGAGATCAAGAATGTGGAGGGAGGTGTCAGAGATGGTCCAAGTGAATTTGAATGCAGTATGAAATTGGTAATGAAGTTAATGAAGTCCATGAGTTCTGCATGGTACAGGAGGTAGCACTGATGCAGTCGTCAATGTAGCGGAGATAGAGTTTGGGGATAAGGCCAGTGTACGCCTGGAACAGGGATTATTCAAAGTACCCTACAAAGAGGCAAGCAGAGCTAGGGCCGGTGCAAGTGCCCATGGCTACACCTTTGATTTGGAGGAAGTGGGAGGAGTTGAAGGAGAAATTATTGAGAGTGAGGACCAGCTCTGCTAGGCAGAGGAGAATGTTAGTAGAGGACATTGGCTGGTTCTGCAATCGAGAAAGAAATGGAGGGCTTTAAGGCCTTCCTGGTGGGGGATAGGAAGTGTAGAATGATTGAACATCCATAGTGAGTATGAGGGAATGAGGGTCTGGAAAGCTGAAGTCATTAAAGAGACTGAGGGCATGTGAGGCTATACATTATTTTCCTTGTCTGCTTCTACTTGATATATTTTCATCATTGATCTTTTTCCTTAATCACCTGTGTTGCTTCTCATTTGTACCACATTCCTGCTGACCACGTAGAACTTTGATCAATATTTTGCGCACCGATTGTGATAGCTCTTTACATGACTCAGTGTTAGGTTGAACTCTGGGGGCAGAGTTTCAAAATACACACTGGGCTACGGGGCACAGAGGGTGGCACAGCAAGCGGAGCTGCAGCCTTATGGCTCCAGAGACCGGGTTCGACGCTTGTAGAGAAGGTACACAGACACCTTAAGGTCTTCACTACTTTATTAATCATATATCATATAGCCCTAGCTGTACGTGGTCTGTTACGATCACCAGAGAGAGAGCTAGGGGCGTGTGGGTTACAATTATACTAACTGGTGGGGGAGTGGTTAGCATGGACATCATCACTATCAATTAAAGGTATACACACATCATCTACATCCTTCCTCTGTCAAAACAAACAGTGAGGACAGGGCGACCAGGTCTCATGCGTTAGGGTAAATGCAAACAGTAAAGCATGGGAATACAGAATCACATGTAATCGCCGTAACGGACCGGCGGCCTGACCAGGCGACCAGACCGGGTCCGCACCTCACCATCACCTCCTTCCCCGACGGGAACAAGCGGGGACGACGCCGGGGCATGGTGGGGGCTACGGACAGGAGTACCCCTGGGCGACGAAGGCATCGGGGGGGACGGCGAAGAGAAGGGCGAGGAAGCCGGAGAAAGCGGGACCGCAGCCGGGAGGAGGACGAGGGGGGGTGACCCCAGAGGAACGGGCAAAGCACTGGGCCGCGACAGTGGCAGCGGGGGGGGCATACGGAGCAGCTGGGGGAGGGAGAGGCTTATCAATTAAAGGTATATACACATATCATCTACAACGCTGACGTGTGTTGTCTTTGTGGAGTTTGCATGTTCTTCTTGTGACCACGTGGGTTTCCACTAGGTGTTCCCACATTTCAAAGATATGCGAGTTTGTAGGTTAATTAGCCTCTATAAATTGTCCCTGGTGTGTAAGGAATGGATGAGAAAGTGAGATAACAAAAATAAGGTGAACGAGTGATCAAAGGCTGGCGTGGACTCAGAGGACCAAAAGGCATATTTCTACGCTGTATCTACACACTAAGAGGTCATTCATTGAAGGCAAATAGGGATGGTGAAATTTTGGAATTCTCTACCTCTGTTCTGTGGAGGCAAAGCCATTGAATATTTTCAAGAACAAGATACACAGTGTTTTGATCTATATGGGGAATTGAGAGTAGTGGGGAACTGACAGGAGAGTGGATTTGAGGCCAACATCAAATTAACCATAATGTTGATGACTAATGGAGCATGCATAAGGCTTCCTTCTGCATGTTTGCTCTTCTTATGCTGACACAGATTTTATATTTACACTGACGGATTACACAGTAATTGCAAGCAAGGTGGTTGGAATTTGGATGACAATTAGATAACGTGCTTGATCGTAGTTGTTACTTGTAACTTGATGGCCAGTTGTTAATGACTGGCCATTATTGAAATTTTGATTGACAAACGGGTATTTCAAACCTTTTGTATTGTTGTATCTGTAATGGCAATGGCAGTCCAAATTTGTTGCAGAAATAACATTCTGATGTATCCAGCTAAGCCAAGACACCTTCTGAGCTGTTCCCAAAACGTCACCTGTCCATGTTCTCCAGTGATGCTACCTGACATGCTGAGTTACTCCAGCACTCTGTCATTGTTCTGAGGTTTTGTGATATGAGTGAATGTTACTGAGTTCCATATTTTAGACCATGAGCTGTTCATTTCCTTCCACAGATTCTGCCTGACCTGCTGAGTTCCTGCAGCAATGTATTTTTTATCCTAGCTTTAGGTTTATCATGTATTTGCCCAATGCCCAAAGTTCAGTTGCCATTTTGACCTGGAGTAAACTGCATTTCACATGGGGATTTGGATCATGATTGTCATAATTTCAGTTTTTCTTGGTTCTTGGTTACTTGGTTCTCCAAAATATTCCAACTGGAATTTAAACTGGAGGTGGTGAAGGGAGGGGTTTAGCCAGAGAGGGTTATTGGGAAGAAAGTGCCACTTTAAATTTAGTTGCATCTGGCCAGGCAACCGTAGTTTGGTGGAGATTATTCCATGCTTTAATAGTGCGTGGGAAGAACAAATTGTCTGAATTGTTGTTGGATTTAGAATTCTGTACTGTAAATATTCGGCACTAAGAATGAATGCGAAATATCTTCTTAATGTCACTTTCACAGAGAAAAGTTGGGGAGAAGACTTGGAATTGAATCTGCATAGTAGATTCAATGTGTTTTGGTATTGTTCCATTTTCTAATGAATGCAACTCCTGGTGTAAGATGGAACCTTCTATCGAGATGTGCTGAACCTATTCAGCATAAAGGCCCTACTTATGTCCAAAGGCACAGTGCTGGATTTAATCCAGCACTTTGTCTTTGTCTTTATAAACCAGCATCTGCAGTTCCTGGTTTCTACTTATTTTCAAAAGTAAGTCTTTAAGAGTAAGCCTTTTTTCCTAAATCCTTTTAGTTGATGTCCAGTGCTTAATTATTTTACCTGCATGATTTAAGAAGCAATTACATAGTACTTTCAAATGCGAGAATAACACGTAATCTGATTCAAGATTATTTACTGTAGCTAAAGGGTTATAAATTTGTGTACTTCTGTATTCATAAATGTCTTTTGCCTTATCATTTCCATTTTAAAACCATATGAATGAACATTGCAGCATTACTATTTTGCTTAAGTGTTGCGGAATAATTTTTAAATTATATTTGTGTGGAGACATATTTGACTTGAGGTACTTCATTGTTCCAGGGTTTGAATAGTGGGCTTGTGTTTGGACCATATTGTACAGTATTGTATCCTTTCTCAGAGCTGGTGATTTTTCTGTCACCTGTCTGTGTGATGAATTTTGTATTCTCCAGATTGCTCCTTTAGACAGAGTCGATATATTCGTGTTTGCTTTGGTGCTGGAATCAATAAAGAGAGTCTTGGTCTTGGCTCTTACAGTAGAGAAAGCTGTGGCATTTTGTCTGGAACTTTTGATAAGGTTAGCTCAGTCTTTGAAAACTTTGCCCACTTGAGCTTTTCCATAATAGCAGTTGTTTTAATCAAGAATGTGACATAGAAATATTAACAGCTTTCTCTCATCTATGTTCTGACAATTGTTTTTGCTTTTTTAAGCAAGTGGAATGCAAATGGGTTGTCATATTATTTTAATATTAATGTTCAGAACAAAATAAGTGTTCCAATAAAATCTTCTGATACGTTAGCATTCACTCAAAATTGCAGTGTGCTGTCAAAATGTTTATTGCTGGAAGTGAAGAAACATTAAACCAAGATTTCTGTTATCCCCTCGGGCAGGAAAATACAGGTCCATGAGATTTCCGCGTGGGAGAGATTTTACTTGGTGCCCAAACTAATAATTATCTTGCAACAATCAACGCTAAAACAAATAATCTGGTCATTTTCACCTTGTTGTGGCACAAGCTGACTAACAAGTTTCTTTCATTACCATAGTAACTATACCTATCTGCTTTATAATTCTGAGATCCCAAAACCTCAGATGACACTTGCTAAAATGGATAGTTTCTTTTATGAACTCAAAATAATGCCACTTCTTTTCAAGAATTGATGATCTGATCATAGGTTCATCTTTTGCCTAGGAATGTACAAGTAAATAATATCCCACTCACACTGTCGAGCCAGTCTTGATATTTAAGCTTACTGTTCAATTCTGACCAAGCGCTATGTGCCTTTCTTTGCCTGTGGTTTAGTTTATTATGTATTGAGGTACAGAGAAAAGCTTTTTTGGTGCTTGCTATCCAATCTGTGAAAAGACTATGCATGATTACAATTAAGCTGTCCACAGTGTACAAGATACAGGATAAAGGGAATAAAGTTTAGTGCAAGGTAAAGTCTGATTAAAGATAGTCCGAAGGTATCCAATGAAGCAGTTGGTAACTCAGGATTGCTCTCTAGTTGGTGATAGGATGGTTCGGTTGCCTGATTACAGCTGGGAAGAAACTGTCCCTGAATCTTGGCGGTGTGCGTTTTCAAACTTCTGTAACTCTTGCCTGATGGGGGGAGAGGAGGGAGTGACCGGGGGTGGTAATCTAATATCCAAACATACCATTCCTTGCATACAGAAGGGATTATTTAACTCCAGTTCCGCAAGGTTAAAGCAATTATTAGTCTAAGTTCTTGACTTCTTAAAAGTGAAATTGTTTTTATTGACATACATCTGACAGCAAAACGTTGATCAGCCTTCTAGAGTTCAGTGACGGCAACTGTAAATTTGCATAATCTTCCTTGTAATTTAGCCTTGAACATCGGATCTGATTCTGAAAATTGTAAGTTGCACTCCCTTCTTAGTAACCTTCCTCAGGCAAGATCTAAGGCTTTATAGCAGTGTGTCTACCCCCATGTAGTCTGGTCCCCATGATTTAGTACATGATTTATTGTCACATGCACCAATTGGTACAGTAAAATTTGAGTTACCAAGAACACAATACACAATAGAGTTTAACATAAACATCCACCACAATGGAATCAACATTTCTCACTGTGATGGAAGCAATAAAGTTCAGTCATCTTCCTCTTTGTTCATCCGTGGTTGGGGCCTTTGAACCCTCCGCAGTCGCTGTTAAGGACGGCCCGATGTACAGGCTCTCTTGCCGGGATGATCGAAACTCCAGTGTCGGAACAGATCGGAACACACCCTGTGGCTTGGAGTTTCCAAATTGGCCACTTCGACCACGGCTTCCGAGACCACAGGCCCCGCTGGACGGAGTTCCAACACTGGCAATCCTTGGCAAGGGATCGCCCCGCTCCGCAATGTTAAAGTCAGCACCGCGCCCGCGGCTGGAAGCTCCGTAGGCCACAGCACCACGGTTTTAAAGTCAGCACTCTGGAGCTCAAACTCTGGCAATCCCCGGCAAGGGATTGCCCCGCTCCGCAATGGTAATTCAGCGCTGCACCTGCCGCTGAAGCTCTGGGCCGGTCTCTGGTAGGAAAGGCCGCGCCAATCCTGTTGGTAGGCGACGGGGGGGGGGGGGGGGGGGGGGGGGGGGGGGGGATGCGACACGGAGAAAAGGCGCATCTCCGTCCAGGTAAGTGACTGATAAATGGCTTCCCCCTTTCCCCCCCCCCCCCCCCCCCCCCCCACCACTGTATATTTTGTATCATTGTAATCTATTTGAATCCACCAATTCCCTTCAACCAAGCTTGCTGCAGTTGATTTGCTGTGGGTATCATAGTGTATAATGTAATATTTAAACTATTTCAGTTGTATTAGCTTTTGGTGGACCTAACGGGCAGATAGGGTGGTCAAGATGGCTTTCGATGCAATGGCCTTCATCAGTCAGGGTATTGAGTAAAATAGTTGGTATGTTATGTTACAGTTGTACAATACACTACAATAATACAATACAATAGAGTGTACAGTTTTGATCACCCAGCGATAAGAATGATGTTGTTAAGCTGGAATAAGTGCAGAGAAGATTTATGAGGATGTTGGCAGGACTTGAGGGCATGAGCTGTAGGGAGAGGTTGGGCAGGCTAGAATTTTATTCCTTGCATGAGGATGAGGGATGATCCTATAAAGGTGCATAAAATCATGCAGGGAATAGATAAGGTAAATGCACGGAGTCTTCAAAGGTTCAAAGGTTATTTTATTGGTCACATACACCAATTGGTATAGTGAAATGCTTCTTGCCAATGCAGCACATTAAAAAGAGTACAGACATAACAATAATAAAGAGATTTTAAACATAGAAGCATCCCCCACAATGGTTCCCACTGTGGGGGAAGGCACAAAGGCCAGTCCCCATCCCATGTCCGCCCATAGTCAGGCCTATTGAGGCCTCCGCAGTCGACTCTACAGGGCCCGATGTTCCAGGTTGTTCTTGCCGCTCCAGGCCCGCTGGTAGGCCGCAAGGACGGGTCGAAAGTGCAGCCCGGAGAAAAGCTGCCTCTCCGACCAGGTAGGGACCAGGAAAAGCAATTTCACCCTCTCCCCCCCCCCCCCCCCCCCACCCCCACCCTCACATAAAAAAGAATTGACTCCAAACAAAACACTTTAACTCACTAAAAATAAAAATAAGAAGTTAAAAGACAGACAGCTGCAGGCTGGGCAGCCATACCAACTGGACGGCGCTCCCTAGTCTTTTACCAAGGATAAAGGAATTAAGAGCTAGAGATCATGGGTTTAAGGTAAGAGGGGTGAAGATTTAATAGGAATCTGATGGGCAACTTTTTCACACGTAATATAGTGGGTGTATAGAACACGGAGGTTGCCTGGCACTATAACAACATGTATAATATATTTGGACAGATACATGGACATGAAAGGTTTAGAAGGATATGGGCCAAATGTGAGCAGGTGGAATGAGTGAAGATGGCATTTAGTTGGCAAGTCCAGTCGAAGGGTCTGTTTCCATACTGTATGACTCTATTTGGGCCGAACACTGGCAAATGGGACTATCTTAACGGGCATCTTGGTTGGCATGTACGTGCTGTATGACTGGCTCTCTGACCACATCAATGGATAAATGAATGGGGGTTACACAAAAGGCTGGAGAAACTCAGCGGGTCCAGCAACATAACATCTAAGGAGCGAAGGAGATAGGTGACGTTTTGGGTCGAGATAAATGAATTTGCTTTGTGAATCAAGACTTTTTTGAGAAAAACTGTTTCAAAATTCATTTGCTCAATGTTGCGCTATGATTTCATTTCTTCCTATAAACTTTATACACACTTACAGAAGTTGACTGTTAAGGAGTGACAATTAAAATTCAAGTTGAAATTGCTAACCTACACTGTATATTGGAAGGAAAAGGATAGGCATCACTGTTGAGCCTGTATTGTTGTATTTTGGGAAGCAATTATTCAATGATTGGTACAGAAATAAAATTTTACCCTTTATGACGTAAAGATGTTTATATCCTGGTGATAAAGCAGAAATTTTAGCTCTCTTCCCATGTTTTTAAACACTTCATTGTCATCAGGATATATGGAAGAGTTGCGTTTTGCATCACAGCCAACTTTCATCACATCCAAAAGTCCAGCGGGACCAATATTGAGCAATTTGGGCCAAAATTGCATGTTTCTATAGTTCTCTAGTTTCAGTCTCTATTAGCCTTGTGTGTTGCATGATTACTAATACCACCACAAGTAGTGGGCTTGCCTTTACGGTGTTGCCCAGCATTGTGCCATCTCTTATCAAACATTCATTGTCATTTGCACAAGTATGGTGAGGTATAGATACAATGAAAGTCTTACTTGTAGCAGCATTACAGGCATGTAGATTATAAATTATAGATAAATTATCCAATACAATGAAAGCCTTCTGTGCCTCTTAGCTAGTAAACCAGATCATTTTAGAGAAATTTGGTGGCAAATAAATTTAATAGCAAGATCAAGTCTGACAGCAAAATTGTTGGTGTTCCTGACACATCCTAATCCAATTCCCTATCACATTTACAAGTTCACAAATTCTAAAATTCGTTTTGAAATGCATGAGATGAGAATTTTTTTTTGTTATAAAATATGTTTTGATTTGAACAAGTGTAAATATAGTCCCTTCCACATAATAAATGTCCCAAGGCAGAATATTATCAGGCAATAAATATGTCATGTCCATTATTCCCAGAGCCAACATAATCAACATCCTATTTGAAAATACTCAGTGATAAAGGCACTGAAATACATCACTTTCTGTGCTGTTCATCCATGAACAGGGTGCATGTGTGCTTTTTTTTTAAAGTCCAACTTTTAATCTGAAGCCACTACAGTTTAGTTCCCATGATAGTGTGTAATATTTATATAGATCAATATAAATTAGGCCATTTAACATCATAGGCACATATGACAAGAAACAGAAGAAATTGGAGCAGGGGTGGGCCATTCGAAAAGATCGTGGCTGATCTTCCTCTTCAAACACTTCTACCCTATCGTATTATCTCATTATACCTTATTGAGAACTAGAATTTTACATATGTTTTGTAGGAAATCAATACCTCTGCCAGAGCAGGGAATTCTTCAATCTGGGATTTTTAATCTAAGTCCCAAATAACCTACTTTGAGTCTGTAAACCTTTTGTTGAAACTCCTTACCCAAGGGAAACATTCTGCTTGTATCTGCTCTGAGGAGTCCTCAAAGAAATTTATATGTTCCAATATTGTCGCTTCTCACCACTTCAGTTTCTCTTCTTATGACAGACCTACCATTCCAGGAACCAATCTGGTGAATTGAAGTGGTGAATCTGTGGAATTCTCTGCCACAGAAGATAGTTGAGGCCAGTTCGTTGGCCATATTTAAGAGGGAGTTGGATGTGGCCCTTGTGGCTGAAGGGACCAGGGGGTATGGAGAGAAGGCAGGTACAGGATACTGAGTTGGATGATCAGCCATGATCATATTGAATGGCGGTGCAGGCTCAAAGGGCAGAATGGCCTGCTCCTGCACCTAATTTCTATGTTTCTATGAATTTATGTAGCAATCTTTTTGAAAAGTATCATTTATTTTATACAGGAGAGGAGACCAAACTTGTTTGCAGTACGCCAGATGCCACCTGACCACATATTTGCCGTAATAAAATATTTTGCTCTGGTGCTCAAATCTGCTAGCAATGAAGGCTAACATACTATTTTGTTCTGCGACCTGCAGGTTGGCTTCCAGTGATGTTTACAAGGACACCTGGGTCCCTTTGACCACAAATGTTTCACAATCTTTCACCATTTAAATAAAATTGCCAGCATTTCTGTTTTTCTACTGAAGTGCATAATTTCATATTCACCCACGTTATACTGTATCTTCCACTTTATTTGAGTACATAGACAAGCTAAGTTTCACTTGGGGTATTTCCTTGTATTCCAGTGTAATAACATCCTGAAGTAAAAAGCTCTATAATCCATATATGGCCAAGTGGCATGGTTTAGAGGGATATTGGCCAAACGTGGGTAAATGGAATTAGCTTGGTCTGCATGGACAGGTTGGGCCGAAGGGCCTATTTTCGTGCTGTATGACCCTGCATCATCTGTACTCTGGACTGGTACATATCCTGTGCTCCAGCTAAGACATTGACACCCTTGGTTGAGTTTAGTTTATAACGTTAGTGGACACGTTCAAGTTGCTACAAAGCTCTGTACATGTAAGGATTTAGATCTCTCAATTCTTGCACCTCTTTCAGAATAATGTTCTCATTATTGCTATGTTTCCTTTCTGACAAAATGCAACACAATTTGCAGCCAATCTTCCTTATTACCGGTCAATCCATGTTTTCTTGAAGTCTTTTGCCATCCTTTTTAAATTTTGTACCATATGCAAGTTTCAATATGCCCAAGTCAATAAGGCATAATAAGAAAAGCGGTGGGCCTTGCAGTGAACCTTACAAGTACGGCTGTGTTCCTTTTAAGCTTGTTTAATTTGGGGGTTTTGGTTGTAAATCTTTGGTTTTGATCCTACTAAATCTCTGTTTGCAAATCGGAAGAAATGTAAATAGCTTTTTTTTGCAGATTTCATTGAATATTTTGCTTTTTGTTTTGTTCACTGATCTTGCTTTGTGCTCCCAGATGTATTCTTAACACCTTGGTATGCTGAGGAACTGAACAGATGGTTACGTCTCTCACTTTTGTTCTTTCTCTTTTTTGCTAATTTCTCCCCTCTTTCAAGTATTGACTCCTTGTTAATATAAGTAGATGCAATTGATCTTTTTGCACTATCTCCATTGAATGTGGTTTTCCACTCCGAACATCTATTTAAACCCTTCCCCCTTCCCTCGAGCGACTTGTGAGGATATGCCTTCAGTCAGCAGGATATTGAATCACCTTGGGCAATATCAAAGCTGAGCCCTGTCCTTTTCTCATCTGCCATCTGTTCCCTTCGCATGGAACAGGGAGCCAAGCTGCTTTTTTTTGTTCCCCATATCTCATTCAAGTGCAAAGGCCAAGTAAAGCAGATCCAGCTCTTTTTGGCCTGAGATGAGCTAACTCAACTCAAAGGAAAATCAGAACTGGGGTATTGCTAATCTATGGCCCGAACTTTAGAATATCAGCCGTGACACTTTCTTTCAAACCCAATTTGCAAGGTTTTTTGATCACCCTAATATTATCGGTGATTAGTGATTTTTTTTTAAATGCTGTGAAAGTTGGCTTTAAAATACTCAGTTATGGTTGTGATGACGTGAGGCAGCTTGGTGGTGGGTCACTCCAGTGAACCAACGAAAGGGGAAGTCAGCTCACAACCTCTGGGTTTTGAATATTTATCAGGCACCAAATGCAACAAGTGGCATGTATAGAAATTACTTTGCCAATGTTTGGATTGATTTTGTTGAAATTATAAATGGAAAACAGTGATTGTTTGATGTGGTTATTAAATGATCATGTGGCTGATAATTTTTCTGTATTGTTTAGTGTTTAGTGAGGTGTTGTATTTTGGGAATTCTAACGTGGACAGGACCTACACAGTGCATGATGGGCTCTGGAAAGTGTTGTAGAGCAGAGGGATCGGGGAGTGCAGATGCATGGTTCCCTGAAGATGGATTTGCAGGTGGATAGGGTGGTCAAAAAGGATTTTGACACATTGGCCCTCATCGATCAAGAGTATTGAAGTTAGGAGGTCATGTTGCAATTGTTTCAGACTTTGGTGAGGCTGCCTTTAGAGTTTTGTGTTCAGTTCTGGGTACCATGTTACAGGAAAGATGTTGTCAAGCTGAATAGGGTACAGAGAAGATTTCCAAGGATGTGCCAGGACTGGAAGGTCTGAGCAATAGGGAGAGGTTGAGGAGGCTGGGACTCTCTATTCCTTGGATTGCAGGAGGATAAGGGATCGTCTTATAGAGGTGTTTAAAATCATGAGAGGAATAGACCGGGTAGATGCACAGAGTCTCTTGTCCAGAGTAGGTAAATCAAGGACCAGAGGACATAGGTTTCAGGTGAAAGGGAAAAGATTTAATAGGAATCTGAGGGGTACCCTTTTCACACAAAGGGTAGTGGGTGTATGGAGCAAGATGCCAGAGGAGGTAGTTGAGGCAGGGACTATCCCAACGTTTGAGAAACAGTTAGACAGGTACATGGATAAGACGAGTTTGGGGAGAAATGGACCAAACGCGGGCAGGTGGGACCAGTGTAGCTTGGGAATGTTGGGCCAAAGGGCCCGTTTCCGCTATGTATCACTCTATTACACTCTGTTGTGGAAATCATCATGTTTGTTTACTCGTTGCAGGACTGTGACTTCATGAAGGTCCTACCTTAGTTCAGTTCAGAAGATGACACTAAAAAGAACCACAGGTGTTGTCTACCATTCAAATGCAGGTGCTTCATCAATGATCATCAAGAAATGTGGGTTAGCTTGTTGAATAATTTTACACTTTATCCACCCCTCTTTAAAAAAACAAACCAAATTACACATATTATGGATATCATCAACAAATATGCATTGATGTCCAACTGGAAGGAATTTTATTTCAAGGACTGACTTATTGGAATTGGCATTCAGTTGGAAATAGAATGCTCAATGTGCTTGGGCAGCCACAGTGGTGCAGCTGGTAGAACAGCTGTCTCACAGCACTGGAGACCCATGATCTGTCTGTGGAGTTTGCACATTTCCCCTGTGGTCGTGTAGGTTTCCTTAGGGTGCTACGGTTTCCTCCCACATCCAAAAGATGTGCGGGTTTGTAGGTTAATTGACTTCTGTAAATTCCCCTAGAGTGTGGAGAATGTATACCAATGTGCGGTAATGGAGCACTAGTATGTACAGTGCCTCCATAGTGTTTGGGACAAAGACCCATCATTTATTTATTTGCCTCTGTACTCCACAATTTGAGATTTGTAACAGGAAAAAAATCACATGTGGTTAAGGTGCATATTATTAGATTTTAATAAAGGCCATTTTTATACATTTTGGTTTCACCATGTAGAAATTACAGCAGTGTTTATACATGTATAAATAAATGATGGGTCTTTGTCCCAAACATTATGGATGGAACTCAATAGTCGGCATGGACTCGGTGGGCTGAATTGACTGTTTTCATGTATCATCAATAACTAAAAGAAACATGATTATCTTACTTGTCTATAGTTGACATCAGATATTTTCATAGCGTGTGCAGGAATAACTGAAGATGCAACTTATCATAGCAGGTATACATTCTGTGCCTAACAAATGAATGTCATCACTTCTGCATTATTGAACTATATGAAGTAAAAAAAAGTTTGTTCATTCTCCCTTAATACTGGGCAGGAAATATTCAATCAACACAAACAGAAATACAAACATATATACACACGTTTAAAAACTGCCTTCATCACAATACCATGAAGAATTTTTATTTATCTCCCCTGTCACTGGACAAGGAGATGAATAAACATTTTTTAAAAGGTTGCCCCGGTAGTTGTGGTGTTGGACTGTAAGTTAAGCCTGTGAAAACCTTGAAAGCATGAAACTTGTAAGTTAACCATTTGCTTTAAAGTTGGATCCACTCCAACACCAATGTCAGGATGGTATGTTCCCTTCCATGAAAAACACTGTTGAATACATCTGAGTTTCAACATATAATTTTCTAATGCAGGTGACAAATTCCCTTTATCATGTATATGTACACTCTGAATATAGACATAAAATGCTGGAGTAACTCAGCGGGACAGGCAGTTTGGTGAGAACAAATGGGTATGTTTTGGATCGTGACTATACAGACTGAGAGTCAGGAGAGACGAACTTTTGAGATATGGAGGGGTATGGTGTGACAGATCAAAGTAGACGATGCAGAATGGTTCATTGATAGTTGAGGAAAACTATACACTGGATAGCTCGATTGTGATCATGTATAGTCTTTCCTCTGACTGGTTAGCACGCAACAAAAGCTTTTCACTGTACCTCGGTACACGTGTCAAGAAACTAAACTAAATTATTACTAAACTAAACATCTCAGAGGTGGTGGGAGTCAACCGATCAAGTATAAAAACTGCTTTAATTCATGACATCACAAAATATACTAGTTGTGTTTAAAGTTGGAATATATGATTGGAATTGTATCTCCAACAATTACTATGAAACTCAGATGACTATTTTCAGGTACAGATTGCTAAATAAATCTCGTCGATGGATCAAAATCAGAAATTTGTCATTTTAGTTTGTTGCTTTGTCAATGCTATTGCCGTTGCATTTGTTTTCCAGTCCGTTTTTAAGTTTTCTTCTGTGTGGCTAATCCTACTGTTCATCTGCTCTATTTTGATGCTTTTAAACAAACATTAAACAATTTTCTGACTGAACAGATGAGGGGAAAAAAGGTTGCACTGTTTTCTGATTTGAAAAATCATTGTCTCCCAGCATCATTAAGCAGATCAATCCTACTGTCATTCAAGGTTTCATTGGCAAAATCTGTTTCTCCAGGTTGTCAACACTGGTTTCCTGTCATTGTGCTCTCAATCCCAGCCGCCTTCCCCTGTTGTGTTGCACCTCCCACTCCTTTTGTTTACCTCCAGCTGTTCCCAACCTCTGCTCCTCACTCTCTCCCTGTTGGTGTGCTGCAGTTGCTCAGCGCTATTCTTTGGCTTTGAGCGAGGCGATGCTGCTAGTCACCCATGACCATACTAATCAAAGACATCCTTGTCCTCTATTTGTTGCAATAAGCTTTTAATTAATTTTAAGGATGAAATAATCGAAGGCCTTTCTTACGTGGGATAGGCTTGCAACAGTTTTGTTACAGTGCCCAACATAATGTTTGGGACAAAGACCCATAATTTATTTATTTGCATCTGTACTCCACAATCTGAGATTTGTAATAGAAAAAAAATCACATGTGGTTAAAGTGCACATTGTCAGATTTTCATAAAGGCCATTTTAAAACATTTGGTTTCACCATGTAGAAATTACAGCAGAGTTTATACATAGTTGTCTCCCCCCCCCCCGCTCCCCCATTTCAAGGAACCGTAATGTTTGGAGCACAGCAATGTCATGTAAATGAAAATAGTCATGTTTAGTATTTTGTTGCATATCCTTTGCATGCAATGGCAGCTTGAAGTCTGTGATTAATGGACATCACCAGTTGCTGGTTGTCTTCTCTGGTGATGCTCTGCCAGGCCGGTATTGCAGCCATCTTAAGCTTATGCTTGTTTTGGGGGCTAGCCCCCTTCAGTTTTCTATTCAGCATATAAGAGGCATGCTCAATTGGGTTCAGATCGGGTGATTGACATGGCCACTCAAGAATTTACCATTTTTTAGCTTTGAAAAGCTCATTTGTAGCTCCAGCAGTATGTTTGGGATCATTATCTTGCTGTAGAATGAACCGCCGGCCAATGAGTTTTGAGGCATTTGTTTGAACTTGAGCAGATAGGATGTGTCTATACACTTCAGAATTCATTATGCGACTGCCATTAGCAGTTGTATCATCAATGAAGATAAGTGAGCCAGTACTTTCAGCAACCATGCGTGGCCAGGCCATAACACCCCCACCACCGTGATTTGCAGATGAGATGGTATGCTTTGGATCTTAGGCAGTTCCTTCTATCCTCCATACTTTGCCCTTGCCATCACTCGGATATAAGTTAATCTCCATCTCATCTGTCCACAATATCTTTTTCCAGAACTGTGGTTGCTCTTTTAAGTACTTCTTGGCAAACTGTAACCCAGCCCTCTTATTTTTGCGGCTAACCAGTGGTTGGCAGGTTGCAGTGTAGCCTCTGTATTTCTGTTCATTAAGTCTTCTGCGGCCAGTGGTCATTGACAAATTCACACCTGACTCAGAGATGCCAAGTGTCCCGGATTTGCCGTATTTTGTCCCGGCGAAATAACTTTTTTACGGTGTTCCGGCAGCCAAACATGCTGTTACGGAACACCACCGCGCCGGTGTTTCTCCCGTGAGAACACCGGCGCCATGTGTCCCCGGTTTGCCAGCCCGCGCGATCAGCGGCATTTTGCCGGGCCCTAGTGACCGCGCGTGCGCAGTGGGGGAGGGTTGCCGGGCCCTAGTGACCGCGCGTGCGCAGTGGGGGAGGGTTGCCGGGCCCTAGTGACCGCGCCTGCGCAGTGGGGGAGGGTTGCCGGGCCACAGTGGCCGCGCGTGCGCAGTGGGGGAGGGTTGCCGGGCCTGGCGCGATTTCGAGCCACGCCCGGCCCAGAGCCCGGGCGGCGCCGGCCCGCGCGATCAGCGGCACTTTCTTGCCGCCAGCCGGCCGCTCGCGGCAGCCCCATCACCGGGCCTCCCACCCAGTGCGCAGGCGCAGACCCGCCGGCAACCATGCCAAGTGCGCATGTGCCGCACCCGCCCGCCGGCAGCCCGCTGATCTGCACCAGTGCGCAGGCGCATAGCCGCCGGCAACAACCCCAGGTGAGTGTTACGGAGAGAAATGCATTTAACCCCATTTGTTACGGACAAATGGGTTAAATGTTACTGTGAACTAAATTTAGGGTTGGCATCTCTGCTGACTCCTGAAGAATGTTTCTGATCTGTCGGACATGTGTTTAGGTTTTTTTCTTTTTTATAGAGAGAATTCTTTTGTGGAGGTCTTCATTGGCCTGCCAGTCCCTTTGCGATTTGTAAGCACATCAGTGCTCTCTTTCTTCTTAATGATGTTCCAAACAGTTGATTTTGGTAAGCCTAAGGTTTTAGAAACATAGAAACATAGAAATTAGGTGCAGGAGTAGGCCATTCAGCCCTTCGAGCCTGCACCGCCATTCAATATGATCATGGCTGATCATCCAACTCAGTATCCCGTACCTGCCTTCTCTCCATACCCTCTGATCCCCTTAGCCACAAGGGCCACATCCAACTCACTCTTAAATATAGCCAATGAACTGGCCTCAACTACCCTCTGTGGCAGAGAGTTCCAGAGACTCACCACTCTCTGTGTGAAGAAAGTCTTTCTCATCTCGGTCTTAAAGGATTTCCCCCTTATCCTTAAGCTGTGACCCCTTGTCCTGGACTTCCCCAACATCGGGAACAATCTTCCTGCATCTAGCCTGTCCAACCCCTTAAGAATGTTGTAAGTTTCTATAAGATCCCCTCTTAATCTCCTAAATTCCAGAGAGTATAAACCGAGTCTATCCAGTCTTTCTTCATAAGACAGTCCTGACATCCCAGGAATCAGTCTGGTGAACCTTCTCTGCACTCCCTCTATGGCAATAATGTCCTTCCTCAGATTTGCTGATGTCTCTAACAGTTTTGTTCTTGTTTCTCAGTTTCATAATGGCTTATTTGACATTTCATTGGCATAACATTGGTCTCATGTTGATAAACAGCAATAAAAGTTTCCAAATGTGATGGAAAGACGAGGTGCTTAAGGAAGCAATTAAACACACCTGAGCAATTACAAACGCCTGTGAAGCCCTGTTATGGTGCCCTGAAATGGGGGGGACTATGTATAAACACAGCTGTAATTTGCCTAAATGTATAAAAATACCAAAATGTATGAAAATGGCCTTTATGAAAATCTGACAATGTGCACTTTAACCACGTGTGATTTTTTTTCTCTTACAAATCTCAAATTGTGGAGGACAGAGGCGAATAAATAAATGATGGGTCTTTGTCCCAAACATCATGGAGGGCACTGTGTGTTTAATTGTTTTGGTTGGGCTGAAAAGATCAATTGAAGCAATCCGAGAGAAGCCTATCATGTCAATTAACACTCATTTTGCATGCAGGTAGTGCACTTGAATTGCTGTTGTCTTGTCACTTAAATTATTAAATTGCCATTTTTAAGCCAGATTGTGGCTAGTTTTTACATTTAATATTCCTGTATTTTCCCATCACTGGATGAGCAGAAGTGATAGTGAGGCTGGATAAACCATTTCTGAAACAACTATCACTGTATTTGTGACACTTTGGTCAAAATAGAACTCCAAGAAGCAACAGGATGTGTGTGAGAATAGATGGTTGGAAATATATATAATTGAATAATGTCCATTACGTTGACCACAAGTGTGCCGATCACTGGTTAAAGTAAATATTTTTAACTGTTCAGTGTTTGGTGTTATTTTCCTCTTTTCTCAGCATGATGGGGAAGAAAAAAATCAAGCTATGTTTTTAGAACTGTCCCAATTTTACAATTCAAAGAAATATGCAAATTACTAACTCTCTTTCAGGATAATTGGTGATGAGCACAATGTGTAATTTCAAATGTTATTAGCACAAATAGACGTCAATAATGTTTCAAGGTTTCAAGGTCAGTTTATTGTCACATGTGTCAATTAAGGTACAGTGAAATTCAGATTACCAAACTGCCATGCTAAAATAAAAAGCAACAAGACACACAACTACATAAAAGTTAACATAAACATTCACCACAGCAGATCCCCAACATTACTCACTGTGATGGAAGGCAATAAAGTCCAATCTCCCTCTTTATTCTCCCGTGGTCGGGGCAGTCGTACCACCCACAGCCGGCAGTCGAAACTCCCACGCTGGGGCGCTCGAAACACCTGCAGCTTGGAGTTCCCGATGTCGGTCTTTACCAGAGATCGTGTGCTCCGCCATGTTAAAGTCTCGCAGGCTCCCACGGTTAGAGGACCCAAAGACGACTCCCCCGACAAGGATCGCGAGCACCGAGATGTTAAGTCCCACAGGCTCCCGCGATGGAGCTTCCGGTCGATCTCCAGCAAAGGCCGCCAACTGAACGATGTTCGGCCGCAGTGCGGACAGAGATACGATACGGAAAAAATTGTATCTCCGTCGAGGTGAGAGATGAGAAAGTTTCCCCCAAACCCCTACACCTACAAAACAGACACAAAAAAGGAAGAGACAGACTGTTGGCGAGGCAGCCATTTCTGGTGCCACCCAGCGCCTTTTCGGAGGTGGACCGTGCATTTGAGGTCTTTTGTCACAGACATTATGTCTTCATATAATATATAAACTATACCAGTTCTTCTGAAATGAAATTTAAGAAATTGTCATAATTAAGAATTAGGGGAATTAAGAATGAGAGTGGATAGCTTTAAGGTGAGACGGGAAAGATTTAATAAGAACCTTAAGGTGAACTTTTACACAGAGACTTGGGAGTATATGGACATGCCCAACAGGTCAGACAATATAAAACCAGAAAAACAACCAAAATGATGATGGACAGAAATGGAGAACGAATAATCTAAAATAGGCTAATGCAGTTTTGGTTTATTATTGTCACGTTATAGAGGTACAGTGGAAAAAACATGTTTTGCATACTATCCAGGCAAATCTTACCATTCACGAGTACACTCAAACCATACACTAATACAGCTGGTGGTGCAAACAGAAACATAAACAGGGTAAAATATTGCATTTATTACAGCTATAGGGAAAGTGCAGATTTTTTTTAAAGTGCAAGGGCTCAATGTGGTGGGTTGGGAGACTGGGACTATACCTTTATCTTCTGAGAGATCCTTTCAAGATTTTAAGCGGGGTAGAAGCCGTTACTGAATTTGGTTTCAGTACTTTCAAGCTTTTGTATTTCTGCCCGACGTTGGAGCGGACAAAAGTGAATGACCAGGATGTAAGAGGTCCTTGACTAGATGGGCTGAAAGGTCTAACCTGCTCTGAAACTTATGAATCTGCAATTTTCACCAGGTGCAAGAAGCTGTAACCAGTTTTTGGAAATATCTTAGGACCCAAAGTGCTGGAGAGACTCGGCAGGTCAGGCAGCAACTCTGGAGAACTTGGATAGATGATGTTTTGGATCGAGACCCTTTCTCAGACTTGACATACTCTTGAAACATTCTCTTGGAAATGCTGAAAGTGAAGAGTTTCACACCCTTCAATTCGCTGGTTCACTCTTCTGTTTTTGCCTACCACTCCTGATCTAATGGCACTTTCCCACAGCAACTGCAAGAGGTGTAGCAAATGTATGTTTTTTTTTGACGAGGGGATTGAAGGCTTTGTGGCCAACTTTGCGGATAATACGAAAATAGGTGGAGGGGCAGATAGCGTAGAGAAAGCAAGGACTCTGCAGAAGGACTTGGACAGGTTGGGAGAGTGGGCAGAGAAGTGGCAGATGGAATATAGTGTAGCAAAGTGTGGAGTCATGTATTTTGGTAGCAGGAATAAAGGCATAGACTTTTCTAATGATAGGAGAATCCAGAAATTGAAGGTGCATGGAGACTTGGGAGTGATGGTTCAGGATTCCCAAAAAGTTAATTTGGTAGCCGAATCAGTAGTAAAGAAAGCAAACTCAATGCTAGTATTTATTTCGAGGGCTTGTATACAAAAACAGGGGTGTAATGCTGAGGCTCTATAAGACACTGGGAAGGCCATATTTGGAATATTGTGAGCAATTTTGGGCACCATATCTTGAAAGGAAGGAAGTGCTGACTCTGGAGAGGGTCCAGATTAGTTTTACAAGAATGATCCCAGGAATGAGTATGATGAGCGTTTGTCAGCACTCGGCCTGTACTTGCTGGAGTTTAGAAGAATGAGGGGGGACCACATTGAAACATACAGAATAGTGAAAGGCTTGGATAGAGTGGATGTGAAATGTTTCCACTAGTGGGAGAGTCTAGGTCATAGCCTCAGAATTAAAGGATGTTCTTTTAAGAAGGAGATGAGGATAAATTTATTTAGTCAGAGGGTGGTGAATTTGTGGAATTATTTGCCACAGTAACCTGTGGAGGCCAAGTCAGTGGATATTTTTAAGGCAGAGAAAGATAAATTTGTGATTAATACAGGTGTCAGAGGTTATTGGGAGAAGGCAGGAGAATGGGGTTAGGAGGGAGAGATAGATCAGCCATCATTGAATGGCGGAGGAGACTTGATGGGCCGATTGGCCTAATTCTGCTCCTATGGTCCTATGACCACATGGTCTTTTCCTTTCCTATCATCCATAGCCTTCCAAGTGAAACACACTATTAATTTTTATTTTTGTGTGTGAGAGAATCTGGGATATGAAGCTGACTGAGGTGCTCTGTAATCTGTTGATTTGTGACGGGGTGATTATTATAACTAATTGCTGGAAGTACTGAGTGCAGATCGCACCTGTTGACAGAGTTGAGAAAAACCCTCTAACAGAATCTCCATATGCATTTCATTTGACAAGTAGGTGTAGGGTGAGAAGAGAGAGATTTTAAAAGGATCCAAGAGGCAACTTTTTCCACATAGTGTGGTACGTACATGGAATGAGATGCCAGAGGAAGTGGTAGAGGTGGATACAATCACAACATTTAAAATACACTTGGATGGCAAAGGTTTGGTGGGACATGTGCCAGTTTCAAGCAAGTAGAACTAGCTCGGGTAAGCAACTTGGAAGCATGCCCTTCAGCCTACTTTATCTGTGACTGTTAAATTGACCTATTGGGCGAGTCCCATTTACCTGCATTTGGCCCATATCACTCCAAACACTTCCTTTTCACATCTGTCCAAATGTATTTTAATTGTATCTATCTTAATTGTATTGGCAACTTGATTGTCATGGATGAGTTTGGCCAAGGGGTCTGTTTCTATGCTGTATAGCTCCATGACGTTTTGACTCTTCCTTCTCAAATAATGTAACAGAAATTGGTTCAGTTCATCACATCCTGGAGATTTTAATTGTTAACCTGTGATTGTGTTGCTGCTTAAATTAGCAAACTTGCCCTGTGATTTTACTTTGGAGATCCTCTGAGCTGAATTTGGAACTTTGTGTTACTTATGATTAAAGTATTGGAAGTTTTTCATCTGAACACATCTACATTTACACAAAAATTCTTGGTTTAAGAAATGTTGACACTGTTCCCACATGAATTCAAACAATTTGAAGAACACACTAAGGGTCTTCCTCCCTTTTATGTCTGCACTTTGGGCATTCTAGCACTGAGTAAATACGAATTCTTCCAGGGCTGTTGCTAAATGCAGCAATAATTTAAGCTGACAGTTTTTTAGCGATTATTCATTCATGGGATGTGGTTTTATTTCAAAGGTTTATTTCTATTGACTACCCTTCATTGCTGTTGAAAAGCTGGTAACATCCGAGTGACTTTTAGGCTATTTCCAAGGGAAGTTGAATCAACAACATTGTATGTCTGAAGTCGAGCGTTAGCCAGGTCTTTTAAGGATGGTTGTTCTCCTTCTGGGAAGGATGCTTGCAATTTGAGAAGGAGTACAGTTAAAATTCAGCACATCAATGGTCAATTAAAAATCAACATTTTAAAACTGGGTTACTAACTGTATAAATTCCACAGCCATTGAGCGGTCTTTGGATCACTTGTCATTGGATTACATGTCCAGTAATCCTGCAACTATGGTACAAAACCCTCAGATCACACAGGTGTATTGACATGGTTTTTAATGGTCCTGGCGCAAGGACAAGGTTTACTGTAGATTGCCACAGCTCGGGGTCAGTTTATTCAAGGTCTCAGGATCAGTTTATTGTCACATGTACCAGTTAAGATACAGAAAAATGTGAATTACCATACAGCTATACGAAGTGAAAAGCAACAAGACACACAACCACATAAAACTTAACATAAACATCCACCACAGTGGATAGAAACATAGAAACATAGAAATTAGGTGCAGGAGTAGGCCATTCAGCCCTTCGAGCCTGCACCGCCATTCAATATGATCATGGCTGATCATCCAACTCAGTATCCCGTACCTGCCTTCTCTCCATACCCTGTGATCCCCTTAGCCACAAGGGCCACATCCAACTCACTCTTAAATATAGCCAATGAACTGGCCTCAACTACCCTCTGTGGCAGAGAGTTCCAGAGACTCAACACTCTCTGTGTGAAGAAAGTCTTTCTCATCTCGGTCTTAAAGGATTTCCCCCTTATCCTTAAGCTGTGACCCCTTGTCCTGGACTTCCCCAACATCGGGAACAATCTTCCTGCATCTAGCCTGTCCAACCCCTTAAGAATTTTGTAAGTTTCTATAAGATCCCCTCTTAATCTCCTAAATTCCAGAGCGTATAAACCGAGTCTATCCAGTCTTTCTTCATAAGACAGTCCTGACATCCCAGGAATCAGTCTGGTGAACCTTCTCTGCACTCCCTCTATGGCAATAATGTCCTTCCTCAGATTTGGAGACCAAAACTGCACGCAATACTCCAGGTGTGGTCTCACCAAGACCCTGTACAACTGAAGTAGAACCTCCCTGCTCCTGTACTCAAATCCTTTTGCTATGAAAGCTAACATACCATTCGCTTTTTTCACTGCCTGCTGCACCTGCATGCCTACTTTCAATGACTGGTGTACCATGACACCCAGGTCTCGCTGCATCTCCCCTTTTCCCAATCGGCCACCATTTAAATAATAGTCCGCTTTCCTGTTTTTGCCACCAAAGTGGATAACCTCACATTTATCCACATTATACTGCATCTGCCAAACATTTGCCCACTCACCCAGCCTATCCAAGTCACCCTGCAGTCTCCTAGCATCCTCCTCACAGCGAACACTGCCCCCCAGCTTAGTGTCATCCGCAAACTTGGAGATATTGCCTTCAATTCCCTCATCCAGATCATTAATATATATTGTAAATAGCTGGGGTCCCAGCACTGAGCCCTGCGGTACCCCACTAGTTACTGCCTGCCATTGTGAAAAGGACCCGTTTACTCCTACTCTTTGCTTCCTGTTTGCCAGCCAGTTCTCTATCCACATCAATACTGAACCCCTAATACCGTATGCTTTAAGTTTGTATACTAATCTCTTATGTGGGACCTTGTCGAAAGCCTTCTGGAAGTCCAGATATACCACATCCACTGGTTCTCCCTTATCCACGCTACTAGTTACATCCTCGAAAAATTCCACAAGATTCGTCAGACATGATTTACCTTTTGTAAATCCATGCTGACTTTGTCCAATGATTTCACCACTTTCCAAATGTGCTGCTATCCCATCTTTAATAACTGACTCTAGCAGTTTCCCCACTACCGATGTTAGACTAACTGGTCTGTAATTCCCCGTTTTCTCTCTCCCTCCCTTCTTAAAAAGAGGGGTTACATTTGCTACCCGCCAATCCTCAGGAACTACTCCAGAATCTAAAGAGTTTTGAAAGATTATCACTAATGCATCCACTATTTCCTGAGCTACTTCCTTAAGTACTCTGGGATGCAGCCTATCTGGCCCTGGGGATTTATCGGCCTTTAATCTATTCAATTTACCCAACACCACTTCCCGACTGACCTGGATTTCACTCAATTCCTCCTTTGACCCACAGTCCCCTGCTATTTCAGGCAGATTATTTATGTCTTCCTTAGTGAAGACGGAACCAAAGTAGTTATTCAATTGGTCCGCCATATCCTTGTTCCCCATGATCAACTCGCCTGTTTCTGACTGCAAGGGACCTACATTTGTTTTAACTAACCTCTTTCTCTTCACATATCTATAAAAACTTTTGCAGTCAGTTTTTATGTTCCCTGCCAGTTTTCTTTCATAATCTATTTTTCCTTTCCTAATTAAGCCCTTTGTCCTCCTCTGCTGGTCTCTGAATTTCTCCCAGTCCTCTGGTATGCTGCTTTTTCTGGCTACTTTGTACGCATCATCCTTTGCTTTGATACTATCCCTGATTTCCCTTGTTATCCACGGATGCACTACCTTCCCCGATTTATTCTTTTGCCAAACTGGGATGAACACTTTTTGTAGTTCATCCATGCAGTCTTTAAATGTCTTCCATTGTATATCCACCGTCAACCCTTTTAGAATTAATTGCCAGTCAATCTTGGCCAATTCACGTCTCATACCCTCAAAGTTACCTTTCTTTAAGTTCAGAACCATTGTTTCTGAATTAACAATGTCACTCTCCATCCTAATGAAGAACTCATTAGTTTCCACATTCCTCACTGTGAATGGATTCCACATTCCTCACTGTGATGGAAGGCAATAAAGTTCAATCTTCTTCCTCTTTGTTCTCCCGCGGCCGGGGCAGTTAAACCATCCGCAGTCGGGGTCATCAAAGGCCCCGCAGCCGACGAATGAAGCCCCACATCAGGGTGATCGAAATTCGTGTGTTGGGGCGGTTGAAACTCTCTCCGCGGCCTGGAGCTCCCGGGTCGCCCCTTCTTGCCAGAGACCACGGGTTCCGCGATGTTAAAGTCCACAGGCCCCGCGGTTGGAGCTTCGATCCCCGGAAAAGTGATTGCAAGCTCCGCGATGTTAAAGTCCCACAGTCCCCCGCGGATTGGAGCACCTGTCGGTCTCCAAGAAAGGCCGCCAACTCCACAATGTTAGGCAGTAGTGGGGGCGGGGATACGATACAGAAGAAAATCGCATCTGCATCCACGTAAAAGATTGAAAAAACGTTTCTTAAATCCAGGTATTGAAAAGTAATAGTGGGGAGAAAAAATAGGTGGTGGAAATCTGAAAGTAAAAATGTCTTAAATGACGACTGAATTTGTTGAGAAAGGTTGTCTTTAACTTTTAGTTTATGAAGATGGTACATGTGGCCATGGGAAATGGAACATGTACAAATGGTACATATGACAATAATAAACTAAACCAAAATTAAACCTAAACTAAATATCTTCAATCGTTTTCCTGACTAACCAAACTCCCCTATCCCTTAAAAATTTAACAAAAATGTATGACTGAATCTTGATGCACAATAATATTTGCAGTGCTTTAAAGTGCTTTCCAGAAGGAATTTGACAAGGAGCCACAAAAGACTGGTGCACAATGAGTTCATGGTTCTGAGGAGAGTGTTATGCATTGAACATTACTTCCCAAATGGAAGGAAGTCAGAGTAAATGTTCTCTTTTCTGGTTGGAAGAATGTAACAAGTAGAGTTCCTTTAGGGTTATTTGTTGCCCCAAACTATTCACATTTTATATTAATGATCTGGAGGGTAGAAACATAAGCATCATTCAAGTATGATGATGATGTGAAAATAGGTGGGAGGGTGTGTTGTGGATGAGGATGTTTCGACTCTGCACAGGAAGATGCCAAGATTTTACCCATTTTGTCAATGTGGAAAATTATGTGGTTGAACTCTTATCAGAGAGGGATATTATTATCTAAAAGGGGGAAAGGCAGATTATTATCTTAAAAAGGGGAAGGATTGCTGACCAGTGAAGTTCAGAAGCATCCAGCTGTTCTTGTGCACATAAGTTTGCAGGCAGGTGAAGTAAATGTCAGCCAAGCAATTGACCTATTTATTGCTAGAGGGTTGGAGTTAAGAAATATATTGCTATAATTGAGCAGATGACTGGCAGGGCCGTGCCTTCAACATTGTGCACATTTTTCTTACTCTATTTAAGAAAGGATATACAAGCACCTTGCTTTTTATGTGTGCATGATTTATGTGTTTTTAGAGTATCGTGCTTGTCTAATTACTATTGAAGTTGAATTTACATGCTCCTATTTTTGGAATAACGTGCTCAAATTTATGCCTGGCACTGTATGGCAGCATGGTGGCTTGCGGTGCCTGGCATGTGTTTGATTACACGCTGCTTTACAAACGCATAACTCCTGCGTAAAAACACGAGGTGCCTGTACTTGCATTGGGGATTATTTAAAATAGATCAACTCAGCTAATTCCTAGGATAAGAAAGTTGTCTCTCACAAGTAACTGAAGAAATTTGATGTATATTCTTTTGAGTTTAGAAGAATGATTGTGGTCATTTAAAACTGAACTGTTTAGGAACTTGGAGGGTGGTAAATCTCTGGAATTCTCTGGGGTAGACACAAAAAGCTGGAGTAACAGTGGGTGAGGCAGCATTTCTGGAGAGAAGGAATGAGCGACGTTTCAGGTCGAGACCCATCTTCAGACTGATCAGGAATACTCTGCCTGGATGTTGAGGCTGTATCATTTGAAGGTATTTTTTACCTTCCAAGGTACCTCTTGTAACTTGGAAGTGAGAAGAAAAGTAAAATGTACTCATTATGGGCTCTTGAATAAGAATGGCAAAAAGCCTTGGTTTCGCGTATCCTGGAAGAAATATACATTAAATTCTGCAGGGAGTATTCAGGAAAATATTTCGAGCTTGGGAGTAGAGAAAAGCATACCTGGCTGAAGGAATACAAAGGCAAAATGTAAGGAAATGACCACAGTGAGGAGCTAATGGAAAGGGTGTTAATTTGGGCACCAGGACTCTTCCTCCAGATACGTACAGATATCAACTTATATACTTTAACCTCGGCAAAAATGACAGGGGAGCACTCTCTTCATTTGAGCTCCTGTTGGAGCATGATGCTGAACTGTGCACTTATTGAATCCCTTATTTTGCTTTGCAATATATTTCACTCTAGCTGTAATAAAGAAGCGCTCAATCAGTTTTTTCTCAAATTGGTGCACTTTTGTTGATGCATATTGGATACCAGCAATGCTCAGCGTATCTAGCTCCTCAATAACTATGTAACTTCAGTTTAGTTTTGTTTGGAGATACAGCGCGGAAACAGGCCCTTCGGCCCACCGAGTCTGTACCGACCAGCGATCCCCGCACATTAACACTACCCTGCACACACTAGGGACAATTTACACACACCAAGTATACAAACCCAAGCCAATTAACCTACAAACGGGTACGTCTCTGGAGTGTGGGGGTGGAAACAGAATATCTCAGATAAAACCCACGGGGAGAATGTACAAACTCTGTACAGACAGCAACTGTGGTTGGGATCGAACCGGGTCTCTGGTGCTGCAAGAGCTGTAAGGCTGCAACTCTACCACTGCGCCACTTGAGGCTGCTCCATGTGCAAAACATTTTTTTCGTTAGGTCTCCTTTGTCAGACAATTTCTTGACTTTTCCTGGGCTCAACCACGGAGCACCAAGGATCTCTTCACCATTTGCCATCTACTTTCAGCCAAACATGCCACGTCACTTTTAGTACATTCTCCTGAAAAGCCCAGGATTGCCCAAGCTTTTGTTTTCTCCACTGGGCTATGCATTATTTTATTTTGTCTGCAAATTTGTTGGAAAATGTTGCTATGATGTCATGATAAATGGTTACTCCAGAAGAGTAGTCTGGCAATATCACACTTATTAGCTATCCTTCAAATGAAAAGACAGCTTGGGGTCGACTTTAGTGATGGGTCTGGGACCACATGTAGACCAGGCTGGTGAAGATGACAAATTTCCTTCCCTATAGGGAAGCAGTGAGCCAGCTAGCTTATTTTGTGAGAATCATGCGGTTTCATTGTTAATGTCACCACAACTGATTTTTAATTCCAAATTTATGTTGTGAATTGAATTCATTCCCCAGATGCCGTTGTGGTATTGAATCGTGCATCTGTGGATTGACAATCCAGTACTCTGGCTGCTTGGTCAATAACACAACAGCTGCGCTGTGCTGCCATATCTCCTGGGTGTTCTTTGCATTACCCCACCCACTGTTGATAGCATGTTGGTAATGTTGCAGCACAGGCACGTCAGCCTGTGTATCCAGCAATCACAGTTTCTTTCCAGTTAATTGAAGAAACATTTGAAACCAATCAGCCCACCAGCCCTGGTATTTTGTGGTGAATTTGCACTGTACCCACTTTAATCACCTATCTATTCTTCCTGAGAAGCTACAAGGAATTTAATGGTTTCATTTGTGGTGCATGAGATTTTGCACTGCGTTTGAAAGGCACCCTGGTTAAGAATGAATAATTTTGCTGTTCCATGTGGTTACATTTGGAAGGAATGTCTTGCCTGGTGAACAGAATAGTGAGGCATGACCTGGTAAGTGGCAACCATGTTCAGCCAGTGGCATTCATTCTGGGATCCCTATCATTAAAGATGTTGTAATACAAATGGGAGCATTGGATACAGTGGAGGATTTGGGACCAGATAACATCTAGACAGTAGCACATGAAGACCCACTATCTAGAACGAGACCCACTTCTACCTTTATCCCAAGGTGGAAATGTCAAAGACTAGAGGGCATAGCTTTAAGGTGAGAAGGGCAAAGATTGATGAAGAAGCGTGGTACCTGGAGCGTGCTGCCAGAGGTGATGGTGGCAGAGACAAAGGTAGCTTTTAAGAGGCTTTTAGATTGGCACATGGATGTTCAGGAAATGGAGGGATGTGGATCATGTGCAGGAAGATGAAATTATTTCATGTTGGCACTGTATTCGGCATAGATGCTGTGAACCAAAGGACCTGTCCTGTGCTGTACTGTTCTATATTCTATGAAGCCATTTGAGTACATCCACCCAACAGTATTGAAATTTAGCCAGTTACTTTCATTCCAGAAATTGAAGGATAAATCCACTCTAGCTGATTATCACCTGATTATCAATCAATTGACTCTCACCAATAAGCTGCTCACTGATTTCCTGCTCAGGTTTTGGTATGATCACTTGTTCCTGATTCCCTTAACCTTGGTGCAATCAGGTACCGAAAGGTCTCAGAGATAAGGTGAAAATGATAGCACTGGACATCAATTGATCTTTTAACTGAGCATGACATCAAGGAGACTGAAGTTGTTGGCCAACAAGGGCAAAATAATCCATTGGTGGAGTCCCATTTGCACAAAGTTAACTGTGGTTGTGCAGTACTTGCAACCACAGCCAAGGTGCATCCAGCATCTTTAGCTGCTTCATCAGTGATATATATACCTTTCCCAACAAGGTCAGAAATGGGTTTTGTTCTCTTGTTTTTGCTTTTGAAAAAAAACAATAGACTTAATTTTTTTTTTTTTAAAGAAATCGTTTTTTTACTGTTGATTTGGTAATTTTGTTCACTGCAAGGCAAGGCAATCCATGCTGCAGGCAGCAAGCCCCTGATGAACATGGGTATGGACTGATAGTCAATAATTTAAGTGTCACACTTAAATTGGTATGCTGGAGATGGTTAAACTCCCTATCCTGAGTCCCTCTACCATCAACGCTTTGGAAATAATTTAGCAGCTAGTAAGAAATATTTCTCCAAAACCTTTTTTTAATCTACACTTTGTAGATTAAAAAAAAGGTTTTTGGAACAATATTCCTTTTGATAAACACAAAATACTGTAGCAATGTTACAAAATTTTGAGATGTTAAAAATCAAATCTGCAATTTATCCCATCAGAGCATAAAAAGTTTAATTTGACACCTAATGCACTTTCATGTCTTCAGTATTTAAAATGTTATGGCCATTTTCATACTCAGAAATTAGTATCTTGTTCCCTATTGCTTTTCCATTGACTTAACACAAGCTGTGATCAAGGACAGTCAAAAGCCCATAACTTCCTTAAAAATTAAGAGAACTGAATGAAATTTTCAGTTATAATAGATTGAAGCATTCTGAAAGAAATATGAAACAATCTTACTTGGATGACCTGAAATTAAAGCATATAATTAGTTAGTTACCTAATTGTAGCTAATTACAAAATTCAATTACTAGATCTAAACATCTATCCATTTCTTAAAAAAAGGTTAACATTTTTTAAAAGCCTTAGTGTCCAAATAACATTCACACAAGAATTCACAATATAACATGATTTTAAAATCTCATTGTCATGAATTTATAGGCCAATTGGAAGGAATTTAATGTCTAATTCCCGTAAATTAATGGCCATTTTAATCATCTTGCGAGTGGGATTTTGTGGAACGCGATCGTTTGGAACGTTGCGGTTGCGGTGAATTTAAACCCCATTTCGGCAGGAAAAATACTGCCGGTTCGTATGGGTCCTAAGTCACCTTTTCGCCACGCGAAATTTTGATTAAAGGCATCCTAAGAAGCACTTTTATATGAAAAAATAAACGGTGTACCTTGCCTTGTCCCCTATGTGAGATTCGTCCTGTTGTCGGAGTTGACGGCATTAGAAGATGATTTTAATTTTACTCCTGCTATTAAATTATCCAGCGCTAATTTTAATAACTTTAATAAAACGGCAGTCGAAGCGATTTTTCTTCATCAACTAAACAGCCTGTTCAAAATCGATTTGAACAGGCTGAAGAAAAAACGCAATTTAAACCCGCCCCCCTCTCAGAGGCGTCAAAGTCACGCACACGGCGTCAAAGAACTGCAGCGCCACTGAAGGTAACTTTTGTAACATACCTAAATACTGGAGTAACTCAGCAGGTCAGGCAACATCTCTGGAGAAATTGGACAGGGGACGTATTGGGTCAGGATCCTTCTTCAGACAAATTCAAGATTTTCCATTTGTCTGGATGGGTGTATCTCCAACAACGCTGAAATAGTGATTTCAACAAAATTTGCCACATTTACCTTAACTTCTCACTCTGCCCAATACGGATCTAAGTTTGCTGCATTGTGTATCATCCACTAAATTCACTGCTCTTCAAAAGAGTTGGGCACGAATATGTATTTTTAAATTCTAAGTAGGTCAGTGTGCTTGGCAAAATACTTTTTCAGCTCACAACACCAGTAGTGTCTCCAAAATTGCATTCCATTACCTTCACTTGTAAGTTCTTTCCAAAGTTATAGCGTGCATAGTAGTTGCCCATCATACGTCAAAGCATTAGAGCTGAGTGTAGCAAACGTTTTGAGTACAATGTGGCTTAGATTTGTGTCCGTGACCTTGACTTGGTTCTTGACGTCCAAGTTTGGACTGTAGAAAATGGCGTTGTTGAATTAGCAAACTTGATTAATATCCATATGAGCAATTGGTGCTTATCCTGTTGGGAAAATTAAGAGTTTGTGTATGACAAATTGGTCAATGGAGAAACAAATTATCTAAGGGAGCAGAAAAAGATACAATGCTGGAGTAACTCAGCGGGTCAGGCAGCATCCCAGGGATACTGCCTGACTTGCTACGTTACTCCAGCACTTTGCATCCTTTATGTAAATCATCATCTGCAGTTCCTTGTTACTACTATCTAAGGGTTCATTATTGTTGCAAATAATCCTCATGTTTGACAGAGAGAATTCACAGGAGAATTTATAATGCTGCATTTCTTACACTGGAATAACTTGCATCAACCTGCCTTTTCCTGCTTGCTGCCCTGTTAACGTTACTGATCAACAGCATGCAAAATAGAACACTGCCCTGGATCGGTCTGGGTAAAGCTCCATGCTTCCAGTCTCAAGTAAACTTGGCACTGGGGGAAACTTGCAGGGTGGGTTAAATTTGTTCCTTTGTTATCGAATCATACAGCATGGAAGGACCATCTTGCCCATGCCGACCAAGATGCCCCATTTACACTAATCCCACCTGCCCGCATTTGGCCCATACCCTCAACCTTTCCTGTCCATGTACCTGTCCAAATGTCTTCTAAATGTGGTTATAGTACCCGCCTCAACTACCTCCTCTGGCAGCTCATTCCAAATGTCTACTGCCCGCTGTTCGAACCATCTGTCCTCAGGCTGCAGGAAGGTACACCACACTAAAAGAGCAGTGTATTGGGTGGTGGGTAGAGGGGTGTATTCGCTCGTGATTCAGATGACGTATAGCTCGCTGTTGGCTTTTGTCGTCGTCCAACATGTTGACAGAATTGGGCGCCCGACGTGTCACAGAGTGCATCGTGTCGTCGTTTCCGGGGATCGCCACGAAGAGATTTCTGTCATGATCCCCAGTAGAGGGGTACAAAGAGGAAAGATAGGAGAGCCGTTGCAGCTCTTTTTTGTGTTTTTATTAAAAACAAGTTTCTCAGAACATTTTTGAAGCTGCAAATTTCTTGAATCAATTTGGAGTTGTTAACCGAATAGTGTGCCCAGTACTTTTCTTCTGAAAGTTATTTGTACCTGTGACTTAATCTTAGAGGTGCCCTTTCGGATTAAGGGCAATTAAGTTATTGATCAAGATCATCAGTTTGCAGCAGTTTAATTGCAAGGATATCTGGCTGGGAAACTGGGTGGAACTTTGGTATTTAACCTGCAGTGAGGAGCAGTTTAAATTTGAATCACTAAGTAGCACTTGTCTCACTCCTTTTGGACAATATTGAAGGGGGCATGATAGCATGTCTACAAAATGCAATCAGAATGTTAAATAGTTGGATAGACCTTTTATTTTGATGGGTGAAATGGCAGTAATATTGTCGGGCATGTAGAACTGTGACTCTTGAAAAGTGGCCAAACATTACGACAATGATTTGCAATGTGAGAAAGCTCAGCCAATCACTCAGATGTACTTGCGCTGTGCCGTGGAAGTCACTCAGATGAAAATAACATACATTTTCCTCTTGTCAGGAACATAAATGTGATACTTTCAAAACAGTACTGTGCCTATCAAGATGTTATCAATTTTAATAAATGCTTCTCTTTGGAAATCTGTACTTCCAGCCTTTCAGTGGCAGATGCCTGGTACTTGGGGTTTCAGATGTAGCATGGACAAACAACCCTTACTTGGATTGTTACATAATTAGCTAGCTGCTTTTGTCTGGACAATGGCCAGTTTACTGGAAGATAGTCACATCCAAATATTTACATTTGAGTACATTGACGTTCCCAAGCTAACTCATTGTGGCCCTTGCACGTTTTTGTCTGCGCTTTCTCTGTAATTATAACTCTGTAACACTGTATTCTGCGCTATGGTATGCTTCTCTTTGCCCTACCTTTTGTACTTTTTCTACGATTTGATTGCACTCACATATAGTGTGATTGGCTAGATATAATTTTCCACCCTATCTCAGTACATATGACAATAATAAACACATGGCAATAATAAACATGCAAAATTATGAAACTTCCATTTATTAAATACGGAACACAATTCCTTAATTTGTTTTATTTCCCCTCTTGTTTTCCTTTTACTTCCCTCGTGTCTTTTTATTTGCATGTCATTTGCTGAACAAAATGAAATCAGTCTTGTCATCTTGAGAAGTGTGATAGATCACTTCAATGCAATAGATTATAGTGGAGAAAATAAATTATCTTTTATCTTTTGAGTTGAACATTTTCAAAGGGGAGTGAGGTTTATTTATACTTCGATCTAGGGTAAACTATAAGATCATAAATATAAGCTGATTTCAAGATTATGTATACGTTTGTGCTCCTTAGACTTGAAAGAGCAAAGAAGCATTTGGTTTACAATGATCAAAGTCAAACATTTGGAGATCAAAACATTCTGTCAATTATATATTCCCAAACGTCTGTGTCTTCCATTAATCCTCTATTTGTGTTATTTGGCCATCCAGCATATTCATCTCTTTCTAAATTGTTTTGTGGCAGTATTCACTCCCTCTAAAAACTGAGAACATTTCAACTTTTCACCCTGACTTTGAAAGCCTGCTTGAGAAAAGAGCACTTTTTTAAAAACCTAAACACCAGGTTGTGTTAGATTGCTTAGATCTCATTGTCAATATTAGCGGTTCTCCTTCATTAACTAACAAAGCACCAATGCTAAGAGACAACCTCCTCCTAATTTTTTAATTTCAACAACTAGGTATTGAGCCTGCTTGGGACTGAGACGTGAGGCCTCAAACTGATGGGGATCAGAGGGTGCAACTTTTCCCGAATGTGTAACCTATTATTACTCTGATGGACAGTGTAAGTGAGGATGTTGAAAATAGTTTTGAAGTCATTACAAAACCGCCAGTGTGTTAATTTTTCAGCCTGTGTTTGCGGTGATTGATGTGCCACTTATAGTAGTTCGTAGTGTGTGAAATAGTGCCCTCAAGCTTCTGTTGTTGGTATTAGCATATGATTCTGTTCATTCTCTAATCTTTCATTGACTGACTATGCCCTTGTAATACAACTACATTAGAGTGTTTCTGTAGACGAGTCCCGACCCGAAATGTCACCCATTCCTTCTCTCCAAAGATGCTGCCTGGCCTGCTGAGTTACTGCAGCTTTTTGTGTGTATCTTAGGTTTAAACCAGCATCTGCAGTTCCATCTTACACATGTAGTATTGTGATCAGTTCTGGTCACCCTGCTGGAGAAAATATGCTATTAAGCGGGAAAGAATGCTCCGAAGATTTAAGAATGTGTTGCTGGAACTCGAGGGCCTATCGGGAGCCGTTGGGTAGGTTAGGACTTTATTCCTTGGAGTGAAGCTGGCTCAGGGGTGATATGAAAGAGGTGTATAAAATCATGAGGAGAGTAGATAGGATGAATGCACCTATGTCTTTTTCCTATGGCAAGGGATGTAGAGCTAGAGGCTATAGATTTGTGAGAGGAGTAAGATTTAATAGGAAACTGATGGGCAGCTTTTTAACACAGAGGGTGGTGGGTATCTGGAATGAGTTGCCAGATAAAGTAGTTGAGCAGGTGCAATAACAACATTTAAAATACATTTGGTCAGATCCATGCATTGGAAATGTTTAGAGAGATATGGGCCAGGAGCAGGCAAATGGGACGAGCTTAAATGGGGCATATTGGTCGGCAAGCACAAGTTGGAAAAAGGTCTGTTTTGGTGCTGTATGACTATTGCTCTGATCCTCGAACTAAAAGGGTGTTTAAAGTGTTGTGGGAGGGATAATGTACATATTGAGTAAATTGAATGAAAAGATAGACAAATAATTCTGGAGTAACTCAGCGGGACAGGCCACAACTCTGGAGATATGGAATGGGTGATGTTTCGGGTCGAGACCCTTCTTCAGACTTTTACACATTTTGAATGAAAAGATACCTTTGATGCTTTTCAATCTTCATACCCGAGAAAACATTGTTATCAGGTATTATAGTAAATTTGACTACATGCAAGCTACATTTTTTTCAGTGTGTAAAATAATTAAGTCTTTGTTAGGAATTCTTTTAAATCGTTTTCTAACAATGTCATTCAGTCTTTATTTGTTCATTGAGATTTCCTTTTCCTTAACATTGCCTCAGAGTTATAGGCCTTTTTAAAAGAAAGTTGGCTTGCTTCACTAAATATCTGTAAATGACATAATTCTCAGCTGTTCTGATATGTTTAAACAAATGTGCAAATTTGTTTCTGTTATGTTAGCACTCGTGGTAATCCATGTTAAAACATTCCTTAGGCGTCTGGTCATCTTGTTTAGGTAATCATCTTTTGCCATGGGTGAGGTACCAGTAAAGACTGGAGGGACGTTAATGCAATGACTTTATTTACAAAGGGCTGCAAGAACAAGCTTGGAAACTTTGGGCTCATGAACCTGTTATTTGTGATAAAGTTACTGGTGGGAATTCTGAGGGAAAGGAGCTGCCAGCATTTGGAAAGGCAAGGTCTGCTTAGGGATAACTTGCATGGCGTTAACCATATAACAATTACAGCACGGAAACAGGCCCTTTCGGCCCTTCCAGTCGGTGCCGACCATTTGTTTTCCCCTAGTCCCATCGACCTGCACTCAGACCATACCCCTCCATTCCAACGTCCAACGAGTTGCAAGGCAAAACTGTTTCTGTTTTGTGGGGCTGCTGGTAGTAAATACATTCTGATTCATCTGCTACTTTCTGCTTTGTTTCTAAGTGTTTTGCAGACATTCTGTTATTTAATGGCAGATCTCATCATGTGTTTTGTAGTTGAATGTATATTATTGTCGTCTTAACTAGCGTGGTTTAAAACAACATTTTCACTATTTAGGTGTAAATCATAAAACCATAATACCAAAGTAAAGGGGTCATTTACCATAATGCTTAACTGCTACCTGAATAATTATTATAAAAGAGCAACGTAGACAAACATTTTGTGTGACTCATGTGGCAAGTAGCAATGAATGTAACGCTAAAATTAGTGAAGGGACAGTAAAATATGTGAATGATGAATTAAGCAGACAAATACCTGTACCTCACCGTACTTGTTTATGACAATAAAATCAACGAGGTGAGACTAGAAAAGGTGGAAGGTTTTCAATAGCATTGCTGACTAGTGATTACACAAGTATGGAGGTGAATGAATAATAACTTGTTCCTTGGCAGGTATGTTGTTGACCAAGGAGCACAGATTTAAAATGTGTGGCTAATGGACATGAGGGGCTCTGAAGAAAACATTCTACACATGGTTATACATGTGGCCTGTGATGATCCAGTGCACTTGATCAGTGCTATCAACAGAGAATTGAATAGTCAGTTGAGGGTAAAAGAGCAGTGGATGAATGGGTTTGGCCAAACTGCTACAGAGAACTAGCAGTGATTTTATAAACCAAATAGCTGCCCTTTGTGCTGTTTCTCCTGTTTTATCTTTTTACATCTTTTAAGCACTGCCTCCAATGTTTTATTATAATATACAAACTATAATTGTGCCAACCAACACAATGATGCTTTTGAGTTGTCACTTCAGAACTGGATCTTCGGGCCTTGCATCTTTAGTTTATGGCTTGATTTTGTTAAACTGAGTTATTTTGTCAATCTAAAGTCAATTTGACTCATGCTTGTAGCTGTTGAAATCGATTCTTTATTCAGCTGAGACTAATCTCTGAACCTTCCAACCCAGAGCTGATGCTCTGGGGCGGGTCCAGAGAAGAGTAACTTTGATAGAACTCATGGCATTTATATAGGTATTAGACATTGCAGATACAGAGGGTATGACAAGCTAGTAACCAATCATCTGAGTCCTTCTGGTGATTTACAACATTAGCCACATGATTCCCCTTCCCTGGCCACATCTTATAACCTTAGTTTGCCTGTGGTAGAACTTTGCTATTATTTCAACGCAGCAAAACCCCAGTAGGCTTAATTTATCAAAAAAACACTCCTCAAAATATAAGATACACATGTAATACAATGATCACATAAGTCATACACACTTTCCATATCAAGAAGAAAGATATATTTCTATAAATCTAAACAAAGTCTAATGTTTACAGTCCAATAAGACAATACATTTCATAAATTGTTTCGCTACAATTTTACACAGTTTAAAATAATATTACCTATGTATTTAAAACATTAATTATATAAGTTTGCCAAATTTACAGTTTCTAAGTTCAAAACCCACACACACCTCCCAACCCAAGCATACATGGGTCATAAATCTGTCAACTTAATTAATAAGTGTTTGGTGCAAGGATACAACTTCAGACCATTACATCAGAATTACATCTGCTTCTTCAACTCTCTATAAACATAGGAAGGTCACATATCCATCAATCTAATTGTCTTCCTCTTCAAGCAACTACTCCCCTTCATATACATCCTACCCCTTATATCAATCTCATTATAATTTAACATGGCCAAAGCTAAATTACAGAGTCTATTATCTCTCAGCTTTGAATTCTGTCTCAAACTCAGCATAACCTCACAGCTCAAGAATGTGCCATAGAGAAAGAGCAGATGACCTCTGGCCTAAGAAGAGGCCCTATTCAGCTATCCATTCTTCAATACAAAATCATATCAAATACAATTTCCTCCAGCGATACAATAGCCCCAAAGCAACAAACCAAGCTTTGCAGGTTCAGATCAGTGCCTCTATGCTTTGATTCATCTGTCTGCTCTGTGTTGTTTCCTTGCACTTTATTTCATTAGGTCTCCTCTCAACCTCTGACCATTCCAGAGAAAACAATTGAAGAACAGGCTACACAGTGCTGGAGTAACTCAGCGGGTCAGGCAGCATCTCTCGATCCAAGTTTATCCATGCTATTTTTTTTAGCTAATCCCCTCTAATCGAGGCAGCATTCTGATAAACCTCATTTGTGCTCCCTCAAAACCTCAACATCCTTTCAGTAATACACAAACCGGAAATGCATACAATATTGTAAATGTGATCTAACCAAAGTTTTACACGCTGCAACGTGACTTCCCATCTTTTATATTCCATGTCTTAACTGATGAAGTCAAGCATGTTGTATGTCAACTTTAGCACTCTATCCACTTTTGTTGTCATTTTCAGGGAGCTATGGATTTTCACCCCAAGATCTATTCATTAATGCTCTATAGGATCCATCTATTTCTTGTATGCTTACATCTTGCATTGGATGTCGCAAAGTGTAACACATCACATGTCCAGATTAAACTCCTTCTGCCATTTCTCCAACTGTTCTATATCCTGCTGTATCCTTTTAACAACTTTTCTCACTATTTTGTACCCTGTTTCTTTTTTTTTGTCTTACCTATTGTACATGTGTGGTTTGATTGTAATCATGTATGAATTGATGTACCTGGATAGCATGCAAAACAAAGTTGTTTATTATATCTCAGTGCATGTGACAATAATAAATCAATAACAATCCACAATTCAGTCAATTTTTGTGTTGTCTGCAAACTTACCAATCACCCACCTCTTCTTCTATGTAAACACACAGTACAAACAACAGAGGTTCCAGACCTAATCGCTGCAAAACACTACTGATCATAGGTTTCCAATCAGAATAGCATCCCTGCCACCATTACCTTCTTCTGTCCTGTACGGTCAAGCCAGTTTTGAATCCAATCAAGCAAGTCACATTGAATCCCTCGTGCCTTGATCTTCTGGATCAACTTGCCATGAAGGACCTTGTCAAATGCTTTACCAAAACCCATGAAGATAAAACCATAGCCCTACCCTCGATCGTCTTTGTCATTGTCTCAAAAGAGACCCAATTACGTTTAAGATATGACCTTCCCTGACTACCCCCTAAAAGTTCATGCTTCTCCAAAGGCAAGTATGTCCTGTCCTTCAGAATTTTGTTCAATATTGCCCCTACCACTGATGTAAAGCTCACCAGTCTTAGTTTGTACCTTTTACCCGTAAACAAATGAACAATATTTACTAATTTCCCATCTTGCCTATGGCAAAAAAGGATTTAAATGTTGGATTATCTGGTTTCATTTAAAAAGAACACTATAATTTGGTGATGTAAACTCAATCATCCTTTACTTTCTATGAGGAAAAAGCAAAAAGTGGCAGAGGTTGCAGAGGTTCTCAACAACAAGTAAATCCATCTCCCATATCTCAAATTTATGAATGGAGTTTGCGTTGGTTAGAGCAAGGCTCAATGAGAAGTGTGTGCCATAGGATACATACTGTTGGAACAATGTACTGCTGGAAGGTATCAGAACATGAACCTATTTTGTTTTGTATTTCAGGCAAGATAATAGTGACACATAAGGAATGCCAGTATACTCACTGCTCAGGGTTTTGGCAAGGTTTACAGCATTTAAGATAGCAACATTTTCAGACTTAATTTTGTCTATTTTTCCAGTCAAACTGCATTCCTTTGGAAAGTCAACTCTGAAAGAGACTGATGGGAATCATTTGACTGTTCACTGATGGTGCCCGTATACTAAAATATAGTTAATTTATGTCACTGTGGTAAATTGGTATGAAGCAACATGATTATTAACAGGCAAAACTAACAAATATTTCACTTTAAAAACAAAGTGCTGGAGAAACTCAGCAAACCAGGCAGCATCTGTGGTGGGGAAAGGACAGACTATGTTTTGGTTTGGGACCCTTCTTCGGACGGATATAGAAGTAGGGAGAAAGCTGGTAGACGGTGATGAGGGGAAGAGTTAGAGCAAGAATTAGTAAGAGTTAGGTGGATTCAGATCGCATTTTGTCGGAAGTATTTAAATTCTCATTGCCCTTTGTGGTAGCTAAATGGAAGACTTCACTGTAACAAACGTTTCACATCAGTGATGTATTGTTAGAGGAAAGAATTTTGATCAAAATAGCTCCCCAGCATTTCTTGGTGTGAAGTCAAAGATGTTCTGTGATCTTTTATGAGGACCTCAGATCCAGTGTTTTGACTGTGACTCTGTGTAACACTACCAATAAACTAACAGAGGATGCATATCTATTTAGAAATCTTGTCCATTGTTTGAACAAGATATGGGTATTAAATCAATTCAAAATGGTACCAGAAATGAACTGAAACATCAAAATTTGGAATAGAGAAATTTATGAGGATATTTAATATCTTTGCACGACAAGAGATTAAAGATAACCTATTTCCACCGGATCTATATTTAATCAGGGTCATGTTTGAGCTCCGGGATGGGGCAGGCACAGTGGCTCAGCGCGAGAGTTGTGGCCTTATATTGCCAGAGACCTGGGTTCAATCCTGACTACGAGTGCTGTTTGTACGTTCTCCCTGTGCATTTATTCTGGATGCTCTGGTATCCTCCCACACTGCAAAGATGTGCAGGTTAATTGGGGTGACTGCTGGTCAGCGTGGACTCGGTGGGCCAAAGGGTCTGTTTCCATGCTGTATCTCTAAAGTCTTCAATTTAGTTTATTGTTTCACCAAGTGAGGAAGGGAGAGTCAGCAGAAATTTATTTGCACTGGGTCTGATTAAGGCAGAGACCATTGAGAAATTTGACCGACGGTTTGAAGCAGAGCAGTGGGAATGCTCGGAAATTTAATATAGGGAAAAATAACTCTGAAACTGTTCAGTATCCCATCCTCTGGAGACTAACGTGGTTATATTTCCTTAGCTTTCACTGTGTTAATGTATGTTATTTTTTGTTTTTGCAGGTTTCCATAAATGGCACACAACTTTCAGATGGGTCTGTGGGATCAGAGTTCACAGGGGCCCCGCAGGTAAGACAAGCAGTACATCGTATGTCTTTTGTAGATTGGTGGAACAGTTCATGAACACTGGTTTCATTGAGAATCCCAATTTTTTTAAGTACTCATGTTCAGGATTTCATGGCCACTACACCATTGTGCTTCAGTCTGTTGGTTCCAAAATCACAACAGAAACTGGAAGTCCTGAAATACATACAGAAGATACAGGAGATCTTTGGCAAGGTAGCTGCAACTGTTTTTCAGTTTGATGTTCTTTCATTAGTTCGGACAAAAGCTCTGACCTGATTCTCTTTCCACTGACAAACTTACCACGTATTTCCGGTATTCTGTGTTTTTCACATCACTGGAGGTTAGAGATGCAGCATGGGAAATGGGGTCTAAATTTGGAAATGTTTAATCATAACCAATAAATTGGAAAAGAGTACAGAGAAGATTTATGAGGATGTCACCAGGGTCTGAGTTTTAGGGAGAGATTGGACAGGCTCGGTCTTTATTGCTTGGAGTGCAGGGGGCTCGGGGGATCTTGGAGAGGCGTGTCAAAATCTTGAGGGAAATGGATAGGGTGAATGCATAAAGTCTTTTTCACAAGACAGGGGAATCACAGGTTTAAGAAGAGAGGTGATAAATTTAATAGGAATCTGTCAGAGAACTTTTTCACACATAGGATGATGATTATATGGAACAAGCTGCCAAAGGAAGTAGTTGAGGCAGGTATAATAACATTTAAAAGGCATTTGATCAGGTATATGAATAGAAACTCTCTCTCTCTCTCTCTCTCTCTCTCTCTCTCTCTCTCTCTCTCTCTCTCTCTGTGTCTCTCCGTCGCTCCGTCTCTCCCTCGCTCCGTCTCTCCCTCGCTCCGTCTGTCTCTCGCTCTGTCTGTCGCTCGCTCTGGCTGCCTGGCTGCCTGCCGCTCTGTCTGTCTCGCTCTCCCTCTCTCTCCCCCTCCCCCTCTCCCCCTCTTTCCGTCTGTGTCTGTCTCTCTCTCTCTCTCTCTCTCTCTCTGTCTCTCTCTATCGCTCTCTATTTCTGTCTCTCTCTGTGAGTCTCTCTCTCTGTCTCTGTCTCTCTCGCTCTGTCTGTCTCTGATTTTCTGTCTGTCTGTATCTCTCTCTGTGTCTCTGTCTGTCTGTGTGTCTCTGTCTGTCTGTGTGTCTCTGTCTGTCTGTGTGTCTCTGTCTGTCTGTGTGTCTCTGTCTGTCTGTGTGTCTCTGTCTGTCTGTGTGTCTCTGTCTGTCTGTGTGTCTCTGTCTGTCTGTGTGTCTCTGTCTGTCTGTGTGTCTCTGTCTGTCTGTGTGTCTCTGTCTGTCTCTGTCTGTCTGTGTCTGTCTCTGTCTGTGTGTCTCTGTCTGTCTCTGTCTGTCTCTGTCTGTCTCTGTCTGTCTCTGTCTGTCTCTGTCTGTCTCTGTCTGTCTCTGTCTGTCTCTGTCTGTCTCTGTCTGTCTCTGTCTGTCTCTGTCTGTCTCTGTCTGTCTGCCTCTCTCTCCCTGCTTCACTTACTAGTGGGATTTTGAACTTGGAATTGAGCAGTGAACTGCTGTCTTACTGTAACAAGAAGGAACTGCAGATGTACAATCCAGAGAGTTGTGAATTTATGGAATTCCCTGCCACAGAGGGCAGTGGATGCCAAATTACTGGATGGATTTAAGAGAGAGTTGGATAGAGCTCTAAGGGCTAATGGAGTCAAGGAGTATGGGGAGAAGGCAGGCACGGGTTATTGATAGCGGACGATCAGCCATGATCACAATGAATGGTGGTGCTGGCTCGAGGGCTGAATGGCCTCCTCCTGCACCTATTTTCTATGTTTCTATGCTGGTTTATATCAAAGATAGATACAAAGTGATGGCTTATTCTGCCCTGTGTCAAGATAACCACCTTCTATTGGCCAACAATTGATCTTGAGTTCAGACACCCTAAAATTGCAATTCCTTGAGCTCCCCCATTTTCCCATTGTAAATGTGTACAAATCTTGTGGACCAGTATGTCCAGGTCTGAGGGATCCGCTCTTCAGTTGTCTGTCCATAGGTTTCCATCCACAGATTCTGCCTGGCCCACTGACCTCTTCCAGTACTTTGCTTTTTTGTTGCAGATTATATTGGTTAGATTTGTTTTGTTTTTTTTGGAATGATAGAAGTCGCCGAGATTAGTCATTATTGGCGTCATGGTGAGCGGGGACATTGTAGGGTGACAGGCCAGTCCCTGTGCTATGCTCCGGCTTATACTGTGTTTAGTTTAAGACCAGTTGGTCTCAGCATCCCATATTCTAAATTTCAAACTTGGATGAGTGGCAGAAAATGCTGAAACTCCAAGTATTAATAGTCATTGAGGAGCAGTTGTGCATATAATTTTTGCATTGCTTCCCGATGATGAATTTATTTGCTGTTTTTTTCTGTTCCAGACACCCTTCACCTTTGGACTGGGTCAGAGGGCACCGTACTCAACCGGGGAACGCTGTCTTCTATGTCGAAGTGAACGCAAAGACTCTTCACTTTCTGAGAGTGGGATTACAAACCCAAACAAAATGGCACTTTCTACATCTCCAAAAACAAACAGCATATTGCACCTTCCGCTTTGGGTGTGTCCGGACTGCAGGCGTACTGTTGAAAAGGATGATCGGCAGGTTTCACTGGAGCAGTCATTGGTGGTAAGGCTGAATTTTCCAGTTTTGTTTTCTCCATAGCTGCAATCTATCAGATTTGCAGTTTCCTGCCTTCATTCTAACCATATCTCTACACCAGGCACGTGCCGTGAGTAATTACTCAGGGTAGGCAGACAGTCGGCTTTAAAAAACATTTAAACTGCGCATGCGCAGATTGTTCTCTCCGTAAAAATAAAAAATAAAAATAAAAACAGTAACAATTCAATTTGCCCAAGGCTTCCTAGTCTCTTATTCTGAATTACTGAATGGGTGGGGGGGAGGGGGGGGTGGAGAGATGGTGGGAAAAACGGGAGTACAAGGAATAGTTGAATCAGTTGTCATCTAATTGAATGACAACACTTGTTTAAGGGACCAATTGGGAGGAGAGTTCTTTTCACAGCGTGTGGAGAGTCTGTGCCAGGGGTAAGGTTGTGGGGAGGGCAGGAGCAAAGATACTAGAGGGCAGGAGCAAAGATACTCCTCTATAATACTCCTCTATTCATAGCGAAAGGATTTGAGTATAGGAGCAGGGAGGTTCTACTGCAGTTGTACAGGGTTTTGGTGAGACCACACCTGGAGTATTGCGTACAGTTTTGGTCTCCAAATCTGAGAAAATACATTCTTGCCATAGAGGGGGTACAGAGAAGGTTCACCCGACTGATTCCTGGGATGTCAGGACTTTCGTATGAGGAAAGACTGGATAGACTTGGCTTGTACTCGCTGGAATTTAGAAGACTGAGGGGGGGATCTTATAGAAACTTACAAAATTCTTAAGGGGTTGGATAGGCTAGATGCAGGAAGATTGTTCCCGATGTTGGGGAGGTCCAGAACAAGGGGTCACAGTCTAAGGATAAGGGGGAATTCCTTTAGGACCGAGATGAGGAAAACATTTTTCACACAGAGAGTGGTGAGCCTGTGGAATTCTCTGCCACAGAAGGTAGTTGAGGCCAGTTCATTGGCTATTTTTAAGAGGGAGTTAGATGTGGCCTTTGTGGCTAATGGGATCGGGGAGTATGGAGAGAAGGCAGGTACAGGATACTGAGTTGGATGATCAGCCATGATCATATTGAATGGCGGTACAGGCTCAAAGTGCCGAATGGCCTACTCCTGCACCTATTTTCTATGTTTCTATAATCTTTGGGCAGGAGTGCTGAGAAGGAGGGGGTCGGGGATAATGCCAGTAACTCACTCACTCACTGCAGCTCTCCGGGCGCGAAGCCACCGCACTGTAGCCAGGGATCGAAGCATCTCTGGGAACTGCGAGTGGCCGCCGGGAACCGACAGCAGAACTGGTCCCCACTTCAGCGCCTTTTGCCGGCCCGCTCACTTTTGGCAGTGCTCTCCGTCGGAACACCTCTCACCTGCCACTCGCCGACTTCGCTCATGTCAGTGGTTTCCTGCAAATCCTTAAATTCCCACAGCTGAGAAACCTCAATCGCGCTGTCGAAATTTAAGGACGTGAGTGAGGCCAGCGAGCAGCAGGAGGGAGGTTTTTAGACAGAGCTGCCAGTGGTGAGCGGGGACCGGCAGAAGGAGCTAAGGTGGCGGCTGTTTCCGCTGTCCGGCCCGGCGGCCGCTCAGCCACCCGAGCTAATTCTCCCCCCCGCCCCGCTTCAATGCGGTGGCATTCCACGCCTCCGTGCAAGGAGCGTCGCAAGTGGCATTATCCCGATCCCCTCCTTCACAACATTCGTGCCCTCCCCGCAACTTTACCCCGGGCCAGACTCCCCAAAAGCTGTGAAAGGAGCTCTTCCCCCACCCACACACCCTGGGAAATACGGTATTTAAAAACATCACCAAGAAATGTACTTACCACATCATTGGTACACGAGCTCCATTCTTCTCTCCCTGTTTCCTAAGATACTCTTTAAAATAATGCCAATCGATATTTGACAACCCCGCCAAGAAACTAGCGTTGTGCAGGCGCACTATGCCTGCGCTGTGCTGCAAAGGCAGAATTTCAGCTGCCTTCAGCCCCGCTTGACATTGATGCTTCAAGCAGCGCTGACGGCACGTGGGCTGCAGAGAGCTTTCCGTGTTACAAGCGCTGCGGTTGAAAGGCACGGAGAATTATGCCTACTTAAGAGATCGCTCTTACATAGGCATAATTCTCCCATGCCTTTACTATTTATGCAGTGCCTACCTTGCCTACCCTGACGGCACATGTCTGCTCTACACTATGGAAGTCTCATTTCACATCTGTAAAAGTTTGTAAGCCACTGCAGAATTTCATTGGTCTCGTTCGGAAGTAGACGCATTGGTGTGCTTTCTTGACTGTTGCATTTATGTGCTTGATCCATGACAGCTCATTGATAATATTAACGTTAAAGAGCGCAAAGCATTCAAACAATTTAACGTCCATTATATTGATGCTGATTGGGACATGCACTTCACCATGCATCCTGAAGTCAATAATTAGCTTGTTTGTCTTGCTGACTTTAAGGGAGAGGTTATTGTCCTGGCACCATGTCATTAAGTTCTCTATCTTTGGCCCGCTACAGCGGTGTCGTCTGCAATCTTGTGGATAGAATAAGAGCTGAATTTGGCCACATATTTTCTCATCCAACATTGCTATTGAAATATTCAGAAATGTCTTTCTTTGAACTAGAGGCCATAATTTTAAGCGCAACTGGTTATGTCCGACATTGCATATTCTGTGTGCACATGTGCTGTACACATTTATTCAAATTCTTTGATCCACTTATACTTGACCAAATGCTGCCATCCCATCCCTCAAGATAGGTCTGAGCTGAATATCATGACTGATTTTAAATTAATCTTTGAATTCTTGGATTTTCTTCCCACCCTTAAATCAAGATCTGACGTTTTAAATTTCCTATCCCAAACCCCAATTCCCAAATCTAGAAAAATATAATCATGTTTGATGAATGCAACTGCAATTGATAATTTGATTACAAATAGAGAAAATTGTTGTCACAAGCTTGATCTGTAAACTTGATTTGGTCATCAGAATGAGTTACAGAAGTAATTGCCATATTCCCTGAAGTATTTTTAATTACTGAAACTGAAGCTCAATAAGTGAATACATCAAACTCTCTCAGACCAAGTGGAGGTTTGATTTCTGAAATATATATGGAATGGAAAGAGGAAATGGGTGTCGGGGTTTATGGGGAGAAGGCAGGAGAATAGGGTTAGGCGGGAGAGATAGATCAGCCATGATTGAATGGTGGAGTATACCTGATGGGCCGAATGGTCTAATTGTGCTCCTATCACATGACTTTATGGCCAGATGAAAACATATGTCCATTTTTCCTCCTTGTTGTTATTGGTTTTTCAATTAGACCATCTTAAAATTATTCAAATAAAAAAATGAATTTTAAATTATTTCTGAAAATTCATGTTGCATCTTTTGTCAAATTTAATTTTTGCCACCTCGTGTATCAAACATAAGTCATTTTAACACAGTAAAAACATAACTAGTGTAACTGTATCATAGCATCAGTCATTGGCTATGATTTTGCTGATCCAGTGATTGTGTGAAGAGGCCATGATACACAAGTGAAGAAGTGTGAAAAATATACATCTTCTAGATGCATTGGAAAGCATCCTCAGTGATGTGACCTGGGGTAATTGGGTTTTTGGGTCTCACAACATCAGACACCCTCGCCCAGGCGACCCAGCCGGGGTTGATCAGGCCCCGGTTTGCATCCCAGCAGCAACCTCCCACGGATCAGCCATCTTAATAACTATTCTGCAGGGGTTGGGAGAGACTAGTGCGTGGAGGGACTGGACTCTGTGGGGTGAGTCCTGGCCGGGCTCCTCCTGCGTCTTACCAGGTTCAAGGCCTGTGCGCTGCATTTCATTCTCGCCTGATGGATTTTTAGGCCATGGTATTTCATTAGGCCTTTCCCGGGTGCCGTCTTTCCGTTATTTGGGCAGGATGACCCTGCTTTTTGTTCTTTCGATCAAAACTAGGTGTCTCATTTTAAGTGCAGAATGGACACTTGATAGATAGATAGATAGATAGATAGATACTTTATTAATCCCCTTTTCAGGGGAAATTCAGATGTCCTTGCAGCACACTAATAAAGATACAACATAGCATCAAAGAAGAAGTTTAACATTAAAAACAAAAATAAAAAAATTAAAATAAAAACCAGACTTGCGTCTGGTGCCCGTGACTATCCATGAAACCACAATCCAGATTACTCTAGGACGGGCAGATAGAGCATGAAAGAGAACAGGAGGAAATGATCTATCGCAAATTACAGAAAATCTAGGGGGAGAGTTAGTTGAGCTGTATAAAATTATGAAGTGGTTGGATAAAGTAATATGAATTTTTTTGAGATACATCGTCATTCCTTCTTTGTTACTGAATCTAGGTCCTGGAAATCCCTACTCAACTGCACAGCTGGATTCAATCTGTCCATCGTCTAGTTTTGTTGCGTAGACATGCCCTATTAAAATATGCCATTGTCTTAAAAGAGAGGAAATATTATTGTGCTTACCAAGCTGTGGGAATGGTTGTATTTTGGAAATCCATTGTCTTGTCAGCTACCCAATGCCACAAGCCATAAAGTCAGTTTGCAAGGTGAAATTCCACCTTCCCTTCCAATTTTAGGAAGGACAAGCTGGCCACAACTACATTCACTTTGAAGTAACACTAAAATAGAAACGCTAACTACAGGTCCACCAATAATTTTTTTTCTGGCACCCTTGGTTCCAGAACTTATCTGGATTTTCAGTTTTACCAGACCAACAGAGGACAAGGCCTCAGGGAGGAGTCCATTGGTACTGGAATGATCTGCCTAGGCCGCCAAGGAGTTAAGATACTGGTCTGCATAGCCAGCCTCTGAAATTGGCTATGGGAACGGATCTGCTGGCTCTGGCCAGGCCGATGTTCCACAGCCCTGCTCGTAGGGGGCAGATTCAATCCGCCAATCGGTGTGGAAATCCCGACGAGGCTGCCTCACCTGGCCTGGACACCATATTTTTGGGGGGACTTTGTGGAGGATTTCAAGTGCGCTCCCATAATTTTAAATAAGGTTCCGGACTACCAGTCACTGGAAAATCGGTGGTGGACCTGTATCATATAGCTGCTTTTATATACGTATCAGGAGCATTGCACGGAGTAGCCAGAAATTGTGGGTGGGGATGCAAGTTGTACCTTCAAGGACATTGAAGGGGGGATCTGCAAAGTTATCTCCTTTGGAGGAATAGGAAGGTAGTATATTACTTGAATGCAGATGAACCTTTCAAATTTCCCTCAAGGTTTTATAATTTACCAGACATTCATTTTCCTTAACTTCCCTGCTTTTACAAAAACTTTCTATTTTGGGTTGTATTTTTCATCTTACTACTATCTTTGTTTTTAATGCTGATTAGAAACCTATGTGCAAAATAGAAAGAGTTACATATTTCTCAGAGTACAGCTGCTCCTCGACCTACGATGGGGTAACATTCCGATAAACCCATCGTAAATCGAAAATATCACGTCGGAAACGCATTTAATACATCGCGTGACCGGAAATGAAGTGCGGCTCGCTGCCATTGCCGAGCGTTTGCCGATCGTAAAGTCAAAATATCGCAAGTCAAAGCATTGTAAATCGGGGAGTACCTGTATTATTGAACATAGAACAGGAATAGGCATTTTCAATCCAAGTCCACGCCAAACGTGATGTCAAATTAAACTAATCTCCTCTGCCTCTGTATCCTTCTATTCCCTGCATATCCATGTACTTGTATAAAAACCTCTTAAATGCCACTATTGGATCTGTCTCTTCCATGTTGAGACACCCACCACCCTCTGTAAAAATAAAACTTGCCTCACACTGCCATTTGTAATACTGCAGCTTAATTGAAACCTATCAGGTTAAAGCAGGGGATTTCTCTGATATACTTGCCAACATTTATCTCCAGCGTAATATTAGTAAATATGGGGCATTGTGCACAAGTTGACGGCTGCATCTTCTCTGCTAACCCAGGGACAGAAGTTAAGGGGTAACATGAGGGGGAACTTCTTTACTCAGAGGGTGGTGGCTGTGTGGAATGAGCTTCCAGCAGAAGTGGTGGAGGCAGGATCGATTTTAACATTTAAAAGTAAAGTGGATAGGTATATGGACGTGAAGGGAATGGAGGGGTATGGTCTGAGTGCAGGTAGATGGGACTAGGGGAAAACAAATGGTCGGCACGGACTGGAAGGGCCGAGAGGGCCTGTTTCCGTGCTGTAATTGTTATATGGTTATATGGTAACCCCATCACTTAATTTCAGTATTGAAACGGAAAATGCTCGAAACATTCGGCAGATTTGACAACATCTGTTAATGTTTCAGATGAAAGACTTCATCAGAAGGCTTCAGCTTCATTCCCATGCATCCCTACGGGAACGTGTTCCCAGCTAGGTGGAGCTGAACTCTTCCATCTCCAAGCTCAGTTCCTTAGCCTGGAGCCTGCACCCAATCTGCTGACCTTTTCGCCTGTCTCCAGAATTCTTGATCCACCTTGTCCCCTACCCTCATTATACCTATTTCATACTAACTGTCGTTTTAACTTTCACAACAATGCTACATTTCAGCAATGATTCTTTGTCACACAAGTACTTTGAGACTTCGTGAGGTTGTGAACGATGCAAGTTTTTTCTTTCAAATTGCCAATTTGACAATCTCAGCTGTTCTATTTGTTGAAGAAATTATGAAATTTATACAGAAACTTCCATAATTTACAATCTGGATTGTATTCTGTCATGCTTTGTATGTTTGTATGTTTGTAATATGTTTGTAATGCTTGTGTAGTCTTGCTTTCATACGTGGGAAGGATGTTCCATAGGGACTAGGTGCCAGCTGTCTACTGCTTTGCACTAACTGATGTACTCGTGTATGGTATGATCTGCCTGGATAATATGCAAACCAAAGAATTTCATGATCTCTAAAGTCTAATAATAAACCAATACCAATAATTATTTAGAGGACCATATTCCAAAATTCCAAGTTATTTTCCTTCACATGGATCTGCCATTACCACTGGTTAAATTTTTCCCTTAAAGTTTCATTCATGGCCTGTGGACATGATTGGTGGGGTGGGAGATTGCAACCTTCACGTGGTTCACCCTGTTTCGACAAATGCAATCAACCTGGCGTGCACAATCAAATAAGATCAAATAGAACAAGTTGTCCTACAACTTTACGCTGTGCACGCCATGAAGAAGAAGAAGAAGAGACATGATCGGGCACTCGTTGCCCATTCCTGAAAGCCCCTGAATGTAGGAGATAATTAAGAATTGATCAGATTGGTGGGTTTGGAGTTGCATATAGAATCATAGTCATAGCATCTAATAGCGTGGAACTAGGCCCCTCTGACCAACTTACCCACACCGGCCAACATGTCCCATCTACACTCGTCCCACATGCCTGTTTGGCGCATATCCAGCTGAACCTGTCCTATCCACGTGCCTGTCTAAATGTTTCTTAAACATTGTGATAGTACTTGCCTCAACTACGTCCTCCAGTAGCTCGCTCCTTACACCCACCACCCTTTGTTTCAAAAAGTTACCTCTCAGGTTCCTAGTAGATCTTTCCCATCTCACCATAAACCTATGTCCTCTGGTTCTTGATTCCCCTACTCTGGGCAAGAGACTCTATTCCCTTCATGATTTTGTGCATCTCTATAAGATCATCCCTCATTCTCCTGCGCTTCAAGGAATAGAGTCCTAGCCAGCTCAACCTCTCCCTATAGCTAAGGCCCTCAAATCCTGACATCCTCGGCCATACCAGGTAGGGACGGCAGACTTCCATCAATGAACCTGATAATGGATTTCTACAACAGAAGGTTTCTATAACACTCTTAGAAGGGTTGGGAAGTTCAGCATGTCCCCTGCAATTCCGCCAACTTCCACAGATCCACCATAGAAAGCACTTTATCAAGTGCATCATAGTTTGGTTGGGGCACAGCTCCATCCAGAACCTCAACAAATTGCAGCAATTGTGGACGCAGCCCAGAACATCACACAAACCAACCTCCCTTCTATTGACTCCATTTATACCTCACGTTGTTATGGCAAGACCAGAAGTATAATCTAGGACGAGTCCCACCCTGGCCACTCCCACTTCTCCCCTCTCCCATCAGGCAAAAGATATAGATGTGAAAATGCACACCACCAGATTCAGGGACAGTTTCTTCCCAGCGCTTATGATGTAACTGAATCATCCTACCGCAGCCAGAGAGCAATGCTGAACTACTACCTCTTTGGTGACCCTTGGTCTTTCCTTGATCGGACTTTGCTGGCTGTACCTTGCACTAAACGTTATTTCCTTATCATGTATCTATACACTGTAAATGGTTCAATTGTAATCATGTAGTTTCTTTCTGCTAACTGGATGGCACGCAACTAAAGTTTTTCACTGTACCTCGTTACACGTGACAATAAACTAAACTAAATAGTCCAGTAATTTCATGATTTTCTTTAGTTCTTGTGGAATTTTTAATTACACATTTATATATAATTAAATAGATGTTTTGAGTTCATGCTGGTAAAATAATTTGTATCTTTGGATCATTGCCTCAGTATACCGGCTCCACGCACCCACTGTGGTAACATACATGTGAAATGTGTAAAAACAAGGAACTGCAGATGCTGGTTAATACACAGAAGAACTCAGTGCTGGAGTAACCCAGTGGGTCAGGCAGCATCTCTGGAGAATTACATTCTCCATATGATAGATTACATTTCCGATTGAGACCCTTCTTCAGACCAATTGTGTGTGTGTGTGTGGGGGGGGAGAGAATAAACTTTGGAAAAAAGCCAGCTTTCTTTCCCCCCCCCCCCCACCCTAATCAATCTGAAGAAGGGTCTTGAATTCTGTTATAGCTTGAAGTGGTGTAAATTAGGACTTAAATGGTGCAGATATGAATCTCAATTATTTTTCCATTTTTGATTACGGCTTGATTATGGCCGGACCGCATTGCCTCTTTCGTGTTTATGGTTTTTGTACTAGCTCGTCTTAAATTTCCACTCAAAACTCTTTCCCAAACTCTGTTTGTCCATTATTCAATTAGTGATTATTTTTGCTAAACCTTATTTTGCTTTCTGAATGCAATTGGCTACATCTTGGCTACATCTTGACTCCATTGTTGAACAACTTCATGCTAAGGTAAAAGTCACTAAACATTTTTAAACACATTTGTTTTTGCATATTAAGAATAAAAGGCATAAAAGCAAGAGCTAGATACATGGGCTTTGCAATTCACTAAAATTAATGTTCAGCTTTCAACTCTATATTCTTGCATGATCCCAGAATTTGATTTAATTTAACAACTCTCCCTCACTGTTGAGCAGAATGGTTAAATGTTTTAGTTACTGAAGGACTGATCCAATTATATCTGTTATTGTGATTATAGAATCAAGACTTCTTATTGCATATGCCAATGGCTAATAATGGAGCACCCCAGGACTCGATAGGTGGAAGACTGGCTGTTGGAGCTCAATCAGTACCTGGTACAGATGTCAATGCCCCTGCAACTTCAGATATAGCTTGCAACTGTGAGGCATGCAATGAGCGCAGGTAAGTGATTTCCAAGAAAGACATTCTTACTGTCAAATAATTTGCTTTCTTCACTCAGTCATGGCCCACACATTCACTTTTAGCTTCAACGAGACAGCACGAAAACAGGCTCATCGGCCCACTTTCACACCGACCATCAATCACATTTCACAATGGTTGTATGTATTCCCTCTTTATGCATTAGGGATAATTTAAGATTAAGTCATTTAATCTATAAGCATGTATGTCTTTGGGATATGGGAAGAAAGCGGAGCATCCGGAGTAAACCCACGCGGTCACGCGGAATGTGGAAACTCTACACAGGCAGCACCCGAGGTCAGGATTGAACCCGGATCTCTGGCACTGAGAGGCAGCAGCTCTACCAGCTGTGTCACTTTGCTGCCCTGCTGCACCACTGCGTCCCCTTGAAAAATAATTGCTTTTATCATAGTATCGAGGTTGTTGAAGTTCACCAGGTTGATACTGATAGAAACATAGAAACATAGAAATTAGGTGCAGGAGTAGGCCATTCAGCCCTTCGAGCCTGCACCGCCATTCAATATGATCATGGCTGATCATCCAACTCAGTATCCCGTACCTGCCTTCTCTCCATACCCTCTGATCCCCTTAGCCACAAGGGCCACATCCAACTCACTCTTAAATATAGCCAATGAACTGGCCTCAACTACCCTCTGTGGCAGAGAGTTCCAGAGACTCACCACTCTCTGTGTGAAAAAAGTCTTTCTCATCTCGGTCTTAAAGGATTTCCCCCTTATCCTTAAGCTGTGACCCCTTGTCCTGGACTTCCCCAACATCGGGAACAATCTTCCTGCATCTAGCCTGTCCAACCCCTTAAGAATTTTGTGTTTCTATAAGATCCCCTCTCAATCTCCTAAATTCCAGAGAGTATAAACCGATAGTGTGTCAATAATTCCATTCACTGGAGTCCAGCATTTCATTCAGTCAGAGAAAACTGGTGCATGAAGTAACTGCTTCAGATAGGCCTTTGTGTGTACCTAATGTCACTATGCTTTTTAAAATGACTGCTGTTACTTTTGAGTATTATAGTAGTTTTCTTTTACCTGAAATTTTGAAACGGAGGGGTGCATTTTCCAATCCAGGCTTCATGATCATATACAAATCTCATTATTCACCAATTTCATTATGAATTACAGTATTTTTGTCCTATCCTGTGCAATCCCACAATAGCCCATGAAATAGTGAAGTTTAAGATTGATTAGGAAGTACCTGATTGCAGTGTAGGGTATGCGGAGAGAGGCTCCTGGGGAATATGGAGCGACTAAGTGAAAGAGCAAGAATAAATGGACAACTACAATATAATGTTGGGAAATGTGCAGTCAACAAATATACAAGTGTTCACGCAAACGTGAGTATCCTTATATCTTTATATCCATGAATCAAGGATCAAGTTTGAATAAGCCTTGATCATATTCAATGGCGGAGTAGTGGTCAGGCTTATTTCCTTTTCATATTTGCGTCCTTATTCTCAACTGCCATCACAGAAAATAATGTATTTTTTAACTTTGTCAAATCCTTGAGCTGTGTTAACACCTCAGCTACCTGCAGTAGCTCCAGGCTGAAGAAGGTTCCCAACAAAGTGCCACCTATCCGTGTTCACCATGGATGCTGCCTGGCCCGCAGTTACCCCAGCATTTTGTGTCTTTCCTTGGTAAAGTAGCATCTGTAATTCCTTGTTTTTACCTCAGCTACTGGCCCTTTTCTGTTATCAAAGTGATGAAAACAAAACAGATTAATGCAGCCTCATCACTAATGATTGTCCCCCCACCACCTTCCAATTGGTGAATCTGTTCCTGAGAATAGGAGTCTGAATAGCTGAAATTAAGTATCCTTCGCAATTGTAGACAGATCCTATTTGTTCTGTGATCATTGTGAGTGTAGTGAGAGTGGTTTAATGGTGTCGTCGAATGCGCTCCCTCTTTACAGAGAAATATCAGCAGAGAATGAGCGAGAATCTCAGCAGCTTCAGCATTACTGGTCAGAGGTACGTTACATGGTTCGATGTATTTATCGCCAAGCCGGGACGCCGTTGGCTGATGATCAGGACCAGTCACTGGTTCCAGACAAGGAGGGAATGAAAGAATTAGTTGACAGGTAAGCACGTTTCAATTTACTTCACCAAACGTTTATGTTAGCAAGTTTTAGGAATAAACTAATTGCCGAGAATATTAGCAAACTTAGTGTTGTCTGACTATATCTGCATTTAGTAATATTGTACAAATTAATCAATTGTACAGTGTGTCTTCGAGAGTTGAGGCACTTAATGAGTCTGGAGTCTTCAGAATGCAAGATAGACACAATGCTGGAGTAACTCAGCGGGACAGGCAGCATCTCTGGATGTTGGAATGGGTGACGTTTCGGGTCGAGACCCTCTTCAAACCCGAAACGTCACCCATTCCTTCTCTCCAGAGATGCTGCCTGTCCCGCTGAGTTATTCCAGCATACCTTCGATTTAAACCAGCATCTGCAATTCTTTCCTACACATACTATTCTTTAAAATGCAGCCTTCTGATTGATTGATTTCTAAAATATCAGCATTTGCATCCGCGGCTTTAGGTTATGTGAACGTGACCCCTACCAGTTGTACCAACGTTTGGAGCAACAGGCTCGGGAATACGTTCTGGAAATGAAGGTACGCTTGCTTCGACATCTGTCACTGGGATCCAAAGTAACCACAGTGGTGCAGGGCCCACTGCAGGCTCATCAGTTCATCTCACTCCTGTTGGAGGAATACAGTGCACTCTGTCAAGCTGCTCGCACAATCAGCACCTTCCTCATCACGCTGGTAAGTTGTCGAATCGAAGCGTCACCGTGAGTACATGTTTAACCATTGACGGTCAGCTGGCCCATCAAGCCGGCCGGCAGGCAGGAGGACCATGATGGTGTTAGTCATTAACCACATTCCACTCGTCCACATGTTCGCCAGTGACAAAGGTGCAGTTATCCACTACAACCCAAAACTAGCGGAATTAAACCCATTTTGAGCCCATCAGGATCGTAGATATTCCTCTGTTCAATAGAACTGGATCTGAAGGGTGTCACTGTAGTGCAACTGATAGAGCTGCTGCTTGGCAGTGCCAGATACTCAGCTCTGATCCTGACCTCGGTGCTGTCGATGTGGAGCTTGCGCGTTCTCCCTGCGACCGCGTGGGTTTTCTCCCACATACCAGACTTTCAGAAGTTCACAAGTTATGGGAGTATAATTAGGCCTTTTGGCCCAATAGGTCTATGCCATTGAATTATGGCTGACCTATCTTTCCCCCTCACCCCTATTTTCCTGCCTTCTCCCCATAACCCCTGACACTTACTAATCATGTGTGGGTTTCTAGGTCTATACATTGTCCCAGGTGTAGGCAGTGGATGACAAAGTGGGATAACATAGAATCATTGTTAGTCAGTGGTCGGTGTGGACTCAGCGGGCTGAAGGGCCTCCAAACTATCTTTCAATTCAATTCAATTGAACCTTGTTCCCAGAAGCCAACATCGAAATTGTTGTAGAATCAAATCCTTTGCATTCCGAGTACAACTTCCAATCATCATTTTACGAATGTCGCCTTTGCTTTCTTTGACAGGAAAGTGAACATTTGAAGAAATTCCAAGTGACGTGGGAACTTCATAATAAACACCTGTTTGAAAACTTGGTATTCTCCGAGTCACTTCTGCAAAGTAGCCTACCATCACTCGTAGCACAACTACGGTAGGCGCTCCTGTCTAAGCCAATTTTGATGTGACTATATCATATTGAAATTAATTTGCTCTTTATAATTTATATTTTCATATTTGGTGAAGGTTTAAATACAAGAGCTTGAAATCTGGAACATCCAGGTTCGGGAACAGTTTCTTCCCCACAGCCATCAGGTTATTAAACACAACATCAAACAAGCTCTGAACAATAACAGTCTATTATTACTATTGCACTTTATTTGTTTAATATATATGACACACTGAACTTTTATCTCCTGTTCTGTATTATGTTTACATATTCTGTTGTGCTGCAGCAAGCAAGAATTGTGTTGCCTATCTGGGACACATGACAATAAAACTCTCTTGACTATTTTTGCTGGAGTTAAGAAGAATGAGGGGGACCTCTAAAATGTACAGAATAGTGAAAGCCTTGGATGGAGTGGATGTGGAGAGGATGTTTCTGCTAGCGGGAGAGTCTAGGACTAGAGGTCATAGCCTCAGTAGTAAACAACGTTCTTTGGATGGGGAAGAGGAGGAATTTCTTTAGTCAGAGGGTGGTGAATCTGTGGAATTCTTTGCCGCAGAAGGCTGTGGAGGCCGTCCATGGATAGTTTTTTGACAGACATAGATAGATTCATGATTTGTACAGTTGTCCGAGATTTTGGGGAGAAGGCAGGAGAATGGAGTTTGGAGGGAGAGATAGATCAGCCATGATTGACTGGGGAAGTAGATTTGATGGGCCGAATGGCCTAATTCTACTATCACATGATCAGGCACTGTTTTTGTTGAATTATAATCTCCATTTGTATATATAGGGGAGACTGACAACCTTTTATCCAGGATGGAAAAAACAAATACTAAAGGGCCTTTAGGGGCAAAGTTTAAAGGAGATGTGTGGGGCAATTATTTTTACACAATAGGCCTAGATCTTGCTGCCAGGGTTGGTCGTGATGGAGGCAGATAGGACAATAGCATTTAAGAAGCTTTTGGTTAGGCACATGATATAGAGGGAATGGAGGGGTATGGATTATGTGCAGGGAGTAAATTATAGTCTTGGCATCATATTCAGGCTGGACATTATGAGCAGAAGAGCCAGTTCTCGTGCTGCACTGTTATATGTGCTAAGTTTGTTGGCAAGTGAATAGTAGGATGGTCTTTGCGTGCTTTACTGACATGTAGAATTTAATTAAGTATGGTTGAGATGCTCCTATTTCTGTGTCTTAATCTTGGATTGCATTTGCATTGTAAAAGTAAACCCTGGTGGAGTTGTGTCATTTCCGGAGCCCGCTCTCCCGAACAATAAAACTTTCCCTTCTCATCACTTTAGGGATTTGTAGGCAATGGGTATAATTCTTTCACCCAACCAGCAGTCAAATATTTTGCCCCGTCAGCCCATTTGAGAACACGATCACTGCACCTTGATATAGCCTCTGCTTTTATCAGAAATGTCAGAAAGAATGAGCCATTCAGGTTATTGTGCTCACTTCTTTGAAAATGTTATCCAATTTTGTTCCCCATTCCATGCTCCTTTCCCCCCCACACTCTTATATAAATGAATCTCCCATGCTGACGCACAAAATTCACGTCGCAACTTAGAATTTTAGTCTGTGTCACGGTGTTATTTTCGATGTTTGCAAAATGCCTCTATTTTTGGTTTCCTCCCGGACTTGGCACTCTCACTAGATAGAAGAGCTTGGTTATGTGACGCAGTGGAGCAGTGGGCTATGCTGACTTCTTGACCAGCTTGTGTCATGTACTTATGTTGCTGTGGTGATTGATCTCCTTGCAGGCTTGGTACAGCATCTCACGACACGTACAGTGAGGACATGTATAGTACTTTGCTACAACGGTACCTCCAGATGGACCAGGACATGAGACGAGTTGCAGCAGAGTGGCTAGAATGCCAGAAACGAATAGATGACTATGTGGATGAACAGGTAAGATTTCCTTTCTCAAAATCCGTTAGCTACTTCAATCTTTGTAGTCACCAAGATGAGGTAAAGTTTCCTCCCGATAGTATCCTCCCGTAAGAAATAGTATCAGTCATATCCGTGATCTGTCTGTAGTTAAATAGCTAGTGGCAACAGCAATTAATTAGCCCCAGTATCCCCATGAAGCGTGAAGTGAGGTGTTGTAAAACAAGAGGGTTTCCGAACAGCTGTGATTATTTATTTGAAGGGAAGTTTTAAAAAGGGATCGTGACTCCAACATTCAGTCTTGTGCTTCCACCCAGCGTCCTTCCTGATAGAAAAGAACAGGTTAGGAACAGGAACTTCAGCCCACCATGGTTGAGCTGACCACGATGCCAATCTAAACTAACCCATCTGCCTGCCTGTTATATATGTCAAAATCTGTCTTTGTTGCTATTGCACTAAAACAGGTGGCATTATTCACAGTGGGGATTGTTATCAAGAATTATAATGGGATCTTGGTCAGCTGAGCAAGTGGGCCAAGGATTGGTGAATGGGGTTTAACACAGATAAGTGTGAATGGGTGTAATTTGGGAAGTCGACCAGGGCAGGACCATCACGGTAAACGAGAAGGCCCTGGGCTTTCAGGAATTTAGAAGAACAGTGTCTTCTGAAAGTGAGATTGTCTTCTGAAAGTAGATAGGGTGGTAAATGGGCTTTTGGCATGCTGTCCTTCATCAGTTAGATTGTTAAATGTAAAATTTATGTTACACTTGTACAAGATGCTGTCCTACTGTGCTGCCCATGTCAGTGATTTAATCATTCACCAAATTGGACATGCAGTTGAACTTAAATAAAAGGAATCAATGCTTGTGTCAGGAAATTGAAGAGATTCAGCTAATGGAGAGCACATGAGGGAAGGGAGAGCTGGAGAACACGGTGGTAGTTCTTTCAGCAGAGAAATGTGATGGACTTTGGCACAAGGTTCACCCAGGTTCATAGTCAAACAGTGTGGAAACATGCCCTTTGGCCCAACTTGCCCACACCAACCAACATGTCCCATCTAGACTAGTCCCACCTGACTGAGTTGGCCCATATCCCTCTAAACCCATCCTAACCATGTACCTGTCTGAAGAAGGATCTCGACTGAAACGTCACCCAAAACCTCTATCCAGAAATGCTGCCTGTGCTGCTGAGTTACTCTAGCATTTTGTGTCTACCTGCCTAAATGTTTCGTAAACTTTGCAATAGTTCCTCCGGCAGGTACCACATGTACATGGTCCAGACTGAAATGGTCCATGGTAATACTGAGGTTGCTGCCGTGTTGTCTGAGTTTGATTTCTGAGATGGGTCTACTGTTATCCTGGTTTTGCTCGTTCTCACGTAACCAAGTTATTTTTTTACTTTCTAACTGTATTTAAGTTTGGAAAGAATGCCAGGTCCTTTGGTTATTAATCCATTGTTTTCACTGGGAGCATTTATCGTCTTCATGAAACTAATTCCGTGGCACAGTCTCATAGTTCCAGTTTGCATTGTTGCATATGTAAAATAAGAAAATAGTAGAATTAGCATTTGTGCAGAGCGTAAAAGAGTTGTCCAACTTTGACCATCCTGAAGAGTAAAAAACAGATGGTGGAAATTGAAACAGAGGAAATGTTATAAGACTGAGCAGGTCAGGCAAGCAAACAAAGAAAGATTTTTTGAAGTGCAGTCACCATTAAGATCCAGGCAAACATGGTGCATAGCATGTGTATTGAGTTAAGTGGCCGTCATATGCTTGAAGTGGCGGAAGGTATTAAAGGAGCAGTTCCACTGCACTCCAACAAATGGTGCAGGAAAGTAATTTATACATTAGTTTGAAACCTACAAAAGGCAGCATTAGAGAAAAGTGAAGCACTGAAATGTCAGCCCAGAGTATGTGCTCAAGACTCTAAATTGGGATTTCAACCCTCATCTCCTGCGGCAGAGGTGAGGATGCTACGAACAATCCAAGGTACCATGGCTAATGCTCAAAGTTCATTAATCAACATTTTATTTCATTTTAAAAAGATCGTATTGAGAAGAGCTGCATGACAGCCCATGATGTCTCATTGCTTTTGTTTGTTAGATGGCAATGAAAACCAAACAACGCATGCTAAAGGATGATTGGGAGTTCTTCAAACAACGCCGGTTATTAGAAGAACAGGTAAAATGGTGGTCCTGACTTTTGAATTTATAAATAATGTAATGGTAATATGCTGAGTAATGCAAAACCAGGGAGGGGGGATAGATTGTGAACTGAGTACTTTGGGGGGTAAAATCCAAGAACACTTCACGATTTGGTTGATATATGGACCTTGTTACATAACCCTGACTTTAGACTTTATAGACTTTATAGATACAGCTTGGAAACAGGCCCTTCGGCCCATTGGGTCTGTATCAACCAGCTAACACCAGGCACGTGCCGTGAGTAATTACTCAGGGTAGGCATTCAGTCCGCTAAAAAAAATATTAAACCGCGCATGCGCAGATTGTTCGCTCCGTTAAATAAATAAATAAATAAAGCGGCGACATTTCAATTTGCCCAAGGCTTCCTAGTCCTAGACCAATCGGGGGAACAGTTCCTTTCACAGCGTGTGGAGAGTCTGTGTCAGGGGTAAAGTTGTGGGGTGTTGAGAAGGAGGGTGTCGGGGATAATGGCAGAAACTTACTCACTCACCGCTGCTGCAGCTCTCCGGGCACGAAGCCCCCGCACTATAGCTGGGGGTAGAAGCAGCTCGGGTAGCTATGAGCGGCCGCTGGAACTGGCAGAACTGGCCGCCACTTCAGCGCCTTCTGCCGGCCCGCTCACCTCTGGCAGTGCTCTCCGTCGGAACACCTGTCACCTGCCGTTCGCCGACTTCGTTCATGTCAGCGGCTTCCTGCAAATCCTTAAATTCCCACAGCCGAGTAACCTCAATCGCGCTGTCGGAATTTAAGCACATGAGTGAGGCCAGTGAGCGGCAGGAGAGCGGTTTGTAGACGGAGACCTGCCAGAGGTGAGCGGGGACCAGCAGAAGGAGCTAAGGTGGCGGCTGGTTCCGCAGTCCGGCCCGGCGGCTGCTCAGCCACCCGAGCTGCTTCCCTCCCCCCCCCCCCCCCCCCCCCCCCCCCCCCCCCCCCCCACCCCCACCCCCGGCCTCACTGCGGTGGCATTCCACGCCTCCGTGCAAGGAGCGTCGCAAGTGGCATTATCCCAATCCCCTCATTCATAACATTCATGCCCTCCCCGCAACCTTACCCCAGCCAGAACCCCCAAATGCTTGGAAAGGAGCTCTCTCTCTCCCCCCACCCCCCCCCCCCCCCCCCCCCCCCCCCCCCCCCCACTCCGGGAAATACAGTATTTAAAAACATAAACACAAAATGTACTTACCACATTATTGGTACACAAGCTCCATTCTTTTCTTTTTGTTACCTAACATACACTTAAAATATTGACAAACCATATTTGAAAACCCCGCCAAGAAACTTGCTCTGCGCATGCGCAGTAGACCTATGCGCATGCTCAGTGCTGCAAAGGCAGAATTTCTGCTGCCTTCAGCCCCGATTATCATTGACGGCTTCAGGCAGCGCTGACGGCATGTGAGTTGCACAGAGCTTCCCGTGTTACAAGCGCTGCGGATGAAAGGCATGGAGAATTATGCCTACCTAAGAGATCGATCTCTTACATAGGCATAATTCTCCCATGCCTTTACTATTTATATTTAGTTTTTACCATGTTATAATTTTAGTCAGGGTAGGCAGTGCCTACCTTGCCTACCCTGACGGCACGTGCCTGACTAACACTATCCTGCACACTAGGGACAGTTTACAATTTTAGCTTACAACCCCGTACGTCTTTTAGAGTGTGGGAGGAAACCGGAGCACTAATTATTGAAGTTGGCAAGTTTCATGAATCGGGTCAATATTAAGAGTGCGCTATATAAATCGTCACATTCAGAGTATTTGCAGATGAGTTTCATTCCATCAGTCTGGGCTGGTTTTAAGACCAGCTGAAGGAGGGAAGAGCTGGTATTCCTGACTTGCCTCCCTAGTGGTGAAGTTCATGTAGATGTAAAACACAGAACCATACAGCAAATGAGCAACCCTTTGCCCACAATGTCTGTGCCAAGCATGATGCCAAGACCAACTCTTACCTGCTTGCAAATAATCTATATCCCTCTATTCCCTTCATATCTATGTGCCTATCCAAAAGTCTCCATAACAGCATTTAATAGACGCTTGGACAGGTGCATGGATAGAAAAGGTTTGGTGGGATATTGGCCAAACACGGGCAAATAGGATTAACTTAGATGCAGCATCTCGACCAACATGGACAAATTAGGCTGAAGAGCCTGTTTCCATGCTACATAACACCATTAACCCGTTTCAGCACTAAGCAATGTGCCAGTGTAATAGGCCTTAACCATGGCATTTCTATTTGTTCCATTTGTGTTCTGGATTCTCTGAAGTTAAACTTTTTTTTCTCCCCTTCTTCCCCAACTCCAGCTTACAAACAGCAAGAAAGCACTAACTGGAGAAAATAATTTCACAGATACAATGAGGCATATGCTATCATCGCGACTCAGCATGCCTGATTGTCCCAACTGTAACTATAGGCGCAGGTAAGTGTGCTGAGAGCCTTTAAACTGAGATCAATTGCCACATACTTACTGATTGAAGTCCATTAATTCTGGTGGCTTTATATATAAACCCAATGCAAAGAAAGCCATGGAGTCTGGTGGAGCAGTGATCTTCCATCCCACCCAATGTTACACTCCATTGCAAAAATACAAAGTGCTGGAAGAACTCAATGGGTCAGGCCGCATCTGTGGAGGGAACGGGCAGGAGGTGTCATTTTGGGTTGAGATTCTTCATTACTCACCATTGGTTCAAGTGGAAATTAAACATGCCTACCAAATGAAATGAGCTTTTCACGCAATCTGTTAACTTTCAACTATGTTGCTTAGATTGAAGATCTGTACTTGGGGTATTTTATTACTTTCGTAAGTTCATAAGTTATAGAAGCAGAATTAGGCCATTTAGCCCATCAAGTCTACTCCGCATTCAATTTTGGCTGATCTACCTTTCCCTCTCAACCCCGTTCTCCTGCCTGTATGAGCTCTTCAAAAATGGTTTCTTTCCCTATTGATGGTCTGACCTGACCAGTGCAAACATCTCTTGCTCCAATTGTGAGAGTGATTTAGAATACACACACACACACACACACACACACACACACACACACACACACATATGTCTATATATATATATATATATATGTGTGTGTGTGTGTGTGTGTATATATATATATATATATATATGTGTGTGTGTGTGTGTGTGTGTATACACACACACACACACACACACACACACACACACACACACACACACACACACACACACACACACACACACACATATATATATATAATCTTCTGAACAGCAGAGAGGTTTCATTTGCACTAAATGGAACCAAATGCAGGCCCAGATACCAGGTCAAAATGCAACACAATTTATCTCTCTACTTTCCTGCTCCCTGTGTGTTGCTCCTTAATCAAAGGACTGGTTTGGGTACTTATGCTTTTTTCTGACTTTTTTTTAGGTGTACCTGTGATGACTGCAGCCTCTCTCATATACTCACATGTGGCATCATGGATTCACCCATTCCTGACGATCTTTCCATCAACGCGTTACCATTGCAAGTAGAAGCGGCGCCAGAATACCTCACGGAAATCTGTCCGCCCAGCATGTCATCTGCAAGCTCGGGGTCGGGTTCGAGTTCACCCATCACCATTCAGCAACGTCCACGGCTCATTCTTGCTGATAGCAATGCAGCTCACACCTTGTAAGTACTCATCAGCTTGCCATGATTTGTGCTAGTTTTAGTGCTATCGAGGGCGAGAAATGCAGCAATTCTGTTCAAGACACAAGATTGGTTAGCCGTTAGGGATTTAGACTTTATAGTTATAGTGTGGAAACAGGCCCTTCGCCCAACCGAGTCCTTCCAACAAGCGATCACCACGTACACGAGCACCCTCCTACATGCTAGGGACAATTTACAATTTTACCAAAGCCAATTAATCTACAAACCTGTACGTCTTTGGGATGTGGGAGGAAACGGAGCGGTCACAGGGAAAACGTGTAAACTCCATACAGACAGCACCCGTTGTCAGGGTCGAGTCTGGGTCTCTGGTGCTGTGAGGCAGTAACTCTACTGCTGCACCACTGTGCTGCCATTTACTTGTCATGTGCTTTGGGACTGGGACAATGGAATTCTTTCTTGCTTCAACTTTACAGGCACAATGTTGCTCTCTTAATTAGTTCTCTGAATCAAGTTTACTTGTAAAGGTGGTCCAATCCCGATATAAACGCCTAAATCAAATATCAAATCAGCAACTCCATATATTTGCTGAAATTAGCTTGTTGTTAAGTGAATATTTATCCCTGGGTCAGAAGATTGTTGATTTGAAGCATGCCACAGGATCTGAACTTGATGTCAGCTAGAAATCTAGTCCTTCACTCATCTAAATGCTAAATATAAGCTACTGAAATAAAAATAGAAAGTCTGTAATTGGGCAGTGCAGTGGTCGAGTTGCTGCCTTAGAGCAGCAGAGACCCGGGTCTGATCCGGACTACGGGTGCTGTCTGTACAGAGTGTGTACGTTCTCCCTAGGACTGCATTCATTTTCTCTGGGTGCTCCGGTTTCCTCCCACACTCCAAAGACGTACAGGTTTGTAGGTTAATTGGCTTCAGTGAGTTGTAAAATTGTCCCTCGTGTGTTGGGTAGTGATAGAATATGACTGACCCGCTGGTCCACGCAGACTCAGTGGGCCAAAGGGTCTGTTTCCATACTATATCTCTAAAGTCTAAATACTCAACAGATCAGGCAGCGCCTTTGGTGAAGAAACAGTTTCTGGTCGACATTCGTTCATGAGAACATAGAATATTGGGAAAAGAGGTGTTTGAACTTGGAATGAAGTGAGATGGGTAAAGAGAACAAAGAATGGAGGGCCCAAAGGGAACATGAATATAACAATAATAGGATGAAGCCAAGAGCAGATGTTGAACAGGCAGGCGTGGATGCTGAGATCTTGTTAGCTAATCTATGTGAATGCAACGCAAGTAGTGAGAGGAGGGACTGGAAATGGAAGCTACTGACGTGATACCATTCTTTCTATTTTTGAGCAGACAAATTTGAATAGTGCCTTTCGAAGCTATGGGATGTCACAAAACACTTCCTAGCTGAAAATGACTTTTCAAAATGGTGTCTCTGTTACAATAAGTACAGCAACAAGTTTGCAATGTCTCATAGATAACTTCATGACTTGGTGGTTGAAGGATAGATATTGAACAGGGCATGGAAGCGATATCATTTTCTCCTTCAGAATACCTGATTTTTTCTAAACTAAACTATACGCCTTATTTCATGACCTGTTCATAGGCTGTTTTTTCTTTCTCAGTGGCAGTGACGATGAAGATGTGACTCCTTTATCAGCAAAATTTGCCGACATATACCCACTTAACAGCTACGATGATGCAGAAGTTGTCGCCAACATGAATGGCATCCACGGAGAACTCAATGGTGGGGGTGAAAACATGGCATTAAAGGATGAGGTACGTGAATGTAAACGTAGAAGTAAGGAACTGCAGGTGCTGGTTTACAAAAAAAGGCCAAAGTGCAGGAATAACTCAGTGGGTCGGGCAGCATTTCCGGATTATGGGTTGGACCCTTCAGTTGAGAAATACAGCATGGAAACAGGCCCTTCGGCCCACCAAGTCCACGCTACCAACGATCACCCATTTGCACTAATTATATTCTGCACACTAGGGGCAATTTACGGAAACCAATTAACTTACAAACCTGCACGTTTTTGTAATGCGGGAGGAAACCAGAGCTGCCGGAGCAAGCCCATGCGTTCACAGGGATAATGTACAACCTCCATACAGACAGCACCCGCAGCTGGGTTCCTGGCACTAAGACAGCAACTCTACTGCTGTGCCACTTCAGTCTGTTGAGAGTTTGAGGAAAGGTCTATCTCTCTGCTGTTTGTACTTCCCCACTGTATAACCTGAGTGTTTCTACCTCCCTTGCACTGTGCCTGTCATCCTTCATGTCCCCCTCACTCCACCTATGGCCCCTGTCTCACCACTTCCCCTCTCCTGATACTGGTTATCTGCCCTTTCCATTCACAGTCTTGGTGCAGGGTTATGATGTGAAACATCAACAATGGGATCCATATCTGAGGAAGTATGTTTTGGTGTTGCAGAGGGTCTAAAGGAGGTTTACAAGAATAATTCTAGGGCTGATTGGATTAATATGTGAGGAACGTTTGCTGTTGGGCCTGTACTTGTTGGACGATAGGGAAGATCTCATTGAAACCAACTGAATAATGAAAGGCCTAAATAGAGTGAATGTGAAAAGGACATTTCCGGTAGTGGGAGAGTCTAGGACCAGAGAGCACAGCCTCAGAATAAAGGCTGTAGTTTTTAGAAATGAGATGAGGAGGAATTTCTCAAAGAATCTCTGATGAATCTGTGGAGTTACTTGCCACAGATGGCAGTGGAGGCCCAGTCATTGGGTAATTTTACAGTGGAGGTTAACAAGTTTGTGATAAATAAGGGTTATGGGGTGAAAGCAGGAGAATGGGGTTGAGGGGTAAAAATAGATCAGTCATCATTGAATGGCGGAGTTGACTCAACGAGCTGCATGGCCTCATCTGCTCCTATTTTGTGGTCTGAAGAAAGGTCCCAACCCGAAACTGTCGCCCATCTTTTTTTTCCCCGAGAAGCTGCCTGACCTGCCGAGTTAATTCAGCACTTTGTATCTACCTTTGGTATAAACCAGCATCTGCAGTTCTTTGTTTTTACAAGACTAGTCCTTCACCAGCTTAAATGCCAGTGCATGATTCTCAGTAATTTCCTCCCTTAACGTTGTCTTTGTCACCTCATGTACTAGCTAAGAGTGTGGTACTCAACATGATACCCTTTTGTTAATACCAGTGCTCCATATTGAACACTACTCTTAACCTACAAACGAGTGCATACGGCAACTTACGGCAAATTGTGCAGCTAAAGAACGGCTACTGTTGGTCCACGTTCAGCGCAGAGGATAAATGAAGAGATGAAAAGGCTGTTAGAAAGGATACACTCCAATGTGGTAGCTCAGTGGACACTGCTAAGAATGACAGAAGATTTCTCTATGCTCAGTGGCTGAGTGTAATCGCAATCTTAAATACCAATTTTACAGGATAGCTTCTTCTTCAGAACATGGGCACTGTGCAGTGGGCCATTACCCTCAGCTTGATTTCTCTTACAATACCAGTATTTTCTCTGGGTAGGCCAGAACAATGCCTCTGCCTACATCCACATGCTAATCGCTGAAAAAGCTGGTTGTGATACCAGTCTAGTGGAGTCTGCATCCAAAAGGTTTAGCGGACTTGAGATTTATTTTCTTACCCATCCTTTGGGAACAGATTGGGATTTTACTTAATATAGTCGCGCTATTCTCTCCCAGCCCCTGCAGAGAATATTGGGGTTCGACACTGGCATATCTGGGTGCAGGCAGAATCTGAAGCTCCTGTTTTATGTCCATCGAGTCAAGAATGTGCCAGCAAGTTTCTTGTCCATTTATCTCTTTGCAGTTTCTGGATGTTTGCTGCTCAACAATTGTTGGCTGCATGTCCTTTATAAGAACAGTGAACTCTTTCAGACTTTCAGAGATACAGTGTGAAAACAGGCCCTCCTCCCCCCCCCCAACACACAAATTACAATTACCCTGGAAACCCGTATACCTTTGTAGTGTGGGAAAAAACTAGAGCCCCATAGAAAACCCACTCAGTAACAGGGAGAATGTATAAACTCGTAGACAGCACCCATAGTCCGGATCGAACCCGGGTCTCTGGTGCTGTCAAGTAGCAACCATTGTGCCACTGTTCTGCCCCAAAATGCACGTCAAAAGTATTTCATTCATGTGAGGCACTTTGAAATACCCTGAGGAATATCAGGTGCTGTGTAAATGCAGATTAATTTGTCCTGGCCGGCCTTCACATCTTTCCTGCTTTTACCTCCTAGTCTCCCCAGGTCAGCAGCACCAGCAGCAGCTCTTCAGAGGTTGACGATGAAGATGGTGATGATGGAGAGAGCAGCAGTGAACCCCCTGTGTCGCACACGGAGGAAATGCCTGGAAAGAGAGCGGCCAGAAAGGAAGCAATGAGGGACAGTCCACCACCGTCCTATCCCAGTCAGCAGGTGCTTGACAAGTGAAATTCACAGCTCTGTGATATGCAAGAAGGAAAACAGAAATCAGAAAACATNGATGAGAAGCTAGTTATTTGTGCTTAAGAGGTTTACCTTTTTATTACATAAACGTTCCGAAACATGAAAGATTCTAAAGGAATAACCCACGGAAGAATCACGGAGAACAGTGCAGCACAAGAACAGGCCCTTCGGCCCACAATGTCTGTGCTGAACATAGTGCAAGACCATCTCTTATCTATCTGCACATAATCCATATCACTTAATTCCCTGAATATCCATGTGCCTATCCAAAGGTCTCTTCACTGCCACTATCGTATCTGCCTCCACCACCTCTCTTGGCACCACCTTCTGTGGGGGAAAAAGAATATTGCCCTGCATATCTCCTTTAACAATTGCCCCACTCACCTTGAAGCTCTGCCCTCTAGTATTTGATTTTTTTTCTTTCCTTGAGAAAAGGTTGATTAATTTAAAGATGTCTGCTGACATTTGCTAGTCCATTTAAAGTTGTGCCAAAACAATTAATGGGAGGGTTTGACTTTAAAATATTTTTGTCGTCCGATGAAGCCACTAACGATGTTTAAACCTTTCCCCAGGCTGACCAGGTCCAGAACATTTGTGAATGCCACGTCTGCAAGCAAGAAGCCTCTGGCCTGAGTACATCTGCTCTTTCATCCGGGCGCCTTCCCAGCGGCCACCAGTTTTTACCCACGGAGAAGCCTTCGCATCCCGCTCTTCACCTCTACCCGCACATCCATGGGCATTTACCACTGCACACCATCCCTCACCTGCCTCGGCCTCTCCTCCATCCTACCCTGTACGCAACAACTCCTCCATTCACGCACAACAAGGTAAGGCAGCAGGTGGTTTGCTCATGCTTTCGCCTGTAAGCAAGTGGCTCTCTGCGTGATTTATCAAATAAAACTTATTTAGTCTTGCTGCACAGCATAACGTGTGTCATGTTTGGGTTTAGTTTAGAGCTACAGCATGGAAACAAGCCCTTTGGCCCACCGAGTCCATGCCAGCCATCGATCACCCGAACAAACAAGTTCTATGTTATCGAAGATAGACACAAAATGCTGGAGCAACTCAGCAGGACAGGCAGCATCTCTGGAGAGAGGGAATGGGTGACCTTTCGGGGCGAGACCCTTCTACAGACTGGTCACGACCTGAAACGTCACCCATTCCTTCTCTCCAAGATGCTGCCTGTCCTCCTGAGTTACTCCAGCTTTTTGTGTCTATCTTTTTTATACTTTGTCCTTCTCACCTTAAAGGGCGTGTCCCACTTAGGCGACTTCTTAGGCGAGTGCAGGAGACTCTGCGCTCGCCATATGGTCGCCACATGTTCGCTGGTGGTCTCCGGTGAGTTTCCTACATGTAGGAAAGTATGGTCGCCACAAATTTTTCAACATGTTTAAACATTTTCTGTGACCAAAAATTGGTCGCAATGGAGAAAATCGATAATCCTGTTGTCGTAGGTGCCGTTATAGTGGGGTCGCCATGTAGTTATAGGTAGTCGTAGGTAGTTTTAGTTAATCGCCTTTGCTGATCACCTGCGATGGTGATTTTCATTGGCTCATTGGGGAAAAAAAACTAAGCAGGAGTTTTCAGAACCTAGGATAACCGACCGGCGAATGCACGCCAAACTTCACAACTGTGTATCTCTGGCTTATTAAAAGTTGTTTGGCTTCTTAAAAGTGTCTCCACTCCTTCTCCTCCCTCCCCCTTTCTCCCCCCAACCCCACTCCCTCCTCTTTTAAAGGACTTGCAGTGCACTGTGCTCGCCGTCTTAACCTTCGTGTTCATCGTGGTGTGTGTCTATCACCTTGGCTTTGCACCGTATGAATTTCAGACAGCGCTCCCCCACTTTCCCTGGCCCCCACCTTTGTGATGTGTTTGCAATTGTGAAATTACCCTAGTGTAGGATAGTGCTGGCACATGGGATCGCTGGTCGGCGCGGACTCGGTGGGCCGAAGGGCCTGCTTCTGCGCTGTATCTCTAAACTAAACTAAATAAATGGATGGGAATTGTTTAGTGGGATATGAGTCAAATGCAGGCAAATGTGCCAACTTGGTCAGCATAGACAATGTGGACCGAAGAGCTTGCTTCCATGAAGTACGACTCTATGGCTTTCTAACTGTGAAGCCAAGAATAAACCTGGCGAATTTCGGGACAGGGACAAGTGACATTCATCAATTGGTCACCTCGTGTAAGTAAATGGAAAGACACACCTGGTCTGCCAGCAGCTGGATCATGCTAATTAAGAATCATGTCTCGGCACTGTCATAAGCTTTAGTCATTCTAACCACATAACTTTGCCTTGCAGACTCTTCAGTCAGCACCACCTCCCAGTCACACAGGCAAAAATCAGGTTTTCAGCGCATCTCTCCAGGACCACATCTACCAGAGCTGTTTCGGCAGCACTGACTGGAACAACCCACTCCTCACGTCCCACAAATTGGCAAGTCTCTGGGGATCAGAACTAATAAATGGCGATAAACCATGGAATCCTGCTGCTTTCCTTCCAGAGACGCTATCTGGTAAGAAGCTGGTCTTTTCACTTCATTTAATAAAGGCGATTCAACACATACCTGCATTTTGACTAAATGTAGCCTTTTAGTGTAATTGTACAAAAAGTTATAATTGTACAATTTCAGCTATTCTTGACAGATATTCACTTTGAAGAAATCTTTATTGTAAAAATATAATAGTTGCTAGATTCTGAGAGACTGTGGGTCAAGCCTTCGGGCTGATAGATTGAAATCTCTCTCTTGCTTCCCTCCCTTCTTTCTTCCCTTCCTCTTGCTTCCCTCCCTCTTGCTCTCAAGAGTTATGCAGAATGGAAACTAGTTCTTCAGCCCAAAGTCCATATTGATGGAAGTGCCTTCCTGATTAGTTCCATTTGGCCCATATCTCTCAATCTTTATCTTGCTATTTCTCTCCTCTCTCAGTTGTATGGCTCCATCCATGCTCAAAGATCAAACCTGTGTATACAGAATTGAAGTCACAACCTTGTTGAAAGAGGGAACATAACATTTAGGACATCCCCAGGATTTTATGTCCCTTGTTGCTGGATCTGATGTTTGGTAGATCAGGAGATATGCACAACATTTAGCACTGGTTTTGTAGACCTGCAGTGGGCTTGGTATTGTGTGACTGTGACAAGTGGAAAGTGGTCCGTGTGCAGTCATAAAATCTGTAAGATGAAGAAGGCTGTTCATTTCATCATGTCTTTCAGGATAGTCGGCTAAGTTTACTCCCATATCAGCATCCAACTTTGAGGGGCAAGTTTTTTTTACAGTGGTGGGCTCCTGAAACACACCACTGGCGATGGTGGTGGAGGCAAATACGAGAATGGCATTTGAGAGGCTTTTGGATAGGCTCATGGATATGTAGGTAATGGGGGAAATAGATTATGTGCAGGCAGAAGAGATGAATTTAACTTGATGACATGTTTGGCACATGCATTGTGTGCTGAAGGACCTGTTGCTGTGCTGTGCTGTTCTATGTTCTAACTCTTTTTTTAAATCCATTGTCTTACCCACCAACTGCAAGTATAGTCATTGGGAGGTCATGTTACAATTATTTAGGACGTTGCTGAGGTCCCATTTGGACTATTGTGTTCCGTTTCAGTCACCATGTTGTAAGATGATGTCAAGCTTGAAGGGATTTCAGGAAAGATTTACCAGGATCTTGCCTGGACTCGAGGGACTGAGCTATAAGGAGAGGTTGAGCAGGCTAAGCCTTTATTCCTTGGAGTGCAGGAGGATGACGAGTGATCTTATAGAGGTGTACAAAATCATGTGGGGAAACGATCGGGTAAACGCACAGAGTATATTGCCCAGAGTAGGGGAATCGAGAACATAGATTTAAGAGGAGGGGGACTTGAGGTAACTTTCTCTCACAATGCGTGCTGGGTGTATGGACCGAGCTGCAGATGAAGTAGTTGAGGCAGGTACTATCACAACGTTTAAGAAATATTTAGATAGGTACATGGATAGGATAGGTTTAAAGTGATATTTAGAGGGTCAAGAGGACTGGAATAAAAAGACAGTGGTGTAATGCTGAGGCGCTGGTCAGGCTGCATTTGGAGTACTGTGAGCAAATCTGGGTCCCATATCCGAGGAAGGATGTGCTGGCTCTGGAGAGGGTCCAGAGGAGGTTTGCAAGAATGATTCCAGGAATGTGTGGGTTAGCGTATGATGAGTGTTTGACAGCACTGGGCCTGTACTTGCTGGAGTTTAGAAGGTTGAAGAGGGACCTCGTTGAAACTTACAGAATAATGAAAGGCATAGATGGAGTGGATGTGGAAAGGATGTTTCCACTGGTGGGAAAGTCTAGGACCAGAGGTCACAGCCTCAGAATTAAAGGGTGCTCTTTTAGAAAGGAGGTGAGGTGGAACTTCTTTAGTCAGAGGGTAGTTAATCTGTGGAACTCATTGCCACAGAGGGCTGTGGAGGCCAAACCAGTGGATATTTTTAAAGCAGAGATAGACAAATTATTGATTAGAATGGATGTCTAGGGTTATGGGGAGAAGGTAGCAAAATGCGGTTAGGAGGCAGAGCTCAGCCATGATTGAATGGGCCAACTGGCCTAATTCTACTCCAATAACTTGTGAGCTTGTGAAATGACCCAAAAGTAGGCAGGTGGGTTTAGTGTAGATGGGACATGTTGGTCAGCATGGGCAAGTTGGGCTAAAGGGTCTATTTCCATGCTATGACTAAAATGAGCACAGTATTACCTTCCTCTCCAGACCTGTGATTGTATTTGATGTTATTTGGTGTATTCACCTCGGTACAGAGATTAGTCCATTTCCCCATCCCCCAGTAAACAAAAGGACATATGACAATAAGGGCCCTAGTGAGACCACACCTGGAGTACTTTGTGCAGTTTTGTCTCCAAACTTGAGGAAGGACATTCTTGCTACTGAGGGAGTGCAGCGTAGGTTCACGAGGTTAATTCCCGGGATGGCGGGACTAATATGTTGATAGATTGGAGCATCTGGGCTTGTACACTTCACATTGTGTTGATTTAGTTGACACATGTAATGAAATAATATCATTCCCATGTAACTTCTTGCATCCATTTCCGGCTTCCAAAATGACTTGGACACAAAGGACAGCTGATGCTGGAATCTTGAGCAAAAACCGCAAATTGCTAGAATAACTCAGCGGGTCACGCAGCATCTCTAGAGAACATGAATAGGTGACGTTTCCAGAGGGTTTGTTAGATGATACCTAAAATTGGAGTCTGAAGAAGGTTACTGGTCTAAAATGTCTCTGCCTGACCTTCATTAAGAAGACACAATGAAATGAGCAGCCCTCTTCATCTTGCAAGTGTCATGACTGCTTACGGAAATACTTTCCACACAAATTACCCAGCACTTTGTTTTATTTTCTGAACGACTTGATAAACTTGGTACCAACTAGAAAGTAGTTTTAGCGTTTCAGGTACATCAGTAGATCCAGCTTTAATGTAGTCAGCGTGCGGGAAGAATTTGCGATGTTTACCATCTCCCATTTTGCCTTTGCTCCACAGGTGACATTTTGCGGTCACCACTCCCAGAGATTAGGCCAGAAGCACTTCCCCCTACAACCAGTACAGACACCGTTGTCACGGACACCAAGGAGAAAAAACCTGCAGCAAGGAAAAAATGTCTCTACAATCCCCCCACCGCCATGGAAACCAACAAAGTCATCATGGCAACCTCCTCAGCCACATCTTCTGTCTCATCTACAGCCACTACTGTGCAATCTAGTTCTAATCAGTTTAAGGTTTCATCAAAAAGACCTACATCACTAGGTAAAAGCAACACACTTTCTCCAGAGTTTACTTAATTCCAACCCTAAAATATCAGTTATGCACATTTAATTTGGTTGCTTTTTTTAACACTCAAACCAAAGGGCTTGATTTTTTAGGGTGAGAATTTTTTGCAGTGCAGATTGTTTCCCCTTATGTTGTTACTCATTCTTCTCCATTCCCGAGAGCTACATCGCTTGCTTGGATTTGATCCCAGACGTCTACCAAAACCCCTCGTTTCAAATTGGCACAACAATGTCGCTTGATAGTCATAACCTGATGACAACTTGCATAAATCACATTGCTGTTAAATTATTGATTCAGAACCCCAGATTCTTGATATGAAGTTATAAAGTTGCATCTAAATTCAATTAATAAAGTCAATCTTGAATGTGGACTGGCTTCAGTTATAAGGAAGGATTGGAGAGACAAGGACTATTTTCCCTGGAGTGACAAAAGCTGAGGGGGTGCGTTTATAGAAACAAGGGGGTGAGTTTATAGAAATATGTCAAATTGAGTGGCAGAGATAGGGCAGATAACCCTAATGCCTTTTTTTCTCTCCAAGATAAGGTAATCTAAAATTAGAGAACATAGGTTTAGGGTGACCAGGGAAAGACTTAAAGGGTACATTGGTCGGCATGGACAGGTTGGGCCGAATGCACTGTTTGAATGCTGGGTAACTCCATAAATCAAGTAACATTGATAAAGGTGGTTATCCTACGGCAACCTGCAGACTCTTAAATACTCACTGAAATGCCGGGGAAACCATCAATTCAGGGCCAGTTAGGGAATGACAGTGAATTCTAATCTAATCAACTCAATTAGAAACAGAATAAAACCCCATAGAATGTAGAAACATAGAAAACAGGTGCAGGAGTAGGCCATTTGGCCCTTTGAGCCAGCACTACCATTCAATATGATCATGGCTGATCATCCAGAATCAGTACCCTGTTCCTGCTTTTTCCCCATATCCCTTGATTCAGTTAGCCCTAAGAGCTAAGTCTATCTCTCTTGAATACACCCAGTGAATTGGCCTCCACTGCCTTCTGTGGCAGAGAATTCCACAGATTCACAACTCTGGGTGAAAACGTTTTTCCTCATCTCAGTCCTAAATGGCCTGCCTCTTATTCCTAAACTCTGACCCCTGGTTCTGGACTCTCCCAATATGTGGAAATATTTTCCTGCATCTAGCCTGTCCAATCCCTTCATAATTTTATATGTTTCTATACAATCCCCTTCTCATCCTAAATTCCACTGAATATAAGCCCAGTTGATCCATTCTTTCATCATATGACAGTTCCGCCATCCTGGGAATTAACCTGGTGAACCTACGCTGCACTCCCTCAATAGCAAGAATCTCCTTCCTCAAATTAGGAGACCAAAACTGCACACAATACTCCAGGTGCGGTCTCACAAGGGCCCTATACAACTGCAGTAGGACCTCCTTGGTATACTCAAATTCTCTTGCTATGAAGGCCAACATGCCATTGCCTTTCTTCACTGCCTGCTGTACCTACATGCTTACTTTCAGTGTGATGTACAAGGACACCCAGGCCTCGTTGCACCTCCCCTTTTCCTAATCTGATACCATTCATATAATAATCTGCCTCCTTGTTCTTGCACCAAAATGGCTAACCTCACATTTATCACGTTGTACTGTATCTGACTACAGGTGCTGTCCGTGCAGGGTTTGTACGTTCTCCCTGTGACTGCATGGTTTTTTTCGGGGTGCTCTAGTTTTCTGCCACATTCCAAAGACATGCAGGTCTGTCGGTTAATTGGTTTCTGAAAGTGTCCCTCGTGTGTAGGATTGAACTCGTGTACGGGTGATCATTGGTGGGCCGAGGGGGCCTGTTTCAGCACTTTATCTCTTAACTAAACTAAAGAAGTTTAAGTCACTATCCATTAGGTTGCCTACACTATTGCAGTCATTTCATTGAATTTTATTATTCTTGGGACCTAAGGAATGGGTATGGCTGGTTGATGGCATGAAGAAAACCAAGGATTGCAGTGTTGATTACTGGACAATGGGTATGCAATGATTAGTAAATATGGGAGATTCTGGATTTCCATCAACCCATATGTAGAATAAATATTCATACTCCATTCTTGAATGGCCCAGCATTCATGCTGAGGATATACCACCTTGATGTAGGCGATTCCTATCAGATAGAATTTCTTGATATTTACCATAATAATTCCTTTCAATGTTTTAAATGCAGTAACTCAACCTGAGAACCAAAAATAGTAATTGAAAGTTGCAAGACAGAGAAAGTGTCACTTGCAAAATTAAATCACTGAATTTTGTTTCTCCAGATTAGTTCTGTCATTTTATTGTGTTGTGTAAGTTTCTGCACTTGATGCAAAGCTGTAAAATGTTGTTCTGTATTTCCAGATGCCAGTTTCATGTTGTTGAATTTGCTTTTGTCCTTTGCTTTTGGTGCAGGTGAGGTGTTCCACAATTTAGGTAAAGAAGATCACAGACATCCCACACCAGTCGCACCTAGGAACAGCCCCACAGGTTTAACATCTCTTCCATCTCTCACGCCCACGCCGCTGTCCCCTGCCTCTGCACCTCACATGCCTAACCTTGTGACTTCACCTTTTCCAAAGACAGCTTCAACTGCCCCAGGTTTTATCGATCCCCATTCTGGGCTCTGTCCAACCTCCACAGCACCCCCTGCAGTTACTGCAGAAAGTTCAGTGAGTGCATCAGCCAGCGTATGCAGGTTAGTACGTGATGTGTATCTGAGTTTAAGTCAAATGTTTCATGAATGTGACATATAAAGTCGGTCTGGAACAAAATGAACCCCATATTCAGTTTTAAGGTGTGTATTCAATAATGTCTGCAGCTCAATCACAGTGATATGTCATTGTCAGTCTGACTCCATTTTGCTCCAAATCTGTTCTTGATTATACAAAAAGATAGGCAATATTTGACCCTGTATTGCTAAAAATATGATGCATCAACCAAGTGATTACATCAGTTGCTGCTGCCTTGCAGTACTGATGGAGCGCTGCATTGGTGGAGCTCTTTCCTATGTACGGGATACAAAAAAGACAGTGCTGGAGTAACTCAGCGAGTCAGGCAACATCTCTGGAAATCATGGATTGGTGACGTTTTGGGTTGGGCCCCTTTTTCAGACTAATTGTAGTGTGGTTGGGGGGGGGGGGGGGAGAAAGCCAGAAGAGAGGTGAGAGCAGGACAAAGTTGGGCAAGCAATAGGTGGGTACATGTGAGGGTGATTTTGAATGGCAGATGGGGGAGTCAGTGACAAAGGCTGAAGGTGAAAAGAAGAGAAAAGGCTGTAAGATGCAGAGAGAAGAGGCGTGACATGTGAAGCCAGAAGAAGGGATGTAGGTGAAAGGGGACGGGAGGAGGGGAAAAGGGACGACGAGGTGGTGGGAATATGGGTGCACATTCAGGTAGATTAGTAATGTTAATTAGTATGGGATGTTAATTTGAGATCACTGCTGGTCTTTGCATTGATTAAGGTGGATGTTAAACTGTCCCTACTCATTTTAGAGGATGTTCTTCCTCTTTTATCCAATTCACATCCACTAGGTTTGACTGTGTTGTGCAATAATAGGTCATCTAATTCGCCTGCATAATCCTATGTAGAAAAGCCAATGAAGAAGTAATAGGTTGCTGTGCAAATGCAAGGCAATGGGAATTAACTGCAGCAAGAGTATTCACAGACAGATCTCGCAAGTGCTTTGCAGGGCAGGTAGAGAAGTCATTCCTGAGTAACAGAGGTGGAAAGGATTAAATCAACAATTGGGAACGATTCAAAGAGAAAAGGGTTAAAGACAATCACAAATTATTATACTTTTTGACTGCAACTTGGAACTATACTGTTTTGAAACATAGTTCAACTTGAAAGAGACTGAAAACTGGTTGAGCGAGAACTAATACTACAAGGATTTTATTTCCTATCATAGTGTGTTGTCAAGTCCGTTTAACTGTTGTTGTGGTGCTTCTGCAGTGATCCTGACTGTGAAGGACACCCGTGTGCGAGTGGCAATGTGTACGATCATCAGCAGTTTGATGGCGAAGAGAGTCAGGACGAAGATAGCTGCTCAGAACATAGCTCTAGTACCTCAACGTCAACCAACCAGAAGGAAGGAAAATACTGTGACTGCTGCTACTGTGAATTCTTTGGTCATGGCGGGGTGAGTGATCCTTGCTCTGTCTGGGTTGACTCTTCAACCGGGGTCACAGTCATCGAGTTATGCAGCACGGACCCTTCAGCAGAACTTGTCCTTCCGTACAAAATGCACCGTGTAAGCCAGTCCCATATGTCCACCTATGGCCCATATCCTCCCTCAACCTTTCCGATCCATGTACCTGTCCAAGTCTCTTTTAAATGCTATTATAGTACCTGCTTCAACTATCTCCTCTGACAGCTTATTCCATATATCTATCGTCCAAGCACAGGGCTTTGATGCAGGCAGCACTGACAAAATTGTTCAACATCAGAGTGTTGCCCTTGGATCATGTTGAAGTAGTCCTGTCCATGTGCTGCAAAGATGCTACAGCACATTCATTGATTCACATGTGATTTTGCAAATCAAAAAGGAATATGGATTGCTGTCAGTGATTCAGTGCACAACACAGGTTGACTACTCCACTGCCAGTAAGGAAAATAATTTTACACTCAGATTGAGTGTCAGATATTATGGATTTGCAGTTTTACTATAAAAGATCCTGAAAATTGTACAGTATGTTCCAACAACTAAACAAGTCTGGACCTTTGAACTTGTGCCAAAGCATGCATGTCTGCACTGAGAAAAAATCAAATATACAGAGAATATACAGAGTACAGAGAAGGTTCACCAGACTGATTCCTGGGATGGCAGGACTTCCATATGAAGAAAGACTGGATAGACTCGGCTTGTACTCGCTGGAATTTAGAAGATTGAGGGCTTGGACAGGCTAGATGCAGGAAGATTGTTCCCGATGTTGGCGAGGTCCAGGACAAGGGGTCACAGTTTAAGGATAAGGGGGAAGTCTTTTAGGACCGAGATGAGAAAATCATTTTTCACACAGAGTGGTGAATCTGTGGAATTCTCTGCCACGGAAGGTGGTTGAGGCCAGTTCGTTGGCTATATTTAAGAGGGAGTTAGATGTGGCCTTTGTGGCTTAAGGGATCAGGGGGTATGGAGAGAAGGCAGGTACAGGATACTGAGTTGGATGATCAGCCATGATCATATTGAATGGCGGTGCAGGCTCAAAGGGCCGAATGGCCTACTCCTGCACCTATTTTCTATGTTTCTATACATATAAAAAAATATAAACAGCCAATACATTGATTTTTACAATAATTGCGCCATCAAATTAATACATTCTCTGCACAATGCAGCAATACTTCTGTGTTTCATCTTTAAACAGTATATTAATGAAGTGTTATAGATATAGATTTATATAAATATAGATATAGATTTATAAATAAATATATATAGATGTGTGTGTGGATGTATGTGGGTGTGCGTGTGTATATGTGTATATATACAGATATGTGTGTGTGTGTGTATATATATATATATATATGTATATATATAATGTGTGTGTACATCTATGCTTACATTAAAAATAAAGCTCTATAAAAGTATACACAAAACGGTACACTTCTTTCTTTACATTCATACTGTTGCCCAGTGAAATGGGGGCAGCACCAGAGCCAGATAAAGTGCTCTGAACATCACGCTGTCTGACTTCAACTAACTAACTCATTAGAGACCTGAGAGCAAAATCTTCTGATTTACAGGAGAAATAACCCCCACATCCAACTGCGAGTTTTCCAGCTGCCTTTGAATGTCTGTTAAACTTTGACTTTTTCCTCAAATTGGCCCCTGCATATGTAAATGAACAGGTGGCTGGAAGCAATTTGCATAACATGTTCTAAGGTTGTCGATACAGTTTTTCAGGTCTGTTTATTTGGAACGAACATGCCAACGCTAAATCATTGTTAGATTTAATGTAAAGGTATATGATTTGAAACTTCATGTTGGTTTAAGCTTGCGTCCACACTAGCTTTGCTGATTCATGTTAAGGTGAACGAGGAACAGCAGCCGCCTGCAAGTAAACTCTGCTGCCCATGTATTTCAGCCACCTGCCGCACCAACGAGTAGAAACTATGCAGAGATGCGGGAGAAGCTTCGCTTACGGCTCACCAAGCGCAAGGAGGAGCAGCCAAAGAAAGCAGACCCCATCCTCGAGAAAGAGCAGATAGTAGACCATAGAAAAGTGGAAGACCTATTACAGTTTATAAACAGCACAGAATCGAAACCAGTCAGCAGCTCGAGGGCAGCTAAACGGGCACGGCACAAGCAGCGAAAGGTAAGAGGTTTCTCTGCGTTGGGACAAGGAACTGCAGGTGCTGTTTACAAATAGAGACAAAATGCTGGAGCAACTCTGTGGTCAGGTAATGTCCCTGGATAACATGGATGGTTAATGGTTGGCACAGACTCGGAGGGCCGAAGAGCCTGCTTCCGCACTATCTCTAAAGACCTCCCACTTGATCAAAAGCATTATTTGTAATTTATGAATATCCTTCTTTTTATGGCAGTGAACACTGTTTATGTGTGTTTAACTGTATTGAGTAACTTATTTTCTTTGTATTTAGTCATTCTGACCTTAAACTGATGGTGCTGATGTATTAGTCAAGTCAAGTCAGGTTTATTCGTCACATACACATACGAGATGTGCAGTGAAATGAAAAGTGGCAATCGGATTGTGCAAAAAAACTACAAAACAGAATGGAACAGAATCACATATTCACATATTACATATTAGTGGGAGGAAAGAAAAAAACAGCAATTTTAAAAAGACACCACACAACAGTAAATTGGTGCAGTAAAGTTAGTCCCTGGTGAGATAGGAGTTTACAGTCCTAATGGCCTCTGGGAAGAATCTCCTTCTCATCCTCTCCATTTTCACAGCATGGCAACAGAGGCGTTTGCCTGACCGTAGCGGCTGGAACAGTCTGTTGCTGGGGTGGAAGGGGTCTCCCATGAGCTTGTTGGCTCTGGAGTTGCACCTTCTGATGTATGGTTCCTACAGGGGGACGAGTGCAGTTCCCATAGTGCGTTCGGCCGAACACACTACTCTCTGCAGAGCCTTCTTGTCCTGGGCAGAGCAGTTCCCAAACCAAATCATGATATTTCCGAACAAAATGCTTTCCACAGCCGCTGAGTAGAAGCACTGGAGAATCCTCAGAGACACTCTGAATTTCCTCAATTCCTCAATTAATCTCACTGCCTCCCTCTGGGAAGATATGCGTCTAGAATGAAATCTGGTCAAGATCTACAAAGAAAGATGCCACAGACCAGTGTTGTATTCACTAGAGATTGCAAAGTTGAGGGTAAATTGATCAAAGTTTCCAGCTATTGTGAAGTGCTAAAAATAAACAGGAACCCAAGGATTAGCGGTGGTGGTGTAGAAATTAGAACCTGATCTTTAAAATGTTGAAGTTCTTTCCAAAATTGGCAGTTGATGCTAGTTTGATTAATTTAATAACTGAGGTTGACTGATTTTTTTTTTTATGGATCAAAGATACTCATAGAGATTTGTAAAATTTATGGTAGCTGTGTAAATTTTATAAAATTAATATCCAGCGGCATGGACAATATCTGGAGGTATAATCTCGAACCCACCACAACCAATGGGGAATTTGTTTATTAACTAACTTGAATTCAACCAACTAAATAAAAACAGTATCAGCAAAGGTGTTCATGAGGCTGCAATTTACTTTTTTTTTTAAAGTAAACCCATCTGACATCTTGGGGAAATTTCACCATAAAAGCAGAAAAGACAGAAAAAAGTCAGCGGCATTTGTTACAGAGTTGATGTTTCAGGTCCATGGCCTTTTATTAGATCAAGCTTCTGTCTACCTGACCTGGAGGTGACCCTCAGCTATTAGGTTAAACTTTTAGCTGCTCTTGAAAGTGGCTTGGCATGATACTCAGGTTAGCGATCAACAGGATTGGGAGTTAAAGTGGCTGAAACCAGTATTTAAAGGGGAAGAGAAAAATAACAGATTAATCATGATCTCATGTTTAAGAACCAAACTTAAAGTGTCATCTCTATATTTTTGTGTTATTTTCATGTGTCACTGTTAGGTGTTTTTAGACTAGGTTGAGCTAATAAATGAAGAAACCAGGAACTTTGTTTCAATCACACAGTGTGGTGGGTGTATGGAACAAGTTGCCAGAGCAGGTAGTTGAGGCAGGTAACTATGTAAAATACATTTGGACAGGTGTGGGGATAGGGAAAGCTTAGAGGGATATGTTTCAAGCATGGGCAGGTGGGACCAGTGTAGTTGGGACATCTTGGTCAGCATGGGCAAGGTGGGCTGAAAGGCCTGTTTCCATGCTGTATGACACTTGACTCATCATAGACCTTTGTGCCATAGAATGCCATTCACCCATGATTGTCAAAAGTAGAAATGGCCCACTAGGGATCAAAGGAGCACTACTCTTTCCCAGGATAACTTGATGTCCTTAATATAATTGCAAAATGCTTTTAACCTTCCCCTCCCCTTCAAGCCTCTGAGAACACAACATGTTTCATTTTGCAGAGCCTTAACTTGGGATTTTGAATAACATTGCAGTTCAAAGGACTGTGTGCAAAGTGTTTTTTCAGATGCACATGTAGGGATGTGGTTGTGGCAGAGTTCACGCACCTTCTGAGGGAAAAATTGGATTTGTGATTGAAACAGAGGAAGTTTGGGACAGGAGGAGTGTTGGGAGAGTGAGATTAGTTGTAGACTTCTGTCCAAGATTTGGCACAGACATACTGAGATAATTCAGTGACAAAAATGACTGGGGTTGTGTCCATGAGTTTAGAGAACTTATTTCTCCTCCAATTACATTGAGAACTCTGAATGAACTTCACTTCTGAGAAGGTGTTTATGGGGGTATTGGCTTGTGTATTTGAACATTGAGATTCAAGTGTGTTTAATTGTCATATGTACAGAAAAGAGAACTATGAAATCCTTACTTGTAGCAGCATAACAGGTCTATTAGCACAGTACTGGTATATAATACAATAACAAAAATATTCAACCAATTTTTTTTTAATTGTGCAAAGCCTATGCCTGAATTCCCTAGCACAGCCAAGATGGTTCATAGTTTATTAAATTAGCTCTTTAAAATCATATATTATATCCAAGTTAATTTTCTTTCAGATGTCCAACTAGTGATTGTGGTTATCATTTTGCAAACACGCCCGCACCAAGATCCTGCACATTGCAGTACCAATTAGCTGATAACTTTTGCAAGTGCAAATCCAAATTTTCTTAATGAGAAAAGTTTGCGTCATTAATTTGAGCCTTGAGACACAATGACCCCTTTGGATTTTGTACACTTACTGTATGCTGAAGGATTTTGTGACCAGTTATCTGGAAGCCTAAAAACTAATATCTCAGCTTAGTTTCTGTCCAAGCCTACCGCAACAAACCACCTGTGGACCTGGCATGAGGCATGGAGCAATTTGTCACAGATGGGAACAAAGGTTTGGGACACTTAGAGTTGTGAACTCCAATCTGTGATTAGTGTTGACATTGGAAGAAATGAATTGAAGGATTTAAAGACCCAATGTTCAACTGGGTGAGTTAACACATCTCCTTGTAGCTTTGGCTCAATAAACTTACTGCTGTTTTCTTCCAGCAGGAAGAGAAGGCTCGTCTCGAGGCCGAGGCCCGTGAGAGAGAACAGTTGCAACTGCTGGAAGAGCAGAGGCAGCGGGAAGAGGAGGAGCGAATAAAACAAGAGTTGCAACGGCTTCAAGAGCTGCAGCAAATCCGGTCAGCCAAGAAAAAGAAAAAAGAAAGAACTAAAGAGTCCCTGAAAGGCGAGTGTCTTCTGCAAAATGCACGGCTAAAGGAAGCCGCCATGGATCTGATAAACGATAGCGGCAAATCCCAGCAGCCGGATCCTGCAACAAAACCCAACACATTTCTGCTCGGGCAGGCAAACGGCAAGGAAGAGCAAAGAGCGGAGCCGGAACCCAGAGCACCTCAGCTGGTGCCTGCCAATGGGAAGGACCTCAGAGTGACCCAAGCCCCAGCTCAATGGGAGGGGAAGGTCAAGCAGCCCGAGACCAACAGCAGCCCAGACCCCACAGTAGTACAAAACGAAGTCAATAGCAAGCAGAAGTTAAAATCGCAGGCAATCAAACCAAGTATTGAGCGGCACTTGAAGCCGGCCGAGGGCTTCAGACCCTGCGACGTGCACCAGAGAACATCGGCCAAGTGCCAGCCGGATCTGGGAGCACCCAAACCAAAGCTGCCAGAGTGCCAAATGTTAATGGAGCAGAAGAAGGAGGAGAAGAAAGGTGTCAACGGCAATGGGAGGAAGCTGAACCACGTGAAGGAAGACCGGGTACTGTCAGAGTGTGAACCTGCCCCTTCCAGCGATCAGCAGCAATTTAACAAAAACACCGCAGAATCGCCCCAGCCCAAAGGAAAGACCAAGAAAAATAAAAAGAAGAAAAGCGACAAGCTGAACAACTCCATCGGTAAGGTTCAACATTTTTCCATCAAATTTGTATGTTAAGCTTAGGTTTATTAGTATTACATGTACCATGGTACAGTGGCGCAGCGGTAGAGTTGCCGCCTTACAGTGCCGGAGGCCCGGGTTTGGTCCTGACTGCAGGTGCTGTTCATATGGAGTTTGTATGTTCGTGCTTGGGAACATACATTCTCCAGTTTTCTACCACATTCCAAAGATGTACACAGGTTAATTGGCTTCAGTAAAATTATAAATTGTTCCTAGTGCGTAGGATAGTGCTACTGTCCAGGGTGATCGAAGGTCGGCACAAACTCAGTGGGCAGAAGGGCCTGTTTCCACACTGTATCTCTAATGTCTAAAGTAAAGTCTGAATGCTTTATTTTGCATGCTATCCAATCAAATCAGGTAATATTATGCATAAATACAATCAAGCCAAACTCGAGTACAATAGGTAGGGCAAAGACAAAGGTACAAATTATAGATCTCAGTGTTGTCACTAGATGTACAGATGGAAAATAAACTTAAGAGAACAGAAAGATTGTGTTGAATGAAAGTAGATCCTCCTTTGGGATCAGCGTGCAAATAGTTGCCACGCTTCAAATGCATTTTTATTCATTCTATAATAATGTAAATTTACAATAATTGACAGGAACATTAATCAGTAACGCAAGTGATTCACGTGCATTGAGACGTAAGAGACCGCAGATGCTGGAGTCTTCAGCAAAATACACAGGTAAAGCAGCAGCTGTGGAAGGAAGCATTCCAACCCGAGACGTTGTCTGTCAGTTCCCCTCCACAGGTGCTGCCTAACTTGCTAACTTCCTTCGACACTTTTGGGTTTTGATTCTTGCACATCAATTTACCTCAGCTGAAAGATCTATCCTGGAAGTTGCAGTCGTAGGAAATGTATTTTCCGTTTGTAAATCTGGCAACAATGCTGAAAGAAACTAATCCAGAATGCTTTGAACTTTGGTCCTTAACTAAAACTTTCTCGACCCTTGGATATTATTCCTTTTAATTCTCTTTTTAGAAATTACCCAGTGACAAAATAAAATTTCCATGAACTCAGTAGGTTTAAAGGGAGCTACAGACACAGAGCCGCACTCGTTGGGAGAGTTTGCGAACTGTGACCTTTGTGTTTCGGAAACGGGGTCTTCTGAGCTTTCGGGAAAGGGGGATTCCTGAGCTTTGGGGAAATGTGGAGAACAGGGCACTGAGAGTTTCAAGAGAATGTGGTAAATAAACATCACCCACTGAGCCAGATACCAAACCATTGGGATTTCCAAATAATCATATAATGGATTATCACAGCAAAAAATAAAGTGCCGAAGGAACTCAGCGGATCAGGCAGTATCTTTGAGGAGAGTGGACAGACAATTTTCAGATCAGGACCCACTTTCAAATGGATGGATAATCAGAGTTTTGCCAAATATAGGCTGAAACCCGGTGTCTTTGAGCAGGGGAAAGGAGCAGGGTGACTTAGTGTTCAACTTTTGGACCTTGGGTGGCAGCAAGTGTCCACCACAAGATGGAGCCATAAGACTAGATAATGACAATTGCTGTTGGGCCTGGTTTTATCATTCAAAGTTATTGGAAAAATTTATGGAAGCAAAGTTAGTTAACAGGCTGTAATTGAAGACAATGTCAGAGATAAGTTTGGCAAAAACCTTCAAGCCAAACCATCCCTAAAACCAATTCTATTGTTCTAACCAAAATCAAAAATTGACCATCGACCGGGAGGGGGGATGGGAAGGGAAGGGAAAGGGTAACCTATCCTCCCTGTCTGTAGGAAAGAATTGCAGATGCTAGTGTACATCTAAAGATAGACGCAAAATGCTGGAGTAACTCCGCCAGTCCGGCAGCATCTCTGGAGAGAAGGAATGGGGCGAGACCCTTCTTCAAACTGTGGATATCTTCCTCATCTGTGGATATAATAACCTGATGCCAGTAATCTGTAATAAACAAACCTTTATTTTCGAGCAACATTTAGGGTGGTGCAGCTGATAAAGCTACTGCCCCACGGTGTCAGAGACACAAGTTCCATCCTGACCCATTGCTGTCTGTGTGAAGTTTGCACGTTCTCCCTGTGACCGCGTGGCTTTCTTTCGGGCGCTCCAGCTTCATCCCACATCTCAAAGACGTGTGGGTTTGTAGGTTAAATTGTAAATTGCCCCTGGTGTGTAGGTCAGGAATGAGAAAGTGGGATAACATAGAACTAGTGTGAGCTGCTGATCGATGGTCGTGTAGAATCGGAGGGAAGAAGGGCCTGTTTCCATGCTCAAGCTCTGAACTAAACTAAACATGGGAATTGGTTGGTGAGAAATGAATGAGGTACAACAAACACTTATGATTATTGCATGGTCTTTTTGGCATGTTATAGAAAAACTGACATGAGGGAATCCCAACGGTGGTGGGAATTTTGGAAATCGGTTCCAAAGTCACTTGCTCCTCACTTTATTCTGTAGCAGTCACCACATATAATGCGTCAGATGATTCTCATTCGGCATCCTGAAATGTCTCAAATATGATCTAATCATTCAGCAATTTTTTTAATTATCCAACAGATGATGTGTTCCTACCTAAAGATATCGATTTGGACAGTGTAGAAATGGATGAAACCGAGAGAGAAGTGGAATACTTCAAGAGGTAATGCAAATTGTGGTGGTATGATGTGCTTATGGCTGGGTGTGCTGTAACTTGTTACTTTTTTAATAAAGAGGAACCTTATTCCAGTAATTGATACATGGGACAGCATTTTTTTTTCTTGTGAAATGAGTGTCACTGGCAAGGACATTGAGCGATTTGACCATGTTGTCTTTTCCTGTCCAGCAGTTGAGTAGTTTATTATCACATGTACCGAGGTACTGTGAAAAGCTTTTGTTACATGCTAACCAGTCAGCGAAAAGACTATACATGATTACAATTGAGCCATCCACAGTATACAGATGCATGACAAAGGGAATAGCGTTTAGTACAAGGTAAACTCCTATTAAAGGTAGTCTGATGAGATAGATATTAGCACAAGACTGCTCCCTAGTTGTTGATAGGATGGTTCGGTTGCCCAATAACAGCTGGTAGGTAACTTGGAAGAAAAAGCAGCATGGAAAATTGTGTTTCAAGTTTGCAGGAAACAGTTTACCAACTGATATCAAAACTAGTTTTAGTTTCTTTAGTAGAGAAAATAAAACAAGTTTTAGGGTTAGCCGTGAGGCAACAAGGACAAAGTGGGAGACATTGTCTTTGTGGACTTCAGCAAGGCATTCAATGTTCTGCAGGGTAGGCTGTTCTGGAAGGTCGGATCCAGGAAGAGCTAGCCATCCGGTTAGAGAATTGGCTTCATGGAAGGAAACAGAGGGTGATGGTGGAAGGTTGTCTTTCAGACTGGAGGCCTGTGACTAATGTGCCTCGGGGATCGGTGCTGGGCCCATTGCTGTTTGTGGTTGATATCAATGATTTGGTTGAAAATGTAGAAGGCATGATTAGTACACATGCTTATTCTTCTTCTTGCGTTTGAGGCAGCAGAAGTCCGCAGCAGAGTGATGCCATCCGGTTCAACATCCGTAGGTGCCCACCCTAAAAAGGGCACATGCTCCGGGTTTGGCGCCAAGCTGCGGCGCTGCTGCTGTCTCTGTTTGTTGTCATTCTCGTGGCTGAGATCAGTTGACAGGGCTCACCACTGGGAGGTCGACAATATGAGCCCAGGTTTGTTTGCATTTGACACTAAAATAAATGGTGTCATAGATAGTGAAGATGGTTATCGCAAATTTCAGCAGGAACTTGATCAATCCGGCAAGTGGATTGTGAAATGGTTAATGGAGTTTAATGCAGATAAGTGTGAGGTGTTGCAATTTGAGAACTCAAAGCAGAACAGGGCCTTCAGCTCTTCCCCAGCCAACAATGGGCCATTATGGGCTCCACCTTTCCTTGGTCATCTGTTGCCAGCCCTGATTTGTTCTGTCCTTTTCCTACCTCCAGTTCCCTCCCCTCTACTTTATGGCTGAAAAAAGGTGAAATGTCACCCAAGCTTTTCGTCAGAGATTCTGCCTGGCGTGTTGAGTTACTTCAGCTCGTTGTGTCCATGGAAGAGTACAGCACAGGAACAGGCCCTTCAGCCCACAATGTCCATGCCCTACATGATGCCAAGTTAAACTCTGGTCCATATCCCTCCATTCCCTGAATATCCATGTGCCTATCTATAAGCGTCTCAAAGCCACATTAGTATCTGGCTTCATCACCACCCCTGACAGCGTTTGGGTGGCACAGTCCCTTTAAAACCAGTATTTGCGGCTTCAGCCAGAATTCACTAGCCATTGTATTGTGCTCAAGTGAGCTGAGTTCAGGCAAGAAACGCTGGCCTTAATTATTTGCTCCTCATTCATGTGAACAGCATAGTATGGGTAACAGTGAACAGCATTTCTATAATGTCATTCTTTATATTAGGTACTAGCTGCAGTTGAAATCAAGCATCTTGAATTGCACATAACCCTGTTTCATTAATTTAGCGCGTGCAACATTCTTGCACGATAAAATACCAAAAGTGTGCAAGCATGTTATATCAATCCTCGATTACACTAGGCACGGCCGTGGGCATTGCCACAGACGGCTGTGGAGACCAAGATATTGAGTATTTTTAAAGCGGAGATTGATAGGTTCTTGATTAATAAGGGTGTCAAGGGTAACCTTTGACAGGCAGTACTATGGGGTTGAGAGGAAAAAATAGATCAGCCAGGATTGAATGGCGAAGTAGTCTTGATGGGTTAAATGGCCTAATTCTGCTCCTATGTCTTCTGGGCAAATGGCATTCACACACATTTCCTGATGATGGAGAATTGCAGCTCGTTCCACTGGCTACGCCCTTGATTATTCAGTCATCCCAAGGGTTGATGAGTTTGGTAACCAAAAACATATCATGCAAATTCACCTTGAGTGTTGGGAAGGAGAAGGCCGGTTAGTAGACTGGGTTTCCTGATGTGTATTGTTTTTCACTGTTACTCCCTGAAAATATTGTGTTTTTTTGGTAACCAACCAGTGTTTGATGAATTGACTCAAACGTAAAATATTACCTAAGTGAGTAGCCCAGCGCTGTTAAAGCTGACCACAGGCAGTTTGAAGAAGTGCCACAACCCAAAACAACGCCTGTCCATTGCCTCTAAAGATGCTGCCTCACCCACTGAGCTCAGATTCCAGTGTCTGAAGTTCCCTGTCTGTCTATACCTTTAAATGACTCATAGAAAGCAGTGTTTGGGCATGCATTTAATTATCAAAAGTCAAGCATGTTCAAATATCATATGTACCCACAACGGAACAAAACTTGAACCAGTATCCATAACTCCTGTTTTCTCTCTAATTGAAATGAATGAATGAATGAATGAATACGTTTATTGGCCAAGTATTCATATACAAGGAATTTGCCTTGGTGCTCCACCCGCAAGTGACAACGTGACATACAGTGACAGTTAGGAATGACACATAAAACATTAAACAAAGCCTTACTTGCTGCAGCTTAACAGCCCAGTAAACATAATAACACACAGATAATATATAGTAATCAAAAATACAATTTTAAAAATGATCATGATACTAGGTAACCATAATAGTGCAAAAATCCAAGTTGATAGTGCAACTAAGACAACAATAGTGGCTGAGGTTAGTGTTGTTGGGTGGATATTTGAGTTTGTCTAACCTATGCATTCTCCTTTTCCATGCCAGATTCTGCTTAGATTCAGCCCGACAAACCAGACAGAGGCTCTCCATCAACTGGTCCAACTTCAGCTTGAAGAAAACCACGTATGCTGCTCACTGATCAGATGACAAGTTCCCCCTGAAGGAACCAACGTATGACTCCTCCGAATATTCTCACTTGGATACACAGTACTCTGCTGCGCTGAGAGCTCACCAGGTTGTTGATCCTGGAACTGCCTTGCCTTCCCCATCTCCCCTGCCCCCTCCATTACCATTACCTCCACCCACCGCTATGTGAGATTCTGCACTGGGACAGGGTGCAGAGCGCCCTGGTCCTTTTGACTTTGTTGCAGTGTATGGAGAGAGAGAGAGAGTTGGCCAGCTGTTGATCCACTTTCTCCTTACCTGAACACTTTTTTTTGTTTGCTTGTGTGTTTGTAGAATGTGAGTGGAACTTGCTCAACAGTAGCCGCAATCCTTTTGGGTTGCAGCTCAAACAGCCTTCCGTCTCTGGCACTTCCGCTTTTCACGGCCCCAGTGTTCTGCCCAGGACTCCGCTCGGGTGAAGGTCAATCTGTTTGTTCTCTCCTTCGCATCGATCCGTTGCAGCATTTTACTCACAACTTGCATCCAGCACTGTACATACAGTCCGACTACTGACAAGGGAATGGACAGCATCGGTTTTTACTCTTCCTTGATCCGGCATTCTCCCTCCCCCACAACGAGAAGGTCTGAACGAAGGAAACGTTCATACTGAACTGGGCAGTGAAAACCCAGTCGCCTCCAGTACTCCTTCACAAACTCACTGTTTGAAGTGTACAAGGTTACGCTATATTGTGTTTGATTTCTGACTTGTAGCCAGCTTGTGTAAGAATACTTGCAGAATGAATTCAAATGAACAATGCTCACACTATCGACCTGTTATAGAGTGTATAATTGTATTAACACTGAAGCCAGAACTGGCTACTTTTTTAACATATTGTTAAGTAATATTTAAAAAAATCATGTCTTTCTTTTCGAAAGATGGAATACAGTAGTATGGCAGAAATGTGGCTGTGTGGCTTGTCTTTTTCCGTTAGTTCTTTGCGGTCTTGTATTTCTGAGCACACAGGAGGAAGATGGAAAGCGAGTGGATAATAAGTGGTAAGATTTACAAAGAATTGGAGAAGCAGAAAGGTTTGAGCACCGAGTCACATATCCTTTAAAAAAAAAGTGGAACACCAAGTGGTAAATGGGCAATGTATTTATACCTTCTATTTGTAACTTCAGAACATCCAAAGTACCATCAAGCCAATGAACTGTATTGCAACAGAATTGTGAAAAATGCACTTTAGGTTTAGATTTATTATTGTCGAGTGTACCAAGATACAGTGAAAATTTTTGAATGGTATCCGATCAAATCACATAATACTATACGTAGAGATATTCAAGTACAACAGGTAGATCAAAGGGAAAGACTAAACTTACGGAATAATTAAAGGCCTGGACAGAGTGGATGTGGGGAGGATGTTTCCACCAGTGGTAGAGTCTAGGACCAGAGGCCATAGCCTCAGAATTATTGGATGTACCTTTAGGAAGAAGATGGTGAATCTGTGGAATTCATTGCCACTGTGGAGGCTGTCATTGGGTATTTTTATGGTGCAGATTGACAAGTTCTCAATTAGTGAGAGTGTCAGGGGTTATGGGGAGAAATCAGGAGAATGGGGTTGAGAAATAAAGATGGATCAGCCTTGATGTTCCGAATGGCCTTATTTTACTCCTATAACATGTACTTATGAACTTATATAGAGTGCAGAATATTAGCTATTTCAAATCATTTCCACAAATAGCAACACTGAGTTGATTATGTTTTTAAATTTATGTTGCTTGGGGGATTTAAAAAAAGTTGTCCAAGCGTACGCCAACTCATCCACTCGAATTCAAAGCAGTGTTTTGGATCTTTTACCTAACTGAAGGAAAACAGTGCTTCATTTCAACATGACAAAGGAATTTTCCTTGGACAATGCAAGAGCCCCCCAGCAGTGTGGCTGCCTGGATTTTGTGCTGAGCTCCCTCAAATGGAACTTAATCCCACAATGTTGAGCTGCAAGACAAGCCACTGATTCCATCTAAAGATGTGTCTTGACTCTATTTTTCAAATGGACACATGGATAGTATACACAAAAATCATTTGGCTGCACCCTTCCTTCAGCACTTTGTGTTTTGCTCAATCATTTGGTTGACCTGACCATTATAGAGTGCAGAAAACAAGGAACTGCAGATGCTGGTTTACAAAAAATGACAAAGTGTTTGATTAAATCAGCAGGTTAGGCAGTGTCTCTGGGCACAACAGTGGTGCAGCAGGGGTGGCTGGGTGATGCAGCAGTAGAGTTACTGCCTTACAGCGCCAGAGACCCGGCTTAAATCCTGACCTCGGGTGATGCCTGTGTGGTGTTTGTACGTTGTTCCTGTGACCACATGGGTTTTCTCCAGGTGGGAGGTTTGGAGGTTAATTGGCTTCTGTAAATTGTCCCGAGTGTGTAGGATAGTGATAGTGTACGGGGTGGTCGGCGTGGACTCTGTGGACTGAACGCGCTTGTTTCCACGCTGCATCTATAAAGCCATGTTTAGGTGATGTTTTGGGTTGGGGCCATTCTTCAGACTGTTTGCAGTAGTGGTGTGGAGGTAGAAATATGGAAGAGCTCTCATCCAGCTTTCATTTTCCCCCATCCAGGCCCTCACCGAACAATGCTTGAAGATGTGCCCCGAACTGAAACATCACCTATCCATGTTCTCCAGTATGGAATGCAGTTGTGGATGTCCTTATAAATTATATCAATGTCACGGGAATGTCAGGAAGATGACCATTCATTTCAACAGGCAGGAGACTTGGGCGTTTAGTTATTCGCACAGTTGGTGAATATCAATGGGCAGAAAAGAGGAAGTTTGGGAACTCAGAAAAGCAGAAGTAATGATAATTTGTAAATAGGGAAGTAGATATCTATGTGTAAGAAGTATGCAATGCAAGGAAAATATCTACATAATTACTCAGGCTGAGTGCTCTGTAATTCAGTGCTGCGATCAAAGGACCATCCAGATATCAACATTTTGTCTAAAACTTACTGTGCCTTGTCCTATTCTCTTAAACATTTTTTATTCCAAAAACCTTGAGCACCCACTTCAAATTGTTGAAACAAGCCATTTTCTTTGTGTTTTTGGGGTCAATAGACAATCGGTGCAGTAGGCCATTCGGCCCTTTGAGTCAGCACCGCCATTCACTGATCATGGCTGATCATCCACAATCAGTACCCCGTTCCTGCCTTCTCCCCATATTCCCTGACTCCGCTATCTTTAAGAGCTCTATCTAAATCTCTCTTGAAATCATCAAGAGAATTGGCCTCCACTGCCTTCTGAGGCAGAGAATTCAACAGATTCACAACTCTCTAGGTGAAAAAGGTTTTCCTCATCTCCGTTCTAAATGGCCTAGCCCTTATTATTAAACTGCGGCCCCATCGGAAACATGTTTCCTCCCTTGAGCATGTCCAATCCTTTAATCTTATATGTTTCAAGAAGATCCCCTCTCATCCTAAATTCCAGTGTGTACAAGCCCAGTCGCTCCATTCTTTCAACATATGACAGTCCCGCAATCCCGGGAATTAACCTCATGAACCTACACTGCACCCTCAACAGCAAGAATTTCCTTCCTCAAATTTGGAGACCAAAACTGCACACAATGCTCCAAGTATGATCTCACCGAGGCCTTGTACAACTGCAGAAGGACCCTTTGCTCCTACACTTAACTCCTCTTGTTATGAAGGCCAATATGCCATTCGTTTTCTTCACTGCCTGCTGTACCTGCATGTTTACTTAAAGTGACTTATGTACATGGACACCCAGATCTTGTTGTACTTCCACTTTTCCTAATTTGACACCATTCAGATACAGTGTCCTCCATAATGTTTGGGAACAAAGGCCCATCATTTATTTATTTGCTTCTGTATTCCACAATTTGAGATTTGTAATTGAAAAAAATCACCTGTGGTTAAAGTGTGCATTGTCAGATTTTATTGAAGGCCATTTTTATACATTTTGCTTTCACCATGTAGAAATTACAGCTATGTTTATCCATAGTCCCCCATTTCAGGGCACCATAATGTTTGGGACACATGGCTTCACAGGTGTTTAGTAATTGCTCAGGTGTGCTTAATTGCCTCCTTCATGAAGGTATAAGAGAGCTTTCAGCACCTAGTCTTTCCTTCAGCCTTTCTATCACATTTGGAAACTTTTATTGCTGTTTATCAACACAAGGATCTAAGTTGTGCCAATTAAAGTCAACTAAGTCATAATGAGACTGAGAAACAAGAATAAAACTGTTGGAGACATCAGCCAAACCAAAAGTTTATCCAAATCAACTGTTTGGAACATCATTAAGAAGAAAGAGAGCACTGGTGAGCTTACTAAACGCAAAGGGACTGGCAGGCGAAGGAAGATCTCCACAGCTGATGACAGAAGAATTCTCACCATAATAAGAAAAATCACCAAACACCTGTCCGTTAGATCAGAAACACTCTTCAGGAGTCAGGTGTGGATTTGTCAATTACCACTGTCCGCAGAAAACTTCATGAACAGAAATACAGAGGCTCTACTGCAAGATGCAAACCACTGGTTAGCTGCAAAAATAGAATGGCCAGGTTACAGTTTGCCAAGAAGTACTTAAAAGAGCAACTACAGTCCTGAAAAAAGGTCTTGTGGACAGATGAAACAAAAAATAACTTGTATCAGAGTGATGGCAAGAGCAAAGTATGGAGGAGAGAAGGAACTGCCCAAGATCCAAAGCATACCTCCTCTTCTGTGTAACACGGTGGTGGGGGTGTTATGGCCTGGGCATGTATGGCTGCCGAAGGTACTGGCTCACTTATCATCATTGTTGGTACAACTGCTGATAGTAGTAGCATAATGAATTCTGAAGTGTATAGACACATCCTATCTGCTCAAGTTCAAACAAATGCCTCAAAACATTGGCTGGCGGTTCATTCTACAGCAAGACAATGATCCCAAACATCCTGCTAAAGCAACAGAGGAGTTTTTCAAAGCTTAAAAAACTGTTAATTCTTGACTGGCCAAGTCAATGACCCAATCTCTACCCAATTGAGCATGCCTTTTATATGCTGAAGAGAAAGCTGAAGGAGACCAGCTCCCAAAACAAGCATAAGCTAAAGATGGCTGCAATCCAGGCCTGGCAGCGCATCACCAGAGAAGGCACCCAGCAACGGGTGATGTCCATGAATCGCAGACTTCAAGCAGTCATTTGCATGCAAAGGATATGCAACAAAATACTAAACATGACTACTTTCATTTACATGACATTGCTGTGTCCCAAACATTATGGTGCCCTGAAATGGGGGGACTAAACACTGCTGTAATTTCTACATGGTGAAACCAAAATGTATAAAAATTGCCTTTATAAAAATATGACAATGTGAACTTTAATCACATGTGATTTTTTTTTTTCTATTACAAATCTCAAATTGTGGAGAACAGAGGCAAATAAATAAATTATGCGTCTTTGTCCCAAACATTATGGAGGGCACTGTGATAATCTGCCTTCCTATTCTTCCCACCAAAATGGATAACCTCAAATTTGTCCACATTAAACTGTATCTGCCCATGCACCCAATCTGTCCAAGTCACCCTGCATCTAAATAGCATCCTCCTCACAGTTCACACTGCCACCTAGCTTTGTATCATCTGCAAATTTGCTCATGTTACTTTTAATCCCTTCATCTAAATCATTAATATATATTGTAAATAGCTGCGGTCCCAACACCAAGCCTTGCGGTATCCCACTAGTCACTGCCTGCTATTCTGAAAGGGACCCGTTAATCCCTACCCTTTTTTTAAAGAAGGAACTGCAGATGCTGGAGAATTGAGGGTACACAAAAAGCTGGAGAAACTCAGCGGGTGCAGCAGCATCTAAGGAGCGAAGGAGATAGGCGACGTTTCGGGTCGAGACCCTTCTTCAGACCCTACCCTTTGTTTCCTGTCTGCCAACCAATTTTCTATCCATGTTAGTACCCTAGCCCCAATACCATGTGCTCTAATTTTGCCCACTAATCTTGTATGTGGGACCTTACCGAAGGCTTTCTGAAAGTCCAGGTATACTACATCCACTGGCTCTCCCTTGTCCATTTTACTAGCTACATCCTCAAAAAAATCAAAACGATTAGTCAAGCATGATTTCCCCTTTGTAAATCCATGCTGACTCGGACCGATCCTGTTATTGCTCTCCAAATGTGTTTCATCTTTTATAATTGACTCCAGCATCTTCCCCACCACTGATGACAGGCTAACTGGACTATAATTCCCTGTTTTCTCTCTCCCTCCTCTCTTCAGTGGGATAACATTAGCTACCTTCCAATCCACAGGAACTGATCCTGAATCTATAGAACATTGGAAAATGATCACCAATGCGTCCACGATTTCTAGAGCCACCTCGTTAAGCACCTTGGGATGCAGACCATCAGGCCCTGGGGATTTATCAGCCTTCAGTCCCATCAGTCGACTCAACACCATTTCCTGCCTAATGTGGATTTCCTTCAGTTCCTCCATCACCCCAGATCCTCTGGCTACTACTATATCAGGAAGATTGTTTGTGTCCTTAGTGAAGACAGATCCAAGATACCTGTTCAACCCGTCTGCCATTTCCTTGTTCCCCATAATAAATTCACCTGTTTCTGTCTTCAAGGGACCTGCATTTGTCTTAACTAACGTTTCCTCTTCATATACCTAAAGAAACTTTTATTATCCTCCTTTATATTCTTAGCTAACTTACCTTCGTGCCTCATCTTTTATCCCCAGATTGCCTTTTTAGTTATCTTCTGTTGCTCTTTAAAAGTTTCCCAATCCTCTGGCTTCCCCCTCATCTTTAATGTGTTATACTTTTTTTTTTATACTGTCCTTGACTTCCCTTGCCAGCCACAGTCGCCTCTTACCAGTCAACTTTGGCCAGCTCCACCCTCATGCCTCCACAGTCCCTTATGCTCAACTGTAATACTGACACTTCCGATTTTCCATTCTTCCTCTCAAATTGTAGATTAAAATGTATCATATTATGGTCATTGCCTCCTAATGGCTCCTTTACCTTGATTTCCCTTATCAAATCCGGTTCATTACACAACACTAAATCCAGAATTGCCTTCTCCCTGGTAGGCTCTAGGGAGCCTACCAGGGCTCTTCTCTTCCATGTCCCTAACAATTCTCTTCAAAAGCTTACCTACCAATGATGTGATGCACACTGGCCTGTAATTTTCTGGATTATTCCCGTTTCCTTTCTTAAACAAAGAAATCAAATTTGATGCTCTTGAGTCCTCTGGGTCCTTGCCTGCTGCGAGAGGGGATACAAAGATCTTTGTCAAGCTTCCTGCAATCTCCTCTCTTGCCTTGCAGAGACCCAGCACTACCACCACCTGATCTCAAAATGCCCGAGCATATTAGTATAGCCTACACTGATCTCACTATCCTCCATGTCTTTATCCTTGGTGAACATACTATTCCTACAATAACGTTTTCCTTTATTATTCATTCATTGTATAGGTGTAGAAGGCATGGCCTGCTTCTATTGCCCATTCTTGAGAAGATGTTTATGCTGCCATCCTGATGAATAAGTGGTTCGTTTGGTCGTTTGAGCGGATAATCAGCCATGGTGTGCTTCAATAGTTACACAGGCATCTGTAAAGGCGGCAGATTTCCTTCATTCCAACACAACAGTAAACCAACTGTGTAGGAAAGAACTGCAGGTGCTGGTTTAAATCAAAGGTAGACACAAAAAATGCTGGAGTAACTCAGCTGGACAGGCTGCATCTCTGGAGAGAAGGAATGGGTGACGTTTCGGGTCGTAACGTCACCCATTCCTTCTCTCCAGAGATGCTGTCTGTCCCGCTGAGTTACACCAGCATTTTGTGTGAAGAAGGGTCTCAACCCGAAACGTCACCCATTCCTTCTCTCCAGAGATACTGCCTGTCCCACTGAGTTACTCAAGCATATTGTGTCTCACGTCAGTGAACCAGATGGGTTATTATGACAGTTTCATGGATTTTATTGCTGATACCGGATGTTCATTTGAGATTTTAACAATTTTAATTCCCAGTTGTGTACTATGGAGGGGATTTGTGGTTTGTCCTTATTATTAAACAAGGTTTCTGGAGAAACATAACCACTCTAACCGCACCTTGGGCGTTCATCAAGGTCCCTTTCCATAGCCCTATTTTTGACTTTGTTGCAATGTAGAATGAGTTTGTATATCCTTGCAGATGTGCTCCATTTCAACCGACATTGATTTCTTTCATCGTTACCCCACTGCTGTTTACGCTGAATTTCCGACATTCCAGCAGTTTCAGAATTTAAGAAATTGTGAACATGTGAAAGGTGTTGCCTAGATGCGAATTCTTCCTACCTTTCATATCAAGCATTATTTCTCAGCTATGACTTATTACTGCCAGGCTGGTTTGAAGAGAGGAGTGGCACGAGCAAGAACTCAACATCTGCTCAGTGCAAATATCTGGACAAAGTGAGGAAACAAGGAACTGCGAGTGCTGGTTTACCAAGGAAGATGCAAAATGCTGGAGTAACTCAGATGGTCGGGCATCATTACTGGAAAACATGTAAAGGTGACGTTTCAAGTTGAGACTCTTCTTCAAACTTGACCCGAAATATCATCTATCCATCTTCTCCAGTCATGCTGCCTGACCCACTGAGTTACTCCAGCACTTTGTCTCTTTCATCTGGCTAACCTCTAGCTTTAATATTCACAAAAAAGACAGGCAATGCTGGAGTAACTCAGCAGGATGGGCAGCATCTCTGGAGAATACGGATAGGTGACATTTTTAGTTGGGATCCTTCAGGCTTTGTGTTTTTTTGCAAACCAGTATATGCAGTTCCTTGTGTCGCTTTAAAGGTTCAATCCTCTGGAAACTGGGTCAGGGTGAGCCTGGATCAGATAATGTTACCCTCCACCGCCAACATCATGACAGATTAATTACTCCGAAAGGTCAATGGTCTACATCCATGCATCATTCTCTCACATTGGTAACAGACTGGTGACCTTCAGAGTCTAATGTCACTACCTTCTCCTCCCAAGTTATGGCATGGAAAGTTAATCTCTTGCTTTTCGGTTCCAGGATGTCTCCACTTGGAGTGGGTTCCAGAACAAATGAGAGTATGTTTCAGAAGAAAGGGGTGATCCATTTGAGACCATCATAAGGAGCAATGTCGGATAGTCACGAATCTTTGAAATTCACTACCCCAAAGTATTGTGGAGGCTGAGGTTATGAACCTAACAAGTCTGTGGCAAAGTGATAGAAGTAAAGGCTAAAGATCTATGTTTTTTTACACAGAGGGTGGTGGGTGCCTGGAGCATGCTGCCAGGTAAACGTTGAGAGATCAAATGCAAAGGCAAAGTAAACAGTTAATAGCAAGACACTTAATAGAATTGATTTGCAGAGATATCTTGGGGTCCATGCCCATCGGTCCCTGAAGGTGGCTGAACGCGTAGATAGAGTGGTAAAGAAGGTCTGCATCAGTTGAAACATTGAGTATAAGCACCAATAAGTAATTTTGCAACTTTTCACTTTGGTTATGCTGCATTTGGACTATTGCATGCAGTACAAGTCACCCCATTGCAGGAAGGATGTGGAGCCTTTGGAGAGGGTGCAGAAGAAGTTTACCAGAATGTTGCTTGGGTTGGAGGGCATTAGCAACAAGGAGAGGATGGACAAACTTGGGTTGATTTATTTGCAGTATCAAAGGACGAGAGGCGGCCTGATAGAAGTGCATAACATGATGAGAGGCAGACTATCAGAACCTATTTTTGCATGGAGAGCCCATGGTATCACAGGAAAGATACTCACATGGCTAGCAGGTTGGCTGGATGGTAGATGGCAAAAAGTGGCCTTTTCTGGTTGGCTGCCAGTGACCAGCCGTGTTCCGCAGGAATCGGTGCTGTGGCCGCCGCTCTTCATGATGTACATGCATGATTTGGATGAGGGAATTGAAAGTTTTGTGACCAAGTTTGCAGATGATATGAAGATAGGTGGAGGGGCAGGTAGAGAAGATAAAGCAGGGACTCTCTAAGGAATTAGACAGATTGGGGGAGTAGGCAGAGAAGTGGCAGTCGGAATACAGACTAGCAAAGTGTGTGGTCATGCATTTTGGAAGTAGTAATAAAGGTGTAGATTATTTTCTAAATGGAGAGAGAATTCAAAAATCGGAGGTGCAAAGATGCAGTTGTACAGGGCCCTAGTGAGACCGCACCTGGAGTATTGTGTGCAGTTTTGGTCTCCAAATTTGAGGAGGGACATTCTTGCTTTTGAGGGAGTGCAGCGTAGGTTAATTCCCGGGATAGCTGGACTGTCATATGTTGAAATAATGGAGCGACTGGGCTTGTATACTCTGGAATTTGGAAGGATAAGAGGAGATCTTATTGATACATATAAGATTATTAAGGGATTTGACATGCTAGAAGCAGGAAACATGTTCCAGATGTTGGGGGAGTGCAGAACCAGGGGCCACAGTTTAAGACTAAGGGTAGGCCATTTAGAATGGAGAAGAGGAAAAAACTTTTTACCCAGAGAGTTGTAAATCTGTGGAATTATCTGCCTCAGAAGGCAGTGGAGACTGATTCTCTGGATGCTTTCAAGAGAGTTAGATAGAGCTCTTAACGATAGTGGAGTCAAGGGATATGGGGAGAAGGCAGGAACGGGGTACTGTTTGTGGATGATCGGCCATGATCACATTGAATGGTGGTGCTGGCTCGAAGGGCCGAATGGCCTACTCCTGCACCTATTGTCTATTGACTTGGGAATGTTGGTGCAGGATTCCCAAAAAGTTAATTTGCAAGTTGAATCGGTAGTAAGGAAGGCGAATGCAAGTGCTAACATTTATTTTGAGGGGGCTAGAATACAAAAACAGGGATGTAATGTTGAGGCTTTATAAGGCATTGGTCATACAGCATTTGTAGTATTGTGAGCAGTTTTGAGCCACACATCTGAGGAAGCTTGTGCTGGCATTGGAGAGGGTCCAGAGGAGGTTTACGAGAATGATCCCAGGAATGGTTGGGTTAGAGTATGATGAGTGTTTGAATGCACAGGACCTGCACACGCTGGAGTTTAGAAGGATGAGGGGGATTAGGGTTATCAAATAGTAAAATATCTGGATGGAGTGAATGTGGAGAGGGTGTTTCCACTAGTGGGAGAGTCTTGGAACAGAGGCTGTAGACTCAGAATAAAAGGGCGTACCTTTAGACAGATGAGAAGGAATTTCTTTAGACAGAGGGAGGTGAATCTGTGGAATTCATTGCCACAGACGGCTGTGGAGGCCAAGTCAATGGATATTTTTAAGGCGGAGTTTGACAAATTCTTGATTAGTAAGGGTGTCAGGGGTTATGGGGAGAAGGCAGGAGAATGGGGTCGAGAGGGAAAGATAGATCAGCCATGATTGAATGGAAGAAGAGACTTGATGGGCCGATTGGCCTAATTCTGCTCTCATGAACTTCCCAGGATGGAAATGTCAAAGACTAGAGTGCATAGCTTTAAGGTGTGGGCGAGAAAAGTTAAACTTTTACATGCCATGTTTTTGTTCCAGAGTATGCTGCCTGGGAAAGTCGTAGAATCAGATGCGATAGCAATTTTTTAAGAGGCATTTAGAAGTGCACATGGATGGACATGGAATAGATTGGCATCACGTTGGGCTGAAGGGCCTGGCCCTATGCTGTACTGTTCCCTGTTCTCATCACTGTTGTACTTCAAGCTCACATGGCTAACCTCCCTCAAAAAGTGAAAGCCGCACTATTTTGTATTTTGTGTTCCGTGTTCCCCCTTCTACCAACAATATATTTTGCCTTGATTTACAGCACTACAGTAACCAGTTTTTTAATCTGGCTGTTTAAGAGGGAACTGCAGATGCTGGAAAATCGAAGGTAGATAAAAATGCTGGAGAAACTCAGCATGTGAGGCAGCATCTATGGAGCGAAGGAACTAGGCAACGTTTTGGGTCGAAACCCTTCTTCAGACTGATGCGGGTTGGGGGGGGGGGGGGGTGGGCGGGAGGAAGAAAGGAAGAGGTGGAGCCAGAGGGCTGAGGGAGAGCCGAGAAGGGGAGGAGAAAGTAAGGACTACCTGAAATTAGAAAAGTCAATGTTCATACCGCTGGGGTGCAAACTGCCCAATTCGAAATATGAGGTGCTGCTCCTCCAATTTGCGATGGTCCTCACTCTGGCCATGGAGGAGGCCCAGGGCAGAAAGGTTGGATTCGGAATGGGAGGGGGAGTTGAAGTGCTGAGCCACCGGAAGATCAGGTTGGTTATTGCGATATTGTTAATCTGGCTCCTTGGAGCCAGCCTTTGCATCTTGCAGAAGGAAAGGGAATGTTTCATTATATTATGGTCTGTAATTGTACCCTGCTACAGAAAGGGAAGAGAGCCATTTTTCATGAATTCAGCCAATTTCTATTGAGCTGGTTGGTAGTTTTGGAATAGTTAGCAGCTGATTTAAAGGTATCCCGCGCAGGATGAGTGAACCGTGACTTACCCGCTACCAAGAATCCTCAGCTTGGACATGCCAAACCCGGGAGGTGGGGAGCAAGAAGAATAACCCGTGTATTACTAACCAAAGTGACCGGTGCATCATCTGCCAACAGGTAGGACATGGTTTGTATTTTTCTCTACTTCCAACATAAATTGTGAGATCAAGCAGAAAATGAGTTTCATTTGGATTTTCTCCTTCAGTCAAAAGATTGTTTTTTCATACAAGTGCATTTTATCGGGATGCATCACAGCATGGTTTGGACACATCAATCCAAGTCTGCAAGAAATTGTAGAGAGTTGTGGACCTAGTCCAGACCATCACGCAAACCAACCTCCCAGACATCTGGTGGCGCTGTTACTAGCTGTCTCCACCCACGGTCTGGTTGTCTTTTTTTATTTTGTTCTGTTCAGAGTGTTTTTTTAGGTTTTTTTCAGTATTTTATGTGGGGGGGAAGCGGGTAGGGTAAGGGGAAACCGTCCTTCAGTCGCTTCCTGGCGAGGATGCGGCTATTATCCGAGTCGCGGACCAGAGCTTCAGCAGCAGCGGCGGGACCGGACCAGAGCTTCAGCAGCTACGGCGCTGCGCTTGATACATCGCGGAGTGGGCGAGGCCATACCTGGGATCGCCGCTTGGAGCTCCGGAGTGTTGGGCCGCTGCTCCAACATCGCGGAGTCCTGGGACGCTTTGCTGGGGGTCGCCAGCGCGAATCTCCGCCCTGCGCAGCCTATGGACATCAGGAGCCGCGGACTCCGGTGGAAGGTGGAGGATTCAGAGGTCCAGGCCGCTGAGGATGTTCTCCCGTTTGACGTCGGGGTTCCATCATTCCCGGCAAGAGGGCCTGAACATCGTGCCGCCAGTAGCGGCGACTGCAGGGGGCTTGGGAGGCCCCGACAATGGGTGAACATTGGGGGACATCAGCGAGGAGGTTGACTGAACTTTGGTTCCTTCCCTCACAGTGGGGAACTTTGGTGCCGCTGTCGGGATGTTTGTGTTGTAGACTACTGTGTTCTGTGTTTTTGTGGGGTTTTTTTTGTTTTTTATATGACTGTAAGGGAAAGAGAATTTTGTTGTCTCTTAATTGAAGACCATGACAATAAATTAAATAAAATCAAACCACCCTTCCATTGACTCAGTCTGCACTTCACACTGCCTCGGCAAGGCCAAGAGCGTAATCAAGGACGAGTCTTCCCCTGGTCACTCCCTCTTCTCCCCACTCCCATCAGGCAAAGGATACAGAAGATTGAAAACACATACCTCCAGATTCAGGGACAGTTTCTTCCCAGATCTTAATAGGCAATTGAAAAAATCCTATCACCAACTAGAGAGCAGTCCTGACCTCCTATCTACATCATTAGAGACCTTTGAACTATCTTTGATCAGACTTTCCTGGACTTTATCTTGCACTAAACATTATTCCCTTATCCTGTATCTGTGCACTGTGGACGCCTTGATTGTAATCAAGTATAGTCTTCTCGCTGGCTGGATAGCGAGCAGCGAAAAAAGCTCTACTGTTCCTTCGTACACATGACAATATTAATAAACAAAACCATCATGGAATTGAGTGTAGAAATTGGGAATGTTACCAGTGTACAAGACGTTGGTGATACCTCATTTGACAATCATATTCAGTTTTGGTCACCTGTTCAGTATAGGTAAGTTCATAAAGTAGAGAAAGCTTCCATTAAGCTGGAATAGAGTGACAAGAGGTGCAGGAGTAGACCATTCGGCCCTTCGAGCCAGCACCGTCATTCAGTGAGACTGTTATTCCAGTCTAATGCTGAAAATGTTCTTCCAGTATAACTCTATTCTACTCAGCCAATCTTTTCCAAGGTTTATTTCTGTAGCTGGCCACTATGATGGGCAGTATTACTAACTGACCATTATGCTGAACTTTACAATTCATTTGTCCGCATGTCTCCAAAACTTCGCCCAAGTAGGTTCTCAAACCTTACTTTCAAACAATGGTGTCTGTGGGAACTTTGTTTCATACAGGTCTCTGCTCATGACCGAACAATCTGCTGCCGTGTCAATACACATATCGATTAACTGTTCATTAATCAATAGTTGAGTTCGAAAGTCCTTGCCTTGGCTGGTTGTAGGCTTATCGATGTTGGTTGCATAAATAGTGTAGAACCCAAGTTCATTTCCATCTGGGTTCATCTCCAAGTTATGAACTCCTTTCTGGTGTTGTCGCTTGTTTCCCGCAGATTGTTGGTTTCCAGCTTTAAGCTGGGCCCTACATGCTAAGGCGATATGGCCTTTCTTCTGGCAGTTATAGAACTTGGCCATTTTGATCTGACAAAATTGGATAAGTGATTACCGTTGTAACGATAACAACCGGCTGAACTCGGCTCCCTGCCATACTTCGGTTTTGATTTAGCGCCTCTTGGTTTGGCCATAGGCGATGCCTTGTGACTGTAAACGGCCTCTGCAGTCCGTGGTAGACAAAACTCGCGAGCATTCTTTGTTGCCAACTCCATTGTGGTAGCAATCTTGCATACTTTCTCGAATGTAAGATCTGGAGTGTTTGATGAGTTTGGACTGAATTCGTTCATCCAATGGACCACAAACCGTCCGGGAAAGTGCAAAGTTAAGTTTTTCAAGGGAATAATGTACTCATTGATTGTCTCATTCTGCTTCTAGTTTCTAGTGCCGAATTTATAATTTTTTTGCAATTTCCGGAGGCATTGAGTTGAAGTGCTCCTCCAACTTTATCATAATGTCATTGAATGGCACATCATTTGCCTTTATGGGTGCAAGGAGATTCACGAGTGTACCATACATTTCAGGACCGATCTCCGTGAGCAGAATCGCTTTCATGCGTTTGCGAAATGCCTTATTTGTTTCAGTCACTACCTCTCCTTCACCACTAATCGTCATTATATTAATTGCCCTGAAAAACGTGTTCGCCCTCTCAATATAGGAGCTGAACGGCTCTGTACTCTTGTCGAAAGTGTCACGGTTTTCGATGTAGCCCGTGGACTCCGCCATCGTGTCACTGTCTTTTTTTAAGTCCGTTAAAAATCCCCGATTTCCTGTCTGTTCTGGTGTAGCAATTCACCTAAAACTTGGCCGTACAAAGACTATACAGCTTGATGAACTCGACAAAAAAACTCAGCCTAAAATCCTATACAAGCCCAAGGACGCCATTTTGCCACGTAGACATAACATGGAGATAGCCTGACAAACACTCGACAATTTGTACAGCTGCTGTTTTAAACTACAGTCCCCTGCATAGAAGGATCTGCGGCCTTGTTAAAATGTTAAAATGTTAAACAATACTGCACTGTATTTAAAGGATGAGTTCACAAACTCTATCCAATCGTCATTGCCAATTTTGTTATATTCCGGATGGCAGAATGAAGAACTAGATTTACACACTGATGCCTGGATCATGAGAGAGAGATTATCCAGCATTCCCTGCTTATATTGAACACCAACTCATTAACAAACACATGAGGCAGAACCACAGACCAGAGGAGGCAGAAAAGTGGGTCACGGTTAGGAGAGGCAAGGGGCAGAGGCAGGGACTAGAGAGTACCCCGGTGGCTGTACACCTTGGCAATAAGTACTCCTGTTTGAGTACTGTTGGGGGGCACTGCCTACCTGGGGGTAGCAACAGCGACCGGGCCTCTGGTACAAAGACCGGCCCTGTTGCTCAGAAGGGTAAAGAAAAGAAGAGGAGGGCAGCAGTAATAGGGGACTCTATAGTTAGGGGGTCAGATAGGCGATTCTGTGGACGCAGTCAGGAGACCCGGATGGTAGTTTGCCTCCCTGGTGCCAGGGTCCTGGATGTGACTGAACGTGTCCAAGATATCTTGAAATGGGAGGGAGAGGAGCCAGAGGTCGTGGTACATATAGGTACCAATGACATAGGTAGAAAAAGAGAGGAGGTCCTGAAAGGAGAATTTAAGGAGTTTGGAAGAGTGTTAAGGAGAAGGACCGCAAAGGTAACAATCTCAGGATTACTGCCTGTGCCACGTGACAGTGAGAGTAGGAATGGAGCAAGGTGGAGGATAAAGGCGTGGCTAAAGGACTGGTGCAGAGCGCAGAGATTCAAGTTTCTGGATCATTGGGACCTCTTTTGGGGAAGGTGTGACCTGTACAAAAAGGACGGGTTGCACTTGAACCCGAGGGGAACCAATATCCTGGCGGGGAGATTTGCAAAGGCTACTGGGGAGACTTTAAACTAGATCGGTTGGGGGGAGGGACTCAAATAGAGAAGGCAAGTAGTCCGTTTGTGAGGCAGGAGGCAGAGAAGAGAAACAGTCAGACGCAACACGTAGGGAGGAAAGAAGAAAAAAATAAAAAATGGAGAATAAGAAGTGGAGGGTTTCTTAAATGTGTGAGCAGAGAGACAGAGGGGTGTAGAATGAGGATAGGAGCAATAGGTAGCAAGGTGAAAAGTGGCAGGCAGACAAATCCAGGGCAAAAATCTAAAAGGGCCACTTTTCAACATAATTGTAAAAGGGCCAAGAGTGTTGTAAAAACATGCCTGAAGGCTTTGTGTCTCAATGCGAGGAGCATTCGTAATAAGATGAGTTGAATGTGCAGATAGCTATTAATAATTATGATATAGTTGGGATCACGGAGACATGGCTCCAGGGTGACCAAGGCTGGGAGCTGAACATCCAGGGATATTCAATATTCAGGAGGGATAGACAGAGAGGAAAAGGAGGTGGGGTAGCGTTGCTGGTTAGAGAGGAGATTAACGTAATAGAAAGGAATGACATTAGCTTGGAGGATGTGGAATCGGTATGGGTGGAGCTGCGAAACACTAAGGGGCAGAAAATGCTAGTGGGTGTTGTGTACAGGCCACCTAACAGTAGTAGTGGAGTTGGGGAAGGCATCAAACAGGAAATTAGAAATGCGTGCAACAAAGGTAGAACCGTTACAATGGGTGACTTCAATCTACATATAGATTGGGTGAATCAAATTGGCATGGGTGCTGAGGAAGAGGATTTATTGGAATGTATGCGGGATAGTTTTCTAAACCAACATGTGGAGGAACCAACGAGAGAGCAGGCTATTCTAGACTGGATATTGAGTAATGAGGAAGGGTTAGTTAGCAGCCTTGTTGTACGTGGCCCCTTGGGCAAGAGTGACCATAATATGGTTGAGTTCTTCATTAGGATGGAGAGTGACATTCAGAAACACGGGTCCTGAACTTAAAGAAAGGTCACTTTGAGGGTATGAGGCGTGAATTGGCCAAGATGGACTGGCAATTGATTCTTGAAGGGTTGACGGTGGATATGCAATGGAAGGCATTTAAAGACTGCATGGATGAACTACAACAATTGTTCATCCCAGTATGGCAAAAGAATAAATCAGGGAAGGTGGCGCATCCGTGGATAACGAGGGAAATCAGGGATAGTATCAAAGAAAAAGATGAAGCGTACAAATTAGCTAGAAAAGGCAGCCTACCAGGGGACTGGGAGAAATTCAGAGACCAACAGAGGAGGACAAAGGGCTTAATTAGGAAAGGGAAAATGGAGTATGAAAGAAAACTGGCAGGAAACATAAAAACTGACTGCAAAAGGTTTTATCGATATGTGAAGCGCAAAAGATTAGTTAAAACAAATGTACGTCCCTTGCAGCCAGAAATGGGTGAATTGATCATGGGGAACAAGGACATGGCAGACCAATTGAATAACTACTTTGGTTCTGTCTTCACTAAGGAAGACATAAATAATTTGCCGGAAATAGCAGGGGATCGCGGGTCTGAGATGGAGGAACTGAGCGAAGTCCAGGTTAGCCGGAAAGTGGTGTAAGGTAAATTGAATGGATTAAAGGCCGATAAATCCCCAGGGCCAGATAGGCTGCATCCCAGGGTACTTAAGGAAGTAGCCCCAGAAATAGCAGATGCCTTAGCGATAATTTTTCAAAACTCTTTAGGTTCTGGAGTAGTTCCTGAGGATTGGAGGGTAGCTAATGTAACCCCTCTTTTTAAAAAGGGAGGGAGAGAGAAAACGGGGAATTACAGACCAGTTAGTCTGACATCGGTAGTGGGAAAACTGCTAGAGTCAGTTATTAAAGATGGGATAGCAGCGCATTTGGAAAGTGGTGAAATCATTGGACAAAGTCAGCATGGATTTACGAAGGGTAAATCATGTCTGACGAATCTTATTGAATTTTTTGAGGATGTAACTAGTAGAGTGGATAAGGGAGAAGCAGTGGATGTGTTATATCTGGACTTTCAGAAGGCTTTCGACAAGGTCCCAAACAAGAGATTGGTATACAAACTTAAAGCACACGGTATTGGTGGTTCAGTATTGATGTGGATAGAGAACTGGCTGGCAGACAGGAAGCAAAGAGTAGGAGTGAACGGGTCATTTTCAGGATGGCAGGCAGTGACTAGTGGGGTGCCGCAAGGCTCAGTGCTGGGACCCCAGCTATTTACAATATACATTAATGATTTTGACGAGGGAATTAAATGCAACATCTCGAAGTTTGCGGATGACACGAAGGTGGGGGGCAGTGTTAGCTGTGAGGAGGATGCTAGGAGGCTGCAAGGTGACTTGGATAGACTGGGTGAGTGGGCAAATGCATGGCAGATGCAGTATAATATGGATAAATGTGAGGTTATCCACTTTGGTGGCAAAAACAGGAAGGTAGACTATTATTTGAATGGTGACTGATTAGGAAAAGGGAAGATGCAGCGAGACCTGGGTGTCATGGTACACCAGTCATTGAAAGTAGGCATGCAGGTGCAGCAGGCTGTGAAGAAAGCGAATGGTATGTTGGTATTCATAGCAAAAGAATTTGAGTATAGGAGTAGGGAGGTTCTACTGCAGTTGTACAGGGTCTTGGTGAGGCCACACCTGGAGTATTGCGTGCAGTTTTGGTCTCCTAATCTGAGGAAAGACATTCTTGCCATAGAGGGAGTACAGAGAAGGTTCACCAGACTGATTCCTGGGATGGCACGACTTCCATATGAAGAAAGACTGGATAGACTTGGCTTGTACTCGCTGGAATTTAGAAGATTGAGGGGTGATCTCATAGAGACTTACAAAATTCTTAAGGGGTTGGACAGGCTAGATGCAGGAAGATTGTTCCCGATGTTGGGGAAGTCCAGGACGAGGGGTCACAGTTTAAGGATAAGGGGGAAGTCTTTTAGGACCGAGATGAGAAAATCGTTTTTCACACAGAGTGGTGAATCTATGGAATTCTCTGCCACAGAAGGTAGTTGAGGCCAGTTCGTTGGCCATATTTAAGAGGGAGTTGGATGTGGCCCTTGTGGCTGAAGGATCAGGGGGTATGGAGAGAAGGATACTGTTGGATGATCAGCCATGATCATATTGAATGGCGGTGCAGGCTCGAAGGGCCGAATGGCCTGCTCCTGCACCTAATTTCTATGTTTCTATGAATATGTATGAATACATTACAAATGTGATCAAGGCTGATCATCCACAATCAGTACCCCGTCCCTGCCTTCTCCCCATATCCCCTCTCCGCTATCTTTAAGAGCCCGATCTAGCTCTCTTTTGAAAGTATCCTGAGAACCAGCCTCCACTGCCCTCTGAGGCAGAGAATTCCACAGACTCACAACTCTGTTCTAAATGGCTTGTCCCTTATTCTTAAACTGTGGCCCTGGTTCTGGACTCCCCCAACATCGGGAACCTGCCTCTAGCATATAATAATCTTATATGTTTCAATAAGATCCCCCTCTCATCCTTCTAAATTAGGATGATAGTATATGAGCCCAGCCACTCTATTCTCTCAGCATATGACAGTCCTGCTATCCCGGGAATTAACCTTGTGAACCTACAATGCACTCCATCAATAGCAAGAATGACCTTCCCCAAATTTGGAGACCATAACTGCGCACAATACTCCAGGTGTGGTCTCACTGGGGCCCTGTACAACTGCAGAAGGACATCTTTGCTCCTATACTCAACTCCTCTTGTTATGAAGGCCAACATGCCATTCGTTTCTTCACTGCCTGCTGTACCTGCATGCTTACTTTAATTGACTGATGAACAAAGACCCCCAGATCCCTTTGTTCTTCCCCTTTTCCCAACTTGACACCATTTAGATAATAATCTGCCTTCCTGTTTTTGTTGCCAAAGTGGATAACCTCACATTTATCCACATTAAACTGCATCTGCCATGCATCTGCCCACTCACCCAAGCCTGTCCAAGTCACCCTGCATCGTCATGGCATCCTCCTCACAGTTCACACTGCCACCCAGCTTTGTGTCATCTGCAAATTTGCTAATGTTACTTTGAATCCCTTCATCCAAATCATTGATGTGCAAAACAAACGTGAGATTTGAATGAAATCAGTGGAATGAATGCTCGCTCTTTTTCCTGGGGTTGGGGAATGGGGAACCAGGTTTATGAGCAACCATAGTTCTAAGATGAGAGGTAAAATGTAATATAAACCTCAGGGGCAGGTTTTTCACACAGTGGGTAGTGAGGATATGGAACAAGTTGCTGGAAGCATTTGTTGTGGTCGGTACAGTAATAACATTTCAGCATCAATTGGACAGGTACATGGATAGTCCTCCGTCAGTTTTGCCACCTCCAACGTGACCCCACCCCTCGCCACATCTTCCCATCTCCCCCCCTGTCTGCCTTCTGCAAAGACCGCTCCCTCCGTAACTCCCTTGTCAATTCTTCCCTTCCCTCTCATACCACCCCCTCCCCGGGCGCTTTCCCTTGCAACCGCAAGAGATGCTACACTTGTCGCTTTACCTCCCCCCTCGACTCCATTCAAGGACCCAAGCAGTAGTTCCAGGTGCGACAGAGGTTCACCTGCACCTCCTCCAACCTCATCTATTGCATCTGCTGCTCTAGATGTCAGCTGATCTATATCGGTGTGACCAAGCGTAGGCTTGCCGATCGTTTCGCCGAACACCTCCGCTCGGTCCCCATTAACCAACCTGACCTCTCGGTGGCTCAGCATTTCAACTACTCCCTCCCATTCCGTATCCGACCTCTCTGTCCCGGCCAGAGTGAGCAACACCGGAAATTGGAGGAACAGCATCTCATATTCCGCCTGGGGAGTCTGCATCCTGGTGGAGTGAACATCGATTTCTCACAATTCTGTTAACCCTTGCTGTCTCCTCCCCTTCCTACCTCTCCCTCAGCCCTCGGGCTCCTCCTCCCTTTTCCTTTCTTCTCCCCGCTTCCCCCCACCCCCTATCAGTCTGAAGAAGGGTATCGGCCCGAAAAGTTGCCTATTTCCTTCGCTCCATAGATGCTGCTGCACCCGCTGAGTTTCTCCAGCATTTTTGTGTACCATGGATAGGAAAGGTTTGGAGGGAGATGGGCCAGGTGTGAGCAAATAGCTTTGATGGACATCTTGGTCAGCATGGGTGTGCTGAGCCAAACTGCCTGTTTCTGTGTGATGATGATGAGCGGTGTTTTATTGAATGGCATAATGAATATGATTTCAGGATGGGAATTACAACCACAGCTGTGAATGGTGTTATTTTAGTTTATTGTCACGTGTAACAAGGTGCAGTGAAAAGCTTTTGTTGTGTGCTAGCCAGTCAGTGGAAAGACTATATCTGATTACAATCAAGCTGTTCACAGTGCACGGATACATGGATAAAGGGAATAACGTTCAGTGCAAGATAAAGTCCAGGAAATTTCAATTAAAGTGTCCAAGGGTTTCCAATGAGGACGATGGTAGCTCAGAGCCACTCTCTAGTTGTTGATAGTATGGTTTAGTTATCTGACAACAGCTGGGAAGAAACATTTTCACTTTTTCACATTTCTGTACGTCTTGTCTGGTGGGAGAGGGGACAAGAGATAGTGACCGGAATGAGACTAATAGCCTGTCCCAGTTACGTGATTTTTTTCAGCGACTGCCGGCACCTGTTGTAGTTGCAGCAGGTTGCCAAAAATGTTCAACATATGTTGCTACATCCAGCGGCGACCACTCATGACCATGTCGCGGGGTGACGCCTGTATGGTTATGAGTAGTCGCCCAAACAGTCGTACCTTTTTCTGGTTGCCACTGGATTTTCAACATAAAAATCGTGTAAGTGGGACAGATCCTTTAGAATCGTACAGTGAGCAAACAGGCCCTTTGGCCCAACTTGCCCACATCGGCCAACAATGTCGCAGCTACACTAAGTCCTACCTGCCTGCGCGGTCCATGTCCCTCCAAACCTGTCCTATCCATGTACCTGTCTAACTGTTTCTTAAACGATGGAATCATCCCAGCCTCAACTACCTCCTCTGGCAGCTTGTTCCATACACCCATCACCCTTTGTGTGAAAAAGTTACCCTTCGGATTCCTATTAAATCTTTTCCCTTTCATCTTGAACCTATGTCCTCTGGTCCTTGATTCCCCTACTCTCGGCAAGAGAGACTGTGCATCTACCCGATCTATTCCTCTCATGTCCTTGATCATGCTGATGGTCTTGCCGAGGCAGCGTGAAGTGTAAATCGAGTCAATGGAAGGGAGGTTGGTCTCTGATTTCACGATTCTCTGCACTTTCTTGCGGTCTTGAATGGATAATTTGTTACAACAGAAGTCGTTGTTCGGGAAAGTACTTGGATCACAGGATGATGGATTGGAGGAAAGCTGAGGGAGTGTGCTAAGAATATGAAATTGTGAGCATATCCAGCATATCAAGCAGAATCTGGTGGGGGGGAAATAAATAGAACATGCATAGAACAGTATTGCACAGGAACGGGCCCTTCGGCCCACAATGTTTATGCCAAACATAATGCTAAAGAAATGTTCTGCTCATCTGCCTGTACATGACCCATTTCCCTCTATGCCCTGCACTTCCATGTGCTTAACTAAAAGCCTCATGAATGCCTGAAATGCTTCTCCCACCACCCCTGACTATGCTTTCCAGGTCCTCACTACTTTCAGTGTGGGGGGAAAAAACTTGTCCCACACACCTCCATTAAACCACCCCCTCTCACGTTATAGTTATGCCCACTAATGTTGGACATTTCCACCCTGGGGAAAAAGTTTCATACAGTTTACCCTATGTATGCCCCGCATAATGTTATATACTTCTATCAAGTCTCCTCTCAACCTCTGATGTTCTGGAGAAATCAATCCAAGTCTATCCAATCTCCCCCTGTAGCTGAAACCCTCCAATCCAGGCAGCATTCTGGTAAACCACCTCTGCACCCTCTCAAGCCAGAACTGCACACAATGCTCCAAATGCAACCTAACCAAACTCTTGTAGACCTGCATCATGACTCCCTGACTCTTGTATTCAATGCCCCTAGAAATGAAGGCAGGCATACCATACACCTTATTTACCAACAATACAATACAGTAATACTTTATTAGCCAAGTGTGTTTTGTAACATACGAGGAATTTCATTTGCCAAGTCAATACAACTAAAAAGTAACAGAACACACAAAATACATTTTAACATAAGCATCCACCACAGTAATTCCACCACATTCCTCACTGTGATGGAAGGCGAAAAAAAGTTCAATCTTTATCTTCCTTTCTTTGTTCTCCCACGGTCGGGGGCCTTGAGCCTTCCGTTGACAGGACGATCTTGACTCCCGTAGCTGTGGTCGGGCCCTCCTCGTCGGTGCGATCAAGCTCCAGCATCGGGGGCGGGAGGGAATCTCAGCTCCCCGCGACCCTGAGGTCGAACCTTCTGCATTGTTGGAGCTCATGACTCGGTCTCTACCGAGATTGCGAGCTCTCCATGGTAAAGTCCGCAGGCCGCGGTTGGAGCGTCGATCCCAGGCAAGGAATCGGCTCCGATTTTAGTCCACGCCCCACAGTGGGGCTAAAGTCAGCTCCGAGGAGGCCTCCAGCTCCATGATAGGCCGCAGAGTGACCGGCGATGCAACTCAGAAAACAATCGCATCTCCGGCAAGTTAAGGGATTGAAAAAGAGTTTCCCATGACCCACTCCCCCTCTCCCCCTACATAAAACAAACCAGAGAACATTTATACAAACTTTTAAAACACACTAAAAATAACACCAAAAAAAGACGAAAAAAACTGTCTATTTGTGCTGTCAACTTAAATGAGCTATGAACTTGGTCTCCAAGATCCCACTGCACATCAATGCTGTTAAGGGTCTTGTCATTGACTGTATGCTTTCCCTTTACATTCAACTTCCCAAAGAGCAACACCTCACACATGCTCGGGTTAAGCTTCATCTTACATTTCTTCGCCCATTTCTGCAGGTGGTCTGCATCCCGCTGTTTGACCCTGACTGCAGTTGCTGTCTTTACGGAGTTTGTGCGTTCTCCTTGTGACTGCATGGTTTTCCTCCGGGTGCTCCAGTTTCCTCCCACATTCCAAAGAGGCGCAGGTTTGGAGTCTAATTGACTCCAAATTGCCCCTAGTGTCCCGACAGAAAACAAAGAGCAGGGAGAGGGAAATGTGTGGTTAATGGGATCATTTTGGAGAGGTAGAAATTGTGAAGGATGAAATGTTGGGTGTGGAGACAGTTGGGGTTAAAGGTCAGGACCAAGGAAACTCTGTTGGTGTTCTCAAAGGAACGCAAAGTGTTGGAGTAACTCAGTGGGTAAGGCAGCATCTGTGGATAAGCGTTGTTTTGGGTCGGGAAATGTCTGTGAAACATCACCTTTTTAGTCTCTGGGATATAGCGTAGAAACAGGCCCTTCAGCCCACCGAGTCTGCACCGACCAACGATCACTAGTGTGCTAGTTCTATCCTACATGTAGAGACAATTTCCAGAAGCCAATTAACCTACAAACCTGCGTCTTTGGAATGTGGGGGGAAACCGGAGCACACAGAGAAACCCACGCAGTCACAAGGAAAATGTCCAAACTCTGCACAGGCAGCATCCGTAGTCAGGATCAAACCTGGACCTTTGGTGCTATAAGGCAGCAACTCAACCGCTATGCCACTGTGCCGCCCCTAATCTATGTTATCCACAGATGCTGTCTGACCTGCTGAGTTATTCCAGCACTTTGTGCCCTTTTGTGTAAACCAGCATCTGCAGTTCATTGTTTCTGCTGTCTGTTGCAGTTCTCTCTGGGGAAGGATAGGGGAATGGTGAGAGCTGACATGTGCGAAATGTGTGTCAGGGATCTTTAATATCCTCTCTTTACTTCATTGGTTAAAGCTTTGACATTTTCATCGTAACTCTGGCTTTTGGTTTGCTTTGTTTGGAAAAGGGTGTTAGTTATTGAGGTAACGGGAAAATCTGATAATTAATCGTCATACTTCCTTCCATTCCAAAATAAACTGCCCAGTGTCGTATTATCAGGAACCATATGCATGCACTGTCAGTAAATATGACTCGGCAAAGAGCAATTATAGGCGAGTGAACTGCCAGCAAGGCTGATTCAGCCAAGACCAACTGCCAGCAAGGCGGAAACAGCCAAGACCAACCAGCTGTTTCTGCAAGCCATCAATGTCATTAACAGTGAAGAATTACCCTGGCAAAGACAGTAATTGCTACTGATTTATAAATGAGAATTAGGTCCACACAGTGGCACAGCTGGTAGGGCCGCTGCACCAGAGACACAGGTTCGATCCTGACCTCGGGTACTGTCTATGTGGAGCTTGCACGTTCTCCCTGTGACTGAGTGGGCTTACTCCTGTTCCCTCCCACTTCCCAAAGCCGTGTGGGTCTGTAGGCTAATTGGCCCTCGTGTGTGGGGACTTGATGCAAAAATGGGAGAACATAGAACTAGTTTGAATGGGTGATCAATGGTCGGTGTGGACTAGGTGGGCTTGAAGGTCCAGTTTCCATGCTGTACTTGTAAGTCAATCGGTTCTCCTGCACCACCTTCCCATTCCTGTACATCCACAGTGACTACATCCCTGTTGTCGAGTACCCCACTGCAGCATTGAACAGCCTTGAATCTTCCTGACCCTGTAATTTTCCTTTTGCCGACTGCTGCCTGGATTGTGGGGTATTACCTAATAGGAGAGGTTGGACAAACTTGGATTGTTTTCCCTGGAAACTCGAAGGTTGAGGAAAGTGTGGGAGATGTGTTTACATTTGTGCAAATCAAAGGTTGAGGAGTGTGTGGGAAATGGGTTCTAAAATTATGAGAGAAATTGATTGGGTAAACAGTCAGAACCTTTTTTCCCAGGGTGCATGTGGCAAAGACTAGAGGGCATAGTTTTAAGATCAGCACTGAAAATTTAAAGTAGATTGTTTTTACCCAGACAGTGGTGGGTGTCTGGAATGCCCTGCCAAGCAAAGATCATAGAGCGGAGGTGAAGGAGGCAGATACAATAGTGGTGTTTTGGAGGCTTTTAGATTGATCTATATTTGGGGATAGAGGGATATGGTTCACATGCAGTTAGACAAGTTGCCATCATGTTCTGCACAGATGTGGGCTAAAGGGTCTGCTCCTCTCTTGTACTGTTATATGTGGCGACTCTTCTTCCAACTGAAGTTAGCTTGGGTCTCCATTCAGTACATCTTCTGCACTATAATGTGGTGAATGCCATCATGGAATCATACAGCACAGAAACAGGCCCTTCGGCCCAACGTCCATGCCAACCAAGATGTCCTATCTATGTTAGTCCCTTTTGTCTGTATTTGGTCCACAAGCCTCTAAACCTTTCCTTTGGCAGCCTTATACCACCACCCTCTGAGTGGAAAACTTGTCCCTCGAGATTGTATTAAATCTTGTCCTTCTCACCTTAAAGATACGTCTTCTTGATTTTGATTCCCCTCCCCTAAGTAAAAGATTCTGTGCATTCACACATTGCACTTCCCTGCACACTTTGCAAAATTCCTGTCTGAATGTAGTTTGACTTCAGGACAAGGGGTTAAAGTTGAACCGCAGTAGGATTCATTGTCAGTAACTCTGATGCAGGCTCCTGCTGGCTGCCAGCTTTATTCATTCAATGTGTGGACTTGTTCTCAAGAGCACCCTGGTTTAATGGTACTATATTGTCGAATGTTCTTAGATACTATGAATTTCTTTGTTTTGCATACAATTCAGTAAAATCATATACACAAGCATAATAATACACAAGTACAAAAATGCAACGAGTGTAGTGTAAGAATAGTAGACTTTACAGAAGCACAGCACAGAGACGCCATGTTCCAGTTCCAGCTTGTCCCCTTCAGGTTTCATGTTCCTAAGATTATAGAGCATTATCTTGTCCTGGTGGTGACACAGGGTCGGAGTTGCAGGGATCGGCCTGGCCTGATGATGCTGTAGATATCCTTCACCGCCGCTCCGTGCTACTGCAGGCCGCGACCGACCTCTGTGGGGTCTCCAACGATGGCCGATCCACCGGCTGCTACAGGGTCTCCAGCGGCTCACTGGTCCTGGCTGCCTCCCCTGGCCCTCGCAACTCCCAGAACATCTCAGAGGGAGCGGTGAATCTGCCCGCTCACTAGCACCGACCCTCTCCATCGACCGCTACCCCATTCTCCCCAGCTACAACGGTTGCAGTCCAGCGATAGTCGAGGGTATTCAATTGTCATATGTACCAGCAACAGAACAATGAAATTATTCCCTGCTGCAGTTTAATAGACCCAGATATAAACCCAATAGAACACAGACAATATATCATAAATGCTATTAAAATATTAATAACTAACAATGAGTAACCATAGTTGTGCTCTTGTATAATATCAAATATCTGAGAAGAATCTGCCGTGGGAAAGGAGAATGTGGCAAAGGTTAGACAAACTCAAGCCTTCACTCAATAACACTCACCTCGGCAACTAGTAGAAACAAGGAACTGCTTGTGTTAGTTTACACAAAAGGACACAAAGTGCTGGAGTAACTCAGCGGGTCAGGCATCATCTCTGGAAAACATGGATAGGTGCCGCTTCAAGGTCGGGACCCTTCTTCAGGCTGGAAAGGATACTGAAGAAGGGTCCCGACTCAAAACTTCATCCATCCATGTTCTCCAGAGAGAGTTGTTGCCTGACCCGCTGAGTTACTCCAGCACTTTGTAACCTCAGCAACTGTGATCATCTTTGGACTGCTGTCTTTGGTTGCATCACAGTCATCGTTTATTTAGTCACCTAGTATGATGGCTATTAATGTCATAGTCTTACAGCGTGGGAACAGGCCTTTCAGCCCAACTTGCGCATACCGGCCAGCATGCCCCATCTACATTAGTCCCACCTGCCTGCATTTGGCCCATATCCCTGTACTATCCATGTACTGTTTTACATTTTTAATTATATTATTATCTGTACGTTAGTGAGTTTATAGTCCTGTCAAACTGCAGCAAGTAAGAATGTAATTGTACTACTGGTACATATGACAATTAAACACTCTTGAAGTTGCATCATAAGATCTCCAAAAATACCGGTGTGGGTGATTTCAGCATTGACAAAGGAACATGTCGGCTGCACTCAGTTCAAAGAGCAGCATTGTGTTGGTGGGGAAACTAGAAGTCACGGTTAGTGCTGGGACGTGTGCTCTCTTCCTGTTTCAACGGATTGGCTTTCTCATTTCCTGTAGTTATCTGCGGTGACCTTTGAAGTTCATCAAATGCCATCTTAAAGCCCCGGGGGTGGTGGGGGCAGGAGAGAGAGAAGGAGGTGAGGTAGGAGAGCAAAATCTTTGTATTTGGTGCCACAAAGGGAGAGACAGGGCCCTGCCACTTGTATATGCTTCTCGTCACAGTTTCCACGTTGGGTCTTGGAGATGGCCAAATTGTAGACACAAGGAACCGCAAATGTTGGTTTACGCAAATGGACACAAACTGCTGCAGTAACTCAGCAGGTCAGGCAGCATCTCTGGAGAACATGGGTAAATGACACTTTGGAAATGTCACTTCTTCAGTCTGATTGTGTGGGGGGCAAAGAACGCTGGGAGAAAGGAGAGGCAGGAGAAAGTGCGGCAGGTAATAGGTGACCACAGGTGAGGTGGGACAGGTGTTTGATGGGCAGAAAGGCCAGATGTTAAACCAGAAACTGTTGGGCAGAAGGATTGAAGTTGCAAATTGTGAAGCCAGAAGAAGGAATGTAGGAGATGGGGAAGGGGAGAAATAGATGCGAGACCAGGTGCAGTACGGGGAGGGGCTGGGAAAGATGGGTGGGGGGAGAGAGAAAGAGGAGAGGGAGGGGGGTGTTAGTGGGTAATCAAGGTTGTGATTATCGATTCGTGAAAATTAAGTTCCTGTGAGATTGGTAAAACACAATTTGAAAATTGACAAAGGAACTGGAGAAATTAGTTTTTAAAACCAAAGCAAATTGTATCCATACAATACACACAAAGTGCTGGAGTAACTTAGCATGTCGGAAAGCATCTCTGGAGATCATGGATGGGCAACATTTTTGAATTGGGACCTTTCTTCATTCTGGAACCTTCAGAGATGCTGCCTGACCTACTGACTTACTCCAGCACTTCCTTTTTTTTGTATTTGCAGTTTGATGTGTCTGCAAATTGCAACAATCTAGAATGCATTGTCTGAATTTTCAACAGTAACTTGGAGAATTGTTCTTGAAGACAAAAACATTGCAAAACACTGGAGGATTCTTTGGAAGGCTTAGTTTAGTTTAATTTGGAGATAAAGCGCAGAAACAGGCCATCCGATCCTTCGGGTCCGCAACGACCAGCGATCCCTGCACACCAACGCTATCCTACACACACGAGGGACAATTAACAATGTTTACCAAGCCAATCAGTGGAAATACTAATGAAATAAGTTGTAAATTGCAGCTGAGGGCTCGAGAGGTTTATGACAGAGAATGGGAATGTTTGCTGCTGAGTCCTTCCAGCGCAGTGTCTGTTCTAGATTGCAGCATAGAAGTTTGAGGGGAGACCTGATAGAATTGCATAAAGTTATGAGAGGCACAAATAGGGCAGACAGTCAGAACCTTTTTCACAAGAGTGAGATTATCAAAGACAGAGACCATATCTTTAATGTGAGAGGGGCAAAGTTTAAAGGAGTATAGTGGGACAAGTTTTTATTTTATACAGAGTGGTGAGTGCCTGGGACATGCTGCCAGGGGTGGTGGTGGAGGCAGATATGATAGTGGTGTTTAAGTTTTGGATAGGCACATGGATATGCAGGAATGGAGGGATATGGATCATGTGAAGGCAGAGGAGATTAGTTTCACTTGGCACCGTGTTTGGCACAGACATTATGGGCTCGCGGGCCTGTTCCTGTGCTGTTCTATGGTCATTCTAAACGTGTGAAATTTTTATGAATAAAGGGTAATTTTGGAATGAATCAAGCGCCTTGGTGCAGCAGTCACCCAGTACTGCACTGGAGCACCAGCCACGGTTGCGAAGACAACTCTGTGGGGTGCTGCATTTGACTCAAGAATGAGGGGTGCACCCACTTCAAACGGGGGTGACCCAGGCATGAAGTTCCCAAACTTTAAATAAAACAAAAACACGCGGTATCCGAACCTTGTAGTCACTCGATGATTAATTGTGAGTTTCACAGATTCGTTTGGCAGCAAGTTGTCTGTCAAACCTTCCTTTCAACATGAGCACAAGATCTGCACGGGGGTAGGATGGAAATTTTAATTCTCTCCAAGGAATGAGCCTGGCTGTCTGGTGAACAGTAATGTGGTACTGTGATTTACTTTACTTTAGACTTTAGAGATACAGCGGAAACAGGCACCTCAGCCCACCAAGTCCGCGACGACCGACGATCACCCATACACTAGTTCCACCCTACACACTTAGGGCAATTTATAGAGGCCAATTAGCCTACAAACCTGGAGATAGATACAAAATGCTGGAGTGACTCAACGGGATAGGCAACATCTCTGGAGAGAGCGTTTCGAGTCTGAAGAAGGGTCTCGACCCGAAAACGTTACTCATTCCTTCTCTCCAGAGATGCTGCCTGTCCCGCTCAGTTACTCCAGCCTTTTGTGTCTATCTTCTGTGAAAACCAGCATCTGCAGTTCCTTCCTACACATTTAGCCTACAAACCTGTGCGTCCTTGGAATGTTGGAGGAAACCCACGCGATCACAGGGAGAAGGTACAAACTCTGTTCAGACAGAACCTGTAGTCAGGACCGAACCCGGGTCTCTGGCGCTGTAAGGCAGCAACCTAAGTTATCTGTCAACTACCTTTAAACATGGGCACCAGACCTGTACAAGGGAGAGTAGGATATAAATTTTAATGTGAAGGAAGGAACTACGGATGCTGGTTGATACTGAAGATAGAGACAAAATACTGGAGTAAATCAGCGCAACAGGCAGCATCTCTGGAGAAAATGAATAGGTGATGTTTCGGATTGGAGCCCTTCTTCAAACTGTAAATGGTGGGTGGTGGTGGGGGGGGAGGAGGTAAGGAAACAAATTGGAGGTGAGAAAAGGCCAGAACAAATCGCAGCAGGTGATCTCTGGAAGGGTGGAGCCCACAATGAATGAATACGTTTATTGGCCAAGTATTCACATACAAGGATCCACAAGTGACAACAGGACATACAGTGACAGTTAGGAATGACACATCAAACATTAAACATTAATAATAAAACATTATCGATTAAACATGTGAATAAAATAAAATACCAGAGCAAAAGGAGGCTACAGATTTTTGGTTATTGAGTAGAGCTACTACTCGTGGAAAAAAACTGTTTTTATGTCTGGCTGTGGCAGCTTTGACAGTCTGGAGTCGCCTTCCAGAGGGAAGTGATTCAGATAGTTTATGGCCAAGGTGAGAGGGGTCAGAGATGATCCTGCCCGCTTGCTTCTTGGCCCTTGCAGTTTACAGTTCATCAATGGAGGGAAGGTTGCAGCCAATAGCCTTAGCTGATTCGGACGATTCGCTGCAGCCTCCGGATGTCACGCTTGGTGGCTGAGCCAAACCAGACCATGATGGAGAAGGTGAGGACAGACTCTACGATGGCCGTATAGAATTGGACCATCATTGCCTGTGGCAGATTGTGCTTCCTCTGTTGTGTCTTTTTGACTCGATGATTAATTGTAATTGAGCAATTGTTGGCTGGGGAAGGTGTGATAACGAGGGAAACCAGGTTGCGACCAGTTGAATTGGTAGGATGGGGAGGGGGGGGGGGGGGAAAGAGTACAGGAGTTTTGAAATTAGAGACATTAATGTTTACCACTGGATTGTAAACTCTCCATTTTTTTTATTCTCTCAAAGGAATGAGCCTGGCTGTCTGGTGAACATCAATATTGTATCGTGGTATCATTAACAACAAGGTCATCACTCCAGTTTGTTACATACATTGGCTGTTGGCTTAAAAGTGGTATTGGCTTGTTATTGTCACATGTACAGAGATACCTTCCTATTCTATTTTTCATACCTATTAAAAAAAGATGTATATTTTTACCTCATGCGGACTATCCATTGTTTCTTTTAAAGTCTCACAAACAATTCCCTTTTTCCCCACCTTAATTTATGAATCACTTTTTTATTATTCTTTTACAAGTGCAAGCTTCACACAGAGAGCTGTGGGGTGCCTGGAACCCACTGCCAGGGGTGGCGGTGGAGGTAGATATGATAGATGCAGGAAATGGAGCGATGTGGATCAGGTGCAAGCAGAAGAGATTAGTTTATCTTGGCATCATGTTCGGCATAGACATTGTGGGCTGAAGGGCGTGTTTCTGTGCTGTACTGTTCTATGTTGGCCAAGTCGGATTTGTAGCCCTTCAGCAAAGTATGTTGAGTCACCTTCTTGAACAGTTACATTCTGGCAAAGGTGATTCCACAAGGCAAAAGGACACACAGTGCTGGAGTAACTCAGTCGGTCAGGCAGCATCTCTGGAGAACATGGGGAGGTGACGTTTCAGGTCGGGACCCTTCTTCAGACTGACATGCATGACTCCATGTGGCCAGTTGGATGACGAGTTCCATGGCTTGGACTTAAGGCTGGTAAAAGACCCACAATATTAATGATTTGGACAAGGGAATTGAATGCAACATCTCCAAGTTTGCACGAAGCTGGGGGGCAGTGTTTGCTGTGAGGAGGATGCTAGGAGGCTGAAAGGTGACTTGGATAGGCTGGGTGAGTGGGCAAATGCATGGCAGATGCAGTATAATGTGGATAAATGTGAGGTTATCCACTTTGGTGGCAAAAACAGGAAAGTAAACTATTATTTGAACGGTGGCCGATTAGGAAAAGGGGAGATGCAACGAGACCTGGGTGTCATGGTACACCAGTCATTGAAAGTAGGCATGCAGGTGCAGAAGGCAGTGAAGAAAGCGAATGGTATGTTAGTATTCAAAGCAAAAGGATTTGAGTATAGGAGCAGGGAGGTTCTACTGCAGTTGTACAGGGTCTTGGTGAGACCACACCTGGAGTATTGCGTACAGTTTTGGTCTCCTAAACTGAGGAAAGACATTCTTGCCATAGAGGGAGTACAGAAACTTTTAACTGCCTTAATTGTCATAATACATTGGAAATTTGACCGACTTTTCCTTATTAAATTCTTCATAGTTCTGGACATAATTAAAATGCCTCTGGCCATTCTTCACCTGCTCCACTCTTATAACACAAATCATGAGCATTTTCCACGAGACCTTTTCTCTAGAACAGCTGTCATACTAAAGGGATGGGAGGGGAAGAGTGATGGAGGGTGATGAGTGGGAAGAGAAGTAGTTTCATGGGGGTTGGTTTGAATAAAAAAAACTTAAGCAAGATGTGGTTAATGGGGAAGTCCCTGTCCTTTAAGAATAGCGGCATAGTGGCAAAGAGTTACTGCCCCACAGTACCAGAGACCAGGGTTTGATCCTGGCTGCGGGTGCTGTCTGTACGGAGTTTGTATGTTCTCCCTGTGACTGTGTGTGTTTTCTCTGGGTTCTCCGGTTCCCACCCACATTCTAAATACATCCAAGCTAATTGGCTTCGGTAAATTGTCCCCTCTGCGTGGGTTAGAACTAGTGTACGAGGATCGCTGGTCAGTGTGGCGTCGGTGGGCCGAAGGGCCTGCTTCCATGCTGTATCTCTGAACTAAACTAAATAACACTGACTTGCTCACCATGGGCTCATCTTAGTTGAATGCTGAATAGAGTGTGGATTGAGTTGGAGTCACGCAGCACGGAAACAGGCCCTTCGGCCCAACTTACCCATGCTGACCAAGATGCCCCATGTGCACTAGTTTCACCTGCCCCCGTTTGATCCATATCCTTCAAAACCTTTCATATCCGTGTCCTGTCCAAACTTGGCAACAAAGAACTGCACACATTGGCTAATACACAAAGGAACACCAAGTGCTGAAGTAACTCAGCAGGTCAGGCAACATCCCTGGAGAACATGAAGAGGTGACGTTTCGGGTCGAGACCCTTGTATTGAGGTTGAAGAAGTGTCCATGTTCTCCAGAGATGCTGCCTGACCCACTGAATTACTCCACCACTTTGTGTCATTTTGAGCATGTACCTGTCCAAATGTCTTTTAAATGCTTTTATAGTACCTGCCTCAATTACCTCCCCTGAAAACTAATCCATATATCCACCACCCTTTGAGTGAATTTTTTACCCTTCTATTCAATCTAAATGGCTCTGCATTTGGCCTCTCTATTCCCCTCATGGTCTTACACATTTCTTGAGATCATGCCTTCCCAAATCAACAGTGGGCTTCCAGGCACCGCTCTGCCTGGAGTCATTTGTGGCCTGCCTTGATTGGTTCTGGTCTTCTCTCGCCTCCAGCTCTTCATTTCCCCCCACCCGCACCCCCACCCCACCCCCAACCTTGAAGAAGGATCCCTCGGAAACATCACCCATCCTTTTTCTCCAGAGAAGCTGCCTGACCTGCTGAGTTACTCCAGCACTTAGTGTCTATCTTTGCATTTGTAGATTAATTGGCATAGATGGGGCATCTTGGTCAGCATGGACAAGTTGGACTGAAGGGCCTGTTTCCATGCTGTATGACTCTGTGACTCTAACCCCGTGAATGCGTGATCGAAGGTCGACATGGACTCAGTGGGCCGAATGGCCTGTCTAAAACATTTGGTGCAATGCAAATGAGATGCCTGAAATCTCTGAGAAACATTGAGAAATAAAACTCTTCTGCTGTAACCAGAAAACGGCTTTCGTAACCCGAAAATGCCCTGAAAGTTTCCAGCCAGCATGGATGTGTCATGAGCCTGCAGTAAGACTGAACTAATGATTGAGGTCACAGATGCTGGCATTGTCTTGGGGCTGAGCAATTTTTTTAATTTTTTTAAATTTCAAAATAGACTTTATTCAAATGTTAAATATATACAATACATGAACCTTGCGGAGGCTATACAAATTGATCAATACAGTTTATACATTTCTTTTCCCCAAATTTCACAAATCAGTCCCCCACCCGTGCCACTCATGTGGCACAATGGCGTGGGATACCTTCCCTTATTTTGAGGGGCGTCTCCACCATACCGTGCCCCCCATGTCCAGCAGCGGAAGGGCCCTAGACTGTGGCCCTCCCCCACCGAGCCTTGGCGTTGGCTGCACCGAGCTTCAGTGCGTCCCTCAGCACGTACTCCTGCAGTCTGCAGCGGGCCAGTCGGCAACATTCCCTGACGGACATCTCGCTCTGCTGGGTGGTGAACAATGCTTGGGCAGACCAAAGGGCGTCTTTCACCGAGTTGATGACCCTCCAGCAGCACTCGATGTCAGTCTCTGAATGTGTCCCTGGGAACAGTCCGTAAATCACAGTCCTCTGTGACGGAGCTGTTCGGGATAAAGCTTACCGACTCAAACTGGTCGCAGATACTAATCAGTCTGCGGACCAACCCTGGATCCGAGCAGAAGACAGCGACATTGTCCATGTACAGGGAGGTTTTTACTTGAATGCCCCCACTGCCTGGCAATGTCACTCCTCTTATGCCAGCATCCTTCCTGATGGATTCGGCAAAGGGTTCAATACAGCAGACAAACAAGACAGGAGAGAGAGGGCAACCCTGCCTAACTCCAGACCTTACAGGGAAACTGTCTGATTCCCACCCATTGATTTGGACTGCACTACGGATGTTGGTGTAGAGCAGTTTGATCCAATTTCTGATTCCCTCCCCAAAACCCATTTTGGAGAGCACGTCCCTCATGTACGTGTGCGAAATCCTGTCGAAGGCCTTCTCCTGGTCCAAGCTGACTAGGCAGGCATCCACCCGTCTGTCCTGCACGTAGGCGATGATATCTCTCAGCAGCGCTAGGCTGTCTGAGATTTTCCTGCCAGGTACAGCACATGGTCTTAGACAGGATCTTGTAGTCTACATTCAATAGTGTTATGGGTCTCCAATTCTTTATGTCCTTCATCTCCCCCTTCTGCTTGTAGATTAGGGTGATGTTGCCCTTCCTCATGGAGTCTGACATGCTGCCAGCTAGAAGCATGTCAATGTACACTTCTAGCAGGTCCGGGCCCATCCAGTCCCACAGAGCCGAATACAACTCGGCCGGTAAGCCATCGCTTCCGGGAGTTTTACTTGAGTCAAAGGAACGGATGGAGCCAGTCAGCTCCTCTAGGGTCAGTGGTTGGTCCAGACACTCCCGCTTGCTGCCCTCCAAGACCTCCGTGATCAAGGACAGGGAGTTCTGGGAGGAGGTACTGTGTGTGGCCTTTTGTGTAAAAGGATTTGCAAATCCTCAGCATGTCTGTCTATGAGGATGCTACCGAGCCATCCTCCTCCCTAAGGCTGTTCATCACAGAGCTCCCCCTGTGAACCTTATGGAAGACGAAACGTGAGCGCGTCTCATCCTGATCCACATGGCGGACCCTGGATCGGAAGATGATCTTGGAGGATTCAGAGGTAAAGAGCTGAGCTTGCCGGTCCTTCACCTCTCTAAGTTCCTCCCTCACATCCACCCCTCTCGACTGCAGAAGGAGCAGTTGCTGCAAATCTGTCTGGAGTCGGCACAATTCCCTCTGACTCTGTCTTGCTCTCTGAACCCCTTTAATTATGAAGAACCTCTTAATGTTCTCCTTGGTTGCTTCCCACCAGAGTGTCGGGGAGTCAAAGAGGGGCTTCACCGTTCTCCAACATGCGTAGTCCCTCTTTAGCTCCTCGATGTTCTCTGGGGTCAACAGCTTCATGTTTATCTTCCACGTCCCTCTGCCTGCCTGTAGGTGACGGGAAGCCTGAAGGAGGCAGTGTTTGGAGAAGAACACAGGCGTGAGGTCAGTGTGTCTCACCGTGACGGCCTTAGTCGTGAAGACAAAGTCTATCCGAGATCGGGCTAAACCGTCCGATCTCGACCAGGTGAACCGCGGCTGGGACTCTCCTGCAGGGTCGCTGAAGGCGTCGCGCAGCTTTGCGTCTTTTACCATCTCCATCAGGAACTTGGACGTGCTGTCCAGTCTGTTGTAGGCACTGCCGGATCGTCCAGCAGCATCAATGATGCAGTTGAAGTCACCGGCCAGAACGAGCTGCCGGGACGTGGCCAGCAGCACTGGGAGCTGCTGGAGAATGGCCAGCCGCTCGCTCTGCGTGGGTGAGGCATACACATTACTCAGCCGGAGCGGAGAGCCACGGTACATAACATCCGCCACAAGGAGACGCCCCCCAACCACCTCCCTGACCTCAGTGATGGCGAAGTTCCCACCCCGCAGCAAAATCCCCAGGCCGGAAGCGCGACAGTCATTTCCCCCCGACCACATCAACAGTCCGTGGGGCCACCATCGCGACCACCTCCGATAGCAGCGGAGATGTGGCAGCCCGCACTCCTGAAGAAAAGTCACATCTGCCTTGACCTTGGCCAGGTACTGTAAGGCATTTACACATCGCGCAGTGCTCTTTATACTGCGCACGTTTAAAGATGCCAGTTTGAGCTCCATTGTCTTTAGAGTCACTGACCATTTCCATGTCCCCTCATTCCCACCGCTTCAGTGAATTGCCTCAGCTTTCCTGGGCTCAGGAATCCAGCGCCGGCATCCTCGATGAGGTCGGTTTCAGGTGGCGTAACCAAAGGTGTCATTGGGGGGGGGCCTTCTTGTTCCACCCCCTTTTGGGCGCGCCACATCCTCCGTCTCCTGTAGCTGGGTCACGGTGGCTGGTTCACTGCTCCCAGAAACCCGGAGCTGGGTCCCAACGGCCTCCGCGCTGCTCCCGGTCACCCAGAGCTGGGGCCCATTGGCCACTGCAATGCTGCCGGTCACCCAGAGCTGGGGCCCATTGGCCACTGCAATGCTGCCGGTCACCCAGAGCTGGGGCCCATTGGCCACTGCAATGCTGCCGGTCACCCAGAGCTGGGGCCCATCGGCCATTGCGCTGCTCCCGGTCGCCCGGAGCTGGGGCCCATTGGCCGCTGTGATGATCCCTGTCTCCAGGGGCTGGAGCCCCTCGACCGCTGCACCGCTCCCGATGTCCTAGGGCTGGAGCCCCTCAGCCACTTCTCTGCTCTCGGTCTCCTGGGGCTGGCAGGTGATCGTCGTGGCCTCTCTCTTTTCCTCCCCCGTTTTCTTCCTCTGACTCCATCGTTGGGACTTCCTGGTCGCCTCATCCTCCGACGAGGAGAGGTTGCTGCCTTCTGTAAGAGAAAGAAACCTTTTTTGGGGTTTACTTTTGGACTTACCAGTCCTTTCCGGCCTCTGCTCTTTGGGCTGAACCCTCTGGCGCTTCTTGTATGTCACCGTTGTCCATTTCTCCTGCTGTTCCCCCTCTTCCATCAACTATCCCTCCCGGGCAGGATGCTGGGCGTCTCCTTCTGGCACTTGGGGCCTCAAGGTGGTTGGGCTGTCCTCATCCGTGTTCCCTCTTTCTGCTGGGGTCTTGGCAGTGTTGGGGGAGTGTCTCGCCCACCTTGGGGGTGCTGGCAGCAGCCCCTCTTGTCGCCTGTGCGTAGGTGCAGGCTCTTTTAGGGCAAGCCCTGTAAAGGTGGCCTGCCTCCCCGCACAGGTTGCAGTTCTTGCTGGCCTGACAGTCCTTTGTCTCATGGCCCTCCGTCTTGCAGTTTTTGCAGCCTGGGTTGCCCCACGTAGCTCAGGTATCCTCGGTTTCCTCCGATCGCGAAAGCCGAGGGAGGGTGGATGATTTCTCCATCCTTGTCCACCCTCAGCTTTACCTTGACTTGCCGCTTGCTCGTCCTCCCCCCAACACACGCCCGGGGGTGGCCAGAGACGTCGGGAGTCAGACGGGAGCGGTGCTCCCATGCCCACAGGCAGCGCAGAGAAGCAGCGCTAAATCCAGCTCAACTCTGCCTGTTAACCCACCAGCCCTGCCTAGATTTACGGGAACGACGGCCCAGATTTACAGCCAGCACGGAGAAGCATCGCTAGCTCCACGGCTCCGGGCTGGTGTCCCGTCAGTCCAGGCAGGGCTGTAGGTTAACCCGGCAAGACAGGCAGAGTTGAGCTGGATTTAGCGCTGCTTCTCCGCGCTGACCGTAAGCCTGGGTCGTCGTTCCCGTAATTACCGTCTACAGGGCCCGCGGCTGAAGCCTCGCGCGCGCATAGCCGCCAAGAAATTGTGTCCCCCCCATGTTTTGATAGCGATTTCCGTGCCTGTCGTGATTCATATTCCTCCATATTCATGTGCTTGTCTAAAAGCTTTTTAAATCCCACTGCTGTGTCTGCGTCCACGGCAGCACATTCAAGACACCCTCTGTGATAGAAACGTGACCCACGCATCTCATTTAAACTTTGCCCACTCTCGCCTTAAAGCTCTGCCATTGGGGTGCCAAGGTGGCGCAGCGGTAGTTGTTGCATTATAGCGCCAGAGATATCCTGGTTCGATCCTGCTAAGGTGCTGTCTTTACAAGATTTCTACGTTTCTATGTCAGCCATGTCCTGCGTTGGTTTTCTCCAGGAGTTCCGGTTTCCTCCCACAATGCAAAGACGTATAGGTTTGCTGGTTATTTGGCTTGGTAAATTTGTAAATTGTCCCTAGTGTGTGTAGGATAGTGTTAATGTGCAGGTATCGCTGGTCGGTGTGGGCAGAAGGGCCTATTTCTGCGCTGTATCTCTAAACTGAACTAAACTAAACTTTATGCCCTTTAGTCTTTGACATTTCCACCATGGGGGGTAAAGGGTGGTTGACCGGTTGCATCGTGGCTTGGTTCGGCAACTTGAGCGCCCTGGAGAGGAAAAGACTACAAAAAGTAGTAAACACTGCCCAGTCCATCATCGGCTCTGACCTTCTTTCCATCGAGGGGATTTATCACAGTCGCTGCCTCAAAAAGACTGGCAGTATCATCAAAGACCCACACCATCGTGCTACCTTCAGGTAGAAGGTACAGGAGCCTGAAGACTGCAACAACCAGGTTCAGGAATAGCTACTTCCCCACAGCCATCAGGCTATTTTACTTCGGAGTCAAGTGAGTGACTTTGTGAAGACCTCGCCAGCAGGCTATTTTACTTCGGAGCACGCGCGACATATCGTCGATCGCATTGCGAAGCGACAGGCGGGGAGGGGGGTAGCTCCTTCGCCGGTAAGTTTAAAAAGGACCTACAGGTGAGTATTTACTAACCTGAGGTGGTTTTTCAGGCACTCTGTTGTGTTTTCTCTTACAGAGTACATGGACAAATCCCGAACGAAGTCCAAACGGGCCGCTTCCAAACTGACTGCGGTGGACCGCGGGAACGCGGGCAGTCAGCAGCGGCCGACTTCTCCAGAGCTGCCCGTTGTACAAACGGCAGCCCCCGACTTGACGCTGCTACAGCCCGCAGGAACGCCTTGGACTGGCGGCAAAGCCACCCGGAAGTCGGGCTATCCCGTTGACTTGGCAGGGTTCGGGCTCGAAGACTCGCCGTTCGCAGGTAGCGACGGCGGTCGATTATCCCGCATGGAGCAGATGGTGAAGCAGTTGCTCCAACATGACCTACTCCAGCAGGAGTCTGGTCACTGTGGGTCTCCTAGCAGACCCACGGCAGTACCCTTTACAGGGCTGCCAAATGTTTCACCCTCTTCGCAGGGGAGCATAAGGAGTCAGGTCTGGGCTGACTTTGAAGAGTCCAACGTGCTAGGGGTGCAAGAAGAGGAGCTACTCAGGATGGTGTCCAAGTTTGCGATGCCCTGACAGAAGGGACTGTCGTTGCAGCCACAGCTGGCAGCCAGTATAAATTATCTAACAACTCATCAGCTGCAAGAACAAGTTATGAATGACACAACAGCCAAATGCCTAGCTCCAGAGAAATGCATCTGCGGTAAATAACCCCATCTGGGGAAATATCAGTCCTGGCATCAGAAGCCAGGAAGTTAAAATGCAAAAAATCCTCAAACTACTGGCCTCTGGTATTACAGCTTTTGCCAGGTCAGTAGACGGAAAAGATATGTCGGAGGAGCAACAGGATGCTCTGGCACTCTTCTGTATTGTTCAATTTGAGATCAACTGCATCAGGAGTGCCATCCGACCTACACTACACCCAACGTTCGCGGGGTTGTGTAGAACCAGTAGCGCACAGCCGCCTACTCTGTTGTTTGGGGACAACTTGCCCAAGCAGTTAAAAGACCTCAACGAAGAGGCAAAAGCCGTCGGTATGATTAAGGTGCCGGCCGCTACCGGGTCCTCATACATTCGGAGGCAGCACCCCTACGCATCCACCAGCAGGCCTCGTTATCACAGCGAAAGAACGGCTGGTGAAAGCTTGAAGGCCATACAACCCACACAAAGGTCATTTTTAGGCCATTTCCCATAACGGCCTTCCTGGAAGGTGTGCCAACTCCAAGCCACAGCGCCTCCACCTCCCAGGAACCGAGGATGGAGAAAACCAACACAGCACCACCGGTAACCATGGAGGTAGGTGGGTCTGGTTGCCCCCGGAACATAGCATGTGTAACTTCTTCACAAGTTGGGAGTAGGTTAGACTTGTTTAGGGATGCATGGAGTTCTATAACTTCTGATCTTTTCATACTGCACAGTATTCGGGGATACAAAATTGAATTTGTTGACAAACTCCTCCTTCCGGTTCAACATGCACCTAGCTGAAAGTTTGGGCTTTCACAAAAAGAGAAAGTGGAAGGTCACTACATACAGAAGGAGTAATAGAGAAAAACAAACATGAATCTCTTGAGTTTGTATCAAACATCTTCACTTAAAACAAAAAAGATGGCGGATGCCGCATCATTATTGATTTGACACAACTGAATACTTTTGTGCAATACACCCACTTCAAAATGGAAACTTTTGTTACTGCTAAACAACTAGTTTCCAAGGAGTACTTCATGGCTTGCATTGATCTAAAAGATGCATACTACTCAGTACCAATAGACAAAGATCACCGCAGATATTTGAAATTTATCAGGATGGGGCAGCTCTGGCAGTATAAAGCGCTGCCTAATGGATTAACATCAGCCCCCAGACTGTTTACTAAAATATTGAAACCAGTATTGGCATTTCTTCGGAAACAAAAACATATTGTCATGGCATATCTCGATGACATCCTAATTGTGGGGAAAACCTTGGAATTGGCTGTCTCAGCCACCAAGCTCCTATTTCAAAAATTGGTTTTTATCATCCACCCAGACAAATCCAAGTTAATGCCTTCTGTGACTATGGATTATTTGGGGTTCGCGATTCACTCTGTTCATATGTCTGTCACCTTGCCAAAGGACAAAGCAACAGACTTGATAGAGACATGTAACAGCCTTGTTTGCGTCAGTAAACCATCTATTCGGCAAGTAGCCAGGGTAATTGGAAAGCTCATGGCTGCCTTTCCAGCCACACAATTTGGACCCTCACATTACCAAAATCTACAAAGGGCCAAAATTGCAGCACTCAAACACCATGCTAGCCACTTTGACAGGCCAATGCAGTTACCAGCCAAAGCAAAATTGGAATTGCGATGGTGGATTAGCAATATTCAACATTGCTCTAATCCCATCACAGTCACAAACCCTTCGGTTGTGTTACAAACTGACGCCAGCGCTCTCAGCTGGGGAGCAACTGATACCACCTCCAGTTGTGGTGGTAGATGAAATACACACACGAGTTAACCTTACTTCAGACACTGGGTATTACTCATCTAGAGATGTTGGGAGCGCACGGACTTTGGGCTTACTGTTCAGATATGCACCATCTGCATGTTCGCCTACAAATTGACAACACCACCGTGGTGGCATATATTAATCATATGGGTGGAATTAAGTCGATAACTTGTGATGAATTGACCAATTCAATCTGGCACTGGTGCATAGAAAGAAACATTTGGATATTAGTTACTCACCTTCCAGGTAAGCTTAATACTGATCAGTGGGGAACATCAGGGGAAGAGACTGACTTTGGTGCCTTCCCTCACAGTGGGAAATTTTGATCCTGCTGCGTGGGGATGTTTTATGTTGAATTCTATCTACTCTGTGTTGTGTTCTTTATTTTTACTGCATGGCTGCATGGTGATTTCATTTCACTGTGCCAATTGGCACACGTGAGAAATAAATGTATCTTGTATCTTGATCTTGTACAGTGGCGGCACCAGGTCACGCATATTCAATGACAACACCGAATGGATGTTGGACCACCAGGTATTTACTGACATTGTAGCTCATAGAAACATAGAAAATAGAAATTAGGTGCAGGAGCAGGCCATTTGGCCCCTCGAGCCTGCACCGCCATTCAATATGATCATGGCTGATCATCCAATTCAATATCCTGTACCTGCCTTCTCTCCATACCCCCTGATCCCTTCAGCCACAAGGGCCACATCCCAACTCCCTCTTAAATATGGCCAACGAACTGGCATATTTAACTGGCAGAGAATTCCACAGATTCACCACTCTCTGTGTGAAAAACGATTTTCTCATCTCGGTCCTAAAAGACTTCCCCCTTATCCTTAAACTGTGACCCCTTGTCCTGGACTTCCCCAACATCGGGAACAATCTTCCTGCATCTAGCCTGTCCAACCCCTTAAGAATTTTGTAACTCTCTATGAGATCACCCCTCAATCTTCTAAATTCCAGCGAATAATTGGTATATGGAAAGCTCGGTATGGAACGCCAGATATCGACCTTTTTGCATCCAGACTTAATCACCCTGATACCAACATATGTTGCATGGGAACCAGTCCCTGGGGCAGTAAGGATGGATGCTTTCTCGCTACACTGGGGAAATTTGTTTTTCTATGCATTTTCCCCCTTCTGCCTCATCAGTCGGGTCTTGCGGAAAATTCAACAAGACTCCGCATCAGGTATTTTGGTTGTACCCGATTGGCCTGCTCAGCCATGGTTCCCTGTGGTACTCGACATGGTCTCACAACCATGTATTCCGATCTCGAAATGCCCGAGTTTGCTGGTACATCCTGTGACGGGAGAGTCACCCATGCCATGACCGAATTAATCTATTGGTTTGCAGGATTTGATCTCTCCTGGAATTCGGGCAGTCGGATCGAACCATGAATGTCATCACGGCATCATGTAGAGAGTCTACCAGGAAACAGTACCTCACCTATATCAAAAAATGGAAGGTATTTTGTACCAGGACAGACACTACTTACAACACAGCCACCATCACGGATGTGCTGGAGTTCCTGGCAAGTCTACATTTCGATGAAGGCTTGAGTTATAGTGCCATCAACTGCGCTAGAAGTGCCCTATCCTCATACCTGGGACAGGGGTTAGAACACCATGGAGTAGGATCTCACCCTTTGGTGTCAAAACGTATGAGGGGTATCTTTAACTCTAATCCCCCCCAGGCCTCGATATTCCCAGACCTGGGATATTGGCATTGTCCTGACCCTGCTCAGAGATTGGGCACCAGCCACGTCCCTCTCACTAACCAAACGTATAAAATAGTGATGCTTATGGCACTTGTAACGGCGCAGCGTATCCAGTCTCTGCACAAACTAAAACTGGACGCCATGGTAACATCCCAAAATAAGGTAACCTTTTACATTCATGAGTTACTTAAACAGAACAGGCCTGGGTCATCTGGCCTCAAATTGGAGTTCCTGGCTTATCCCGTAGATAGACGCCTATGCATAGTGACCCACCTTCTACATTACCTGGAGGTCACCAAAAGTCTCAGGGGAAATGGCTCTATTGATAAGTTTTAAATGCCCTCATCACAGAGTAACCGTGCAGACCATCTCAAGATGGCTCAGGGTGCAGCAGGGGTGGACACTGATATTTTTAAATCTCATTCTACCAGGGCTGCAGCTACATCAGCAGCGAGGATGATGGAAGTTTGTATGGACCACATCCTTGCAATGGCGGGTTGGTCCAATGAAACAACTTTACAGCGGTTTTATAATAAACCTGTGGCCATGCCTGAGATATTTGCAGACACTATTTTAAGTTCTGTATTATAATTTTCCCCGAAGTTAGGGGTTATTATTATTATTTGTTAAATAAATACACTATTGTTTTTCAGCACTGTTTCAAGTCTGAAATATGTTTATATACTTCCTCCATTGGTTATTATTGGCAGTGTGTGAGCATGGGCTTGTTTTCCAGGGCATGAAATCACAGAGCTTTGAAGTCTTCACGAAGGCACTCCGAAGTAAAATAGTAAGATTAAACGAGAATTTACCAGTTCGAAGTTTGATCCTTATTTTATGAGGAGTTACGATGAGGGATTTCGTGCCCTCCGCTCCCAACCCTCTATTATAAGGTCAACTGGCATGTTAGTTCTCTTATCTTACTATCTTCAGTCAACTCTACTATCTGTGATTTCACACCGCTGCTTTGAACAATGTCGCGCATGCGTGCTGGCGGGGTCTTCACGAAATCCCTCATCGTAACTCCTCATAAAATAAGGATCAAACTTCGAACTGGTAAGTTCTCATTTTTTTTGATGAATATTTTTATTAATTGTAAATACATATTAATAGAAAATACTTCTTACATACATTCGTAATATTATTAATATTAACATTTAAGACTTATTTATATTTCTATACATTTTTTTATAAGTAAGAAAATATAGAGAAAAATAATATAGAGATAAGAAATCAAAAATAAAGAAGTGAATGGAATATTAAAAAGTTATCCATCGTTGGAGATATATCCATGATTTGTTATACCATTATTCAGGTTTCAGTCAGGCTCTCACACCGAGCCATTTTGACCCTTTAGATGTTCAATGTATGGAGACCATATTCCTCTGAAAAGATCCAACCTGTCCATTAGGACAAGCCTCAATCTTTCCAGATGGAGTGTCTCCGACATTCCTGTAATCCACATTTTGATTGTGGGGATGTCGGACCTTTCCAGAATTTTAATATTAATTTTTTCCCAATTATTAAACTATAATCAATAAAAATTCTTTGATTCGTTGTTTTTAATTGATCTGTTTCCAGTATTCCCAGTATTATTAACTTTGAGTCAGGAGTCAGATTCATATTAACAATATTCGAAATTATCCTAAATATTTCTATCCAAAATTTTGTAATTTTTACACAATTTGTAAATGAGTGTGTCAAGTTAGCTTCTAAGTGCTAACTTGACACACTCATTTACAAATTATGTAAATATATGGCAGATATATTTGAAAAAATGTTATGTAGTTTGGATTTTGAGTAATGTAGTCTATTTAAAATTGTATAAGAGAGTGCCTAGCATTTAACAAGCAGTGGTGTATATGTTGTAATCTTTCACCCCATACTTCTGGTCAAATAATTTGACCTAATTCGTTTTCCCATGATTGTCTATATATTTCTGTCAATGGGACATCATTTTCCAATAGAATATTATAAATATATGATATCAATTTTTCTGTGTTTGGATGTTTATTTAGACATTCTTTCTCTCCCCTTTCAGGAACAACCGCAATTCTTAGGTTTTGTCTTCTCTGGCGACCTTCCAGTTCAGTACATTTCTCGGTTATTTTGGTCAATAAATCCGTTAGACGTCCATTTTCTGTGATAAGCTTTGCTGTAGTCTGAGCACTTGTTTCGGCTAGTTCTTCAAGGCTTTTTATGCCAGCCGTCTGTTGGTCCAGTGCCTTCTCCACAGGATTCAGCCTTTCTTCAAAATCAGTTTTCACATTTTTAATCTTATCATTCGTCTCCTTTGACATTTCAATGATAATTTCTGCGATTTCTTTCTTCAAATCATCCGATATTTTCTTAGTCTTAGTATTAATGTTGGTATTAATTTCAAGTTTCAAATCTTTCATTTCAGCATTCATCTGGTTTATTTCTTGCTTTAAACCAGCAATTTCACATGCAATAAAAGTTTTAAGTTCTTCACTTTCCAATTTTTTCGTCGTTTTTTTCGTCACATCCTCTTGGGATAACGTCCTACCTGAGTCTGAGGATTCAGTCAGGTCTTCCCCCGGTTTCTGCCTGGTAGTCCGACTTTTCGATTTTTCGGGTGGGCTGAGCTGTGTATACATAACAAGTCGCGCGCCTGATGACGTCACTCACAGCAATCGGTGCAGGCAGCAGGTAGGTCCGTTAATCCACAATTTTTTTCCGTTTTTTACAAGGAGCTGGCTGGCGTTAACCTCTAGCCCTCCATAGCGCCACCGGAAGTCCGGTAAGTTCTCATTTAATCTTACTATTAAACCTGGCTCGGACAAAACTCTTGACTATTAATAACCCATTATCTGTAATTTGCACTTTATCAGTTTATTTATTCATGTCAGGTAGTCCCAGTATTCCCTTTCTCTCTATCCCTCCCCCACCAAACTTGCACCAGCTTCTCATTTTCACCCAACAAATAGCTAACAATGGCCTGTTTCCTTTATCATCGTTACTTTTTTGCATATCTTTCATTAATTGTTCTTTATCTCTCCACATCACTGTCTCTATCACTTGTTTCCCTTATCCCTAGCCAGCCTAACCTGACCGAAACATCACCCATTCCTTCTCTCTAGAGATGCTGCCTGACCCGCTGAGTATATTTCTGGAATATAACCATATAACCATATAAACCATATAACAATTAACAGCACGGAAACAGGCCCTCTCGGCCCTTCCAGTCCGTGCCGACCATTTGTTTTCCCCTAGTCCCATCTACCTGCACTCAGACCATACCCCTCCATTCCCTTCACGTCCAATATACCTATCCACTTTACTCTTAAATGTTAAAATCGATCCTGCCTCCACCACTTCTGCTGAAGCTGATTCCACACAGCCACCACCCTCTGAGTAAAGAAGTTCCCCCTCACGTTACCCCCGAAACCTCTGTCCCTTAATATGACTGTCCAGCCTATCTATAGCACTCATTTTTATATCGTCATTATATCTATACTCACGAGTTGAGGTGAGACCTGATAATGTAAATAAAAATGAGAGGTATAAATAGGGTAGACAGTCAGAACCTTTTACCCAGAGTGGAAATGTCCAGATTCACAAACAGTTGCTTCCCCTCTGTTATCAGATACTGATTGGTCCTGTCATAAGCTAGCTGTAGTCTCAATCTTCCACAGCCAACATTGGACCATTGTGGGCTCTTTAACCATCAGTGCTGCCTCTGATCTGTCCTGAACCTTTTCATACCACTGGTTTCTCTCTCCCCTGACTCTGTCTAATGAAGGGTCTTGACCTGAAACATGACATATTCCTTTTCTCCAGAGATGATATTTCAAATTTTATTTTTCTTTCGTGTTAGCAAAGTAGATGGAGATCAGCGCCCAATGCAGTCTACACTTAGAGTCATATATAGCACGTAAACAGTTCCTTCGGCCCAACTTGCCAATACCGACCAAGATGCCCCATCTAAGCTGGTCCCATCTGCATGCATTTGGCCCATATCCCTCTAGACCTTTCCTACCCATGTACCTGCCCAAATATCTTTAAAATGCTGTTAATGTACAGTACCTCCCTCAACTACTTCCTCTCGCAGCTCGTTCCATAACCCCACGACAAAATTTTAACAACACGTAAGAACTACTCAGAAACAATTTTAATATAAAAATAAGTTAAATTCTGTACATTCTTATTTTAAGTTTCAAATAAAATAACTTCACAACAAAATTAAGCAGAGATTTTAACAGTAAAAAGAAACATTCTTGAAATATATGAGAGGAAATAGCACATCTGAATAATAAAATGAAAGCAGACACAACAACAGGCCTGTGCAATATTGTGAAGAAGCTTCGGCCCACAGAGACCATGCTGACCATCAACCACCCGTTCACACTAGTTTGATGTTATCCCACTTTCTCATCACGCCTTACACACGGGGTAATTTACTGAGGCCAATTAACCCACAGGCCCGCACATCTTTGTGGGAGGAAACCCACATAATCTTGGGGACAACGTACAAACTCCACACAGACAGCACCCGAGGTCAGGATTGACCCCGGGACTCTGGCACTGTGAGGCATGTAAAGCATGGAAACAGGCCTTTCGGCCCAACTTGCTCACACCAACCAACATGCCCCATCTATACTAGTCTCACCTGCCCATGTTTGGCCCTTATCTCTCTAAACCTATCCTATTGATGTACCTTTCTAAATGTTTATTAAACATTGCAATAGTACCTGCCTCAACTACCTCATCTGGCAGCTCATTCCATACACCTGCAACCCTTTGTGTAAAAAAAAATTGCCTCTCAGTTTCCTATTAAATCTTCCCCCCCCCCCCCCCCCCCCCTTCACCTTAAACCCATGTCCTCTAGTTCTCGATTCCCCTACCCTGGGCAAGAGACTGTGTGTTTTTCCGATCTATTCCTTATGACTTTGTACACAGAATGGAAATGTAAACCAATTCTACACAGCGAACACCAGCAGACGGGAGAGGAGTCAAATTCCAACGGTGTTCGTTAGTGTTCATTGACAGATAAGTACTGTTGGAACATTAGGTGGAAATCCTGTGAAATACTGCCCACAGGGAGGAGATGATCCAATTTCTCACACACCAGCGGGCACCTCTGCCTCAACATTCTCATCAGTAAACAACGTGCTGGAGTAGCGCAGCGGTAGAGTTGCCTCCTCACAGTGCCAGAGACCCAGGTTTGCACCTGACTACGGGTGCTGGCTGTACAGAATTTGTACGTTCTCTCCGGGTGCTCCGGTTTCTTTCCACACTGCAAAGACATGCAGGTTTGTAGGTTACTTTGTTCATAAGTGATTGGAGCAGAATTAGGCCAGTCGGCCTGTCACGACGACTCTGCTATTCAATCATGCTGGTCTATCTTTCCCTCTTAACCTCATTCTCCTGCCTTCTCCTTGTAACCCCTGACACCCTTACTAAACAAGAACTGAGAGGCAACTTTCACATAGAGAGTGATGGGTATATGGAACGAGCTGCCATAGGAGGCAGGCACTCAATATTTAAAAGACATTTGGACAGGTACATGGATAGGAAATCCATGTACCCATTTAGTGTGATGTGGGCCAAATGCAGGTGGATGGGACGAGTGTGGATGGGGCATGTCGGTCAGAGTGGTCTAGTTGGGGTGAAGGGCCTGTTTCCATGCTGTATGACTCTGTGACTCCAACGTGTGAATGGGTGATCGAAAGTCGGCATGGACTTGATGGATCGAATGGACTGTTTAAAATGTTTGGTACAAGGTGAATTAGATCTCTGGAGAACATGGAGAGGCAATGTTTTGGGTCAGGTCCCTTCTTCTGGGCAGGATCCCACCAGTGCCTGGTTACAAACACGTTTCAACTTGCGTCCTTGCTCCTCCACCATGGGAGGCCCACGCCTCCGCGTTCCCCTGGGAGAAGGCTGGTGGAAGGTCCGTGGGCCAGGGTTTGCGGGAGAGGGAGTGGTGGGAGCGATGGAGGTTCACTGGCAGCACTCGGCGATGTGCCTCAGGCATTCCTCGCTGACCTCGTCGTTGAACAGCCTCATGCACTTGGGACACTGGAGGAGCCCCTGAGGCCTTGGCTCGGACCCTGGGCTCCTGGTGGAAGGGTCCGGCGGGGACTGGCTATCCCCAAGGTGCGGCGCCGACCATTCCGCTCCGTCACCCAACATGAGGCTCGCCGAGACCACCTCCAGCCGGCAAGCACTGGTGTTGCCATGGTGACTGGCACCAGACTCATGGAGCTTCTGCAGGGTGAAAGAAGAGACGAGTGATCAATTGAAGTTCAGACAAAATACACAGCAAATGTCAAACATGCGTAGATGCTTAGTTACGCAGTTATACAATGCATTGGTGAGGCTGCATTTAGAGTACTGTGTTCAGTTTCAGTCACCAGGTTTTTGGAAAGATGTTGTTGTAGCTGAAGTTTTATGAGGATGTTGCCAGGATCCGAGGGCCTGAGCTACAGGGAGAGGTAGGGCAGGCTCAGCCTCTATTCCTTGGAGCGCAGGAGGACGAGGGGCGATTTTATAGAGGTGCACAAAATCACGAGAGGAATAGATAGGATAGATGCACAGTCTTTGGCCCAGAGTGGTGGAATTGAGAATGAAGAGACATAGTCTTAAGATGAGGGGGGAAAGATTTAATTGGAACCTATTAAATCGGTGTGCGTCTAGAACGGGCTGCTGGAGAAGGTATTTGAGGCAGGCACTGACGCGACATTAAATAAACATTTAGACAGGGATAGGATAGGTTTAGAGGGATATGGGCCAGATGCGGGCAGGTGGGACTTGTGCAGAATGGGCATGTTTGGTGGTGTGGGCAAACTGGGCCAAAGGGCCTGTTTCCACACTGTTAGACTGAAATATACGGTACTCCTCCACTTCCTTTGAAAGCTTTGGAAGTTTGACATGTCCCCAATGACTCTAACATAGAAAGTATTTTACCAGGATGCATCACAGCTTGGTTTGGCAACAGCAAGACATTGCAGCAAATTGCAGACGCAGCCCAGACCATCACACAAACCAACCTCCCTTCCATTGACTCCATCTATACTTCCCGCTGCCACAGCAAGGCCACCAGCATAATCAAGGATGAGTCTCACCCTGGTCACGCCCTCTTCTCTGCACTCCCATCAGGCAAAATATGCAGAAGTGTAAAGACGCATACTTCCAGTTTCAAGGACAGTTTTTTCCACGTTATTATCAGGCAACTGAACCACCCTATCACCAACTAGAGAGCGGTCCTGACCTCCCATCTATCCATTGGATTATCTTTAATTAGACTTTACTGTACTGATATAACTAATCCCTTTGGTAGACAAAAATGCTGGAGAAACTCAGCGGGTGAGGCAGCATCTATGGAGCGAAGGAAATAGGCAACGTTTCGGGTCGAAACCCTTCTTCAGTCTGAAGATGCTGCCTCACCCGCTGAGTTTCTCCAGCATTTTTGTCTATCTTCGATTTTCCAGCATCTGCAGTTCCTTCTTAAACTTAAATAAATAACTAATCCCTTTATTCTGTGTCTGTACACTGTCTACCACTGGGCTGTAATCGTGTATAACCTTTTAGCGGGACTGGATAGCACAACAAAGGTTTTCCACTGTACTTTGGTACACGTGACAATAAGCTAAACTAAACTAAACACGGAGAGCAGTGACTGGTTGCATCGCGGCCTGGTTTGCTTTCTTGAACACCCATGAGCGAAGGAGGCGGCTACAGAAAGTGGTGAACACTGTCTGCCCAGTCCATCAGAATTACTGACCTCCCCATCATCAAAGGGATCTACAGGAAGTGCTGCCTGAAGAAGGTAACTAAGATCAATGACCCACACCACCCGGGCCATGCTCTCATCTCTCTGCTACCATACGGAAGAAGGTCCAGGAGATGGAAAATCATTCCTTTCAAGTTCAAGTGCAGCTTCTTCATGTCAACCATCAGGTTCTTGAACCATCCTGCACAACCCTACCTCAGCCACAAAGCACTATGGACTTTGTTTTGGTTGCACCATGGTTCTAGAAACATAGAATCATAGAAAATAGGTGCAGGAATAGGCCATTTGGCCCTTCGAGCCTGCACCACCATTCAATATGATCATGGCTGATCATCCAACTCAGTATCCTGTATCTGCCTTCTCTTCTTACCCCCTGATCTATTTAGCCACAAGGGCCACATCTAACTCCCTCTTAAATATAGCCAATGAACTGGCCTCAACTACCTTCTGTGGCAGATAATTCCAGAGACTCACCACTTTCTGTGTGAAAAATGTTTTCCTCATCTCGGTCCTAAAACAATTCCCCCTTATCCTTAGACTGTGACCCCTTGTTTTGGACCTCCCCAACATCGGGAACAATCTACATCTAGCCTATCTAACCTCTTAAGAATTTTGTACGTTTCTATAAGATCCCCCCCTCAGTCTTCTAAATTCTAGCGAGTACAAGCCAAGTCTATCCAGTCTTATATGAAAGTCCTGACATCCCAGGAATCAGTCTGGTGAACCTTCTCTGTACCCCTTCTATGGCAAGAATGTATTTTCTCAGGTTTGGAGACCAAAACTGTACGCAATACTCCAGGTGTGGTCTCACCAAAACCCTATACAACTGCAGTAGAACCTCCCTGCTCCTATACTCAAATCCTTTTGCTATGAATGCTAACATACCATTTGCTTTCTTCACTGCCTGCTGCACCTGCATGCCTACTTTCAATGATTGGTGTACCATAACACCCAGGTCTCATTGCATCTCCCCTTTTCCTAATTTGCCACCATTAACATAACCTCCTGTTATGAGTCTACCCTCCTGTTTTTTGCCACCAAAGTGGATAACCTCACATTTATCCATATTATACTGCATCTGCCATGCATTTGCCCACTCACACCAGCCTATCCAAGTCACCTTGCAGCCTCCTAGCATCCTCCTCACACCTAACACTACCCCCCAGCTTAGTGTCATCCGCAAACTGTGGAGATGTTGCATTCAATTCCCTCGTCCAAATCATTAATATATATTGTAAATAGCTGGGGTCCCAGCACCGAGCCTTGCGGTACCCCACTAGTCACTGCCTGCCATTCTGAAAAGGACCCATTTACTCCTACACTTTTGCTTCCTGTCTGCCAGCCAGTTCTCTATCCACATCAATACTGAACCCCCAATACCGTGCATCCTCCTCACACCTAACACTAACCCCCACCTCCTCACACCTAACACTCTGTACAACAACCGGATAATGGGTTCTAAGACGCAAAGAATAGCAGATGCAGATGGAGTAACTCAGGCAGTGTAATAGCAGGTCAAGCAGCAGCCCTGGAGAACGTAGATAGGTGACATTTCAGGTCTGGACCTTTCTTCAGACTGGTTGCATGGGACGGGGGAGAAAGTGGAAGAGAGGAGGGGCAGGACAAAGCCTGGCAAGGGATGTGGGAGGAGGGGATTTATAGGCAGATAGTTGGACAACGGACTGAGATGAGGTGTGTGGTAAGGATAGAAGGCGTATGAGGCCGGTAGAAGGGGTGAAATAGGTGCATGTCCAGGTGGGGCATAGGGGAGGGGGAGAGAAGTGGCTGGGGGGTTGTTTGTAGGCTAGTTACCTAAATTCAATCTTCATGCCGTTGGGTTGTAAGCCACCCTCACGGAATATATGGTGCTGTTCCTCCAGTTTGCCTGTGTCCTCACTCTACCAGTGGAGGGAGCCTCAGGACGGAAAGGTCAGTGAGGAATGGGAAGGGGAGTTAAAATAGTTAGCAACCAGAAGATCCAGCAGCCATTGGCAGACCGAGCACAAGTATTCGGCGAAATGGTCCCCGAGTCTACGCTTGGGCTCACCGATATTCCCCCAGTTGGTGCCGAGGTCACTCCAGTAATGGAGGAGGCATGGTTCTTTAGTTTGGCTTGGCTAGGGAGAAGTATTGACCAGATGACTGGGACAACACGGTCTGGTCCACTCAACAGGGTCTTTTATGTCCACGTGAGATGGCCAGGCTTTGGCCCGAGGATGCCGACTGGGTCGAGCCGCGTCTCGTCGCCCGGGTTACCTGTTTCCTCGGCAGCTGGAGCCTGACTCGAGCCAGTTCCTCCTCCAACTCCTGAATCCTGCTCTGGGCACGCTCCCGGTCTTCCCGTTCCGACCTGAAGTCTTCCTTGTAGACCAGCACCTGGAATGAATGAAAGACACAAAGTCTTAGACACATGGAACTGCGGTTGCCAATTTGCAGAAAAAGACACAAAGTGCTGGAGTAACTCAGCGGGTCGGGCAGCATCTCACTGGAGGACATCATTCACTCAATCAACCAATCAACCCTGAGAACAGCATTGTATTCAGGTAACGGGGTGAGGCCAGTGGATGCTGGCATTCAAGATCCTAGAGTTGTAGAGCATGGCCCTTCAGCCACCTTGTCCATGCTGGCCCACTTCCATCTAAATCCTTCCTATCCATGACCTTCACCTCATGAGGCAGCTTCCTTAAATGAAGAGTAGAAGGCAAAAAAAAGATTGCTACAATATAACCATATAACCATATAACAATTACAGCACGGAAACAGGCCCTCTCGGCCCTTCCAGTCTGTGCCGTCCATTTGTTTTCCCCTAGTCCCATCTACCTGCACTCAGACCATACCCCTCCATTCCCTTCACGTCCATATACCTATCCACTTTACTTTTAAATGTTAAAATCGATCCTGCCTCCACCACTTCTGCTGGAAGCTCATTCCACACAGCCACCACCCTCTGAGTAAAGAAGTCCCCCCTCATGTTACCCCTAAACTTCTGTCCCTTAATTCTCATGTCAAGTTCATAAATTCTAGGAGCAGAATTAGGCCATTCGGCAAATCAAGTGTACTCCGTCATTCAATCATGGCTGATCTATCTTTCCCTCTCAACCCCCTTCTCCTGCCTTTGCCCCTTACTAATCAAGAATTTGTCAATTTTCATCTTGACAATATTAATTCCACAGATTCACCACCTCTAAAATAAAATAAATTCCTTCTCATCTTTCTAAAGGTACATCCTTTTATTCTGAGGCTGTGCTCTCTGGTCCTAGACTCTCCCACTAGTGGAAACATCCTCTCCACATCCACTCTATGCTGGCTTTTCACTATTCGGTAAGTTTCAATGAGGTACCCCCTCATCCTTCTAAACTCCAGCGAGTACAGGCCCAGTGCCATCAAACGATCGTCATATGTTAACCCTATCATTCCTGCAATCCTAGTGAGTTAAAAAAAATATCCATATCCTTTGGTGAGATTACTGCCTTCAGATTCTCATAATAAATTCAGCCCGGGGCATCACCTTATTACTGTTTAAACCAATGCCTTATCCGTCGTCTTGGGGAGATGTAAAAATCCCCTCGCATTAACACGTCGAGCAGGGAGTTTCCCATGTCCTGGTCAATATTGAGTTATGAACACAGCCCAGTCATTCACATAGACTTGCTTTCCTTCCCCATCCCTCTTGACTTCATTCACACTTCATGCATTTCAAGAAATCAACCAATATAAAGACCGCCCGTACACCCGCCACTCCCTCTTCTCCCCTTTCATGTCAGGTAGAAAGTACAAAAGCTTGAAAGGACATACTAGCAGATTCAAGAAAAGCTTCTTCCCTGCTGTTATCAAACTTGAATGGACCTCTCATATGCTTAAAAAAAAGACACAAAGTGCAAGAGCAATCAACGGGTCAGGTAGCGTTCCTGGAGAACATGGATTGGTGATGTCTGGGCTTGGGACTCTTCTTCAGAATCAGTCTGAAGAAGGGACCCGACCCGAAATGTCACCTATCCATGTTCTCCAGAGATGCTGCCTGACACGCTGAGTTACTCCAGTACTCTGACTATCTTTGGTATAAACTAGCATCTGCAGTTCTTTGTTTTTACAAGTATGCTGCATGGATTAGAGGGTTTCAGCTACAGGGATAAATTGGACAGACTTAGATAGTTTCCTCTGGAATGTTGGAGGTTGAAGGGAGTCTTGATAGAGATATGTAAAATTATGAGAGGCATAGATAAGGTAGACAGTCAGAACCTTTTTCCCCAGGGTGGAAATGTCCAACACTCGAGGGGATAACTAAAGATGAGAGGGGCTATGTTTAATGGGGATGTGCTGAACAAGCTTTTTTTTTACATAGAGAGTGGTGAGGATCAGGAACACGTTGCCAGGGGTGGTGGTGGAAGGAAGAGTCAAGAGCGTTTTATTGTCATGTGTCCCAGATAGGACAATGAAATTCTTGCTTGTTGCAGCACAACAGAATATGTAAACATAATACAGAACAGGAGATAAAAGTTCAGTGTGCCTATATACCAAAGACCTGATATGTACACAATAAATAAACAGACAAGTAGGCTTTTTTGTTCAGAGCTTGTTTTATGTCGTATTTAGTAACCTGATGGCTGTGGGGAAGAACCTGTTTCTGAACCTGGATGTTCCAGACTTCAAGCTCAAGTACGATAGGGGAGTTTATGAGGTTTTTAGACATGCACATGGAAGTGCGGGGAATAGAGGGGACTAGTCCTGTGCTGTACTGTTCTATTGTCTATAGTCGGCAGTGACATTGTGGGCAGAAGGGCCTGTTACTGTGCTGTATTATTCTATGTTCCAAACGAAAAGCATAATTCACAATTGCTGTTTGTCCCAAAGCACCTTACAGCTGATGTACGTTTGACGTGTGGTCACGATTGTAATGATCAATACACACCACAGCAAGTTGTCACGATCAGCACTCTGTTAACTACTGCATTATCTGATCCAGTTTGTCGACTATTGAGCATGCAGCACGGAAACAGGTTCTTGGTTCTTGGTTACTTGGTCCTCCAAAATATTCCAACTGGAATTTAAACTGGAGGTGGTGAAGGGAGGGGTTTAGCCAGAGAGGGTTATTGGGAAGAAAGTGCCACTTTAAATTTAGTTGCATCTGGCTGGGCAACCGTGGTTTGGTGGAGATTATTCCATGCTTTAATAGTGCGTGGGAAGAACGAATTGCTGTACACATCTGTTTTTGTGGCTGGGACCACAAATTGGATCGAATGCCCTCGTCTGCTCCTAATTGGTTTGGGGTTAGTGTAGGTCTTGTGATCTATGTCTAGCTGACCATTTAACATTTTGTAAAAACAGGTCAAACGGCGAGCTTCACGTCTGTCTTGGAGAGGGTTCCACCCCAGAGAACTCAGAGGTTTGGTGACACTCGCTTCTCTCTCGTAGGTGTTAGTAACAAATCGAGCGGCCTGTCTTTGGACACATTCGATGGATGAAATGTTTTTATCTGTGTATGGGTCACAAGCTGCAACTGCATAGTCCAGATGAGGTCTAACGAGGGTGAAATACAGCTTCTCCTTGACAGAAGCTGAACAATGATGGAAGTTGTGCCTCAGGACGTTTAGGACACCTGTTGCTTTCACTATTGTATGATGAGTCTGACCGTTCCAACGTAGATCATTCTGCAATTTGATGGCAAGATACTTGGTTTGTTTGGATTCTTCAAGGGTGACACCAAGTATGTTGTAAGATGTGATGCCTGGATTCCTCTTTCTGGTGACACGCATGGTTTCACATTTGGAAGGGTTGAACTGCATACCCCATTGTTGTGACCACTCGACCATAGTATCGAGATCTTTTTGGAGAGCATCTTCATCATCAGCTGACTTAATTGGACGGTACAACAAACAATCATCAGCGAATAGTCTGGTCGTACATGCGACTTTTTCATGGATGTCATTGATGTAAAGCAAAAATAGGTGTGGGCCAAGTACTGTGCCCTGGGGTGCACCACTCAACACTGGGTGCCAATTGGAGCTCTTTCCGTTCACACACACGCGCTGAAGACGTTTTGTCAGGAAACTGGAAATCCATCGCTTCGTGTTGGAACGAATACCGTAGAAGTCAAGCTTCCGAAGCAGGTCCTTTGGTTCATAGAATCCACATCAACCATCAACCACCCATTCACACCAATCCCCATTTATTCTCCCCACATTCAACTACCTCACAGATTGTGCCACTCACCCACACCCAGGGGTCAAGGACACAGCCCAGCCCCAGACTATCACACAAACCATCCTCCCTTCCATTGACTCCATCTACACTTCACGCTGCCTCGGCAAGGCCACCAGCATAATGATCTTCAATGAGATAGGTGGAAGGTCAGGACTGCTCTCTAGTTGGTGAAAGGACGTTCATAAGTTATAAGAACAGAATTCGACCATTCGGCCCATCAAGTCTATTCCACTATTCACTCATGACTGATCTATCATTCCGCCTCAAACCCATTCTCCTGCCTTCTCCCCATAACCTCTGACACACTTACTAATCAAGAATCTGTCAATCTCTGGTTAGTTCAGTTACTTGATATCAGCTGGGAAGAAACTGTCCCTGAATCTGGAGGTGTGTGTTTTCACACTTCTGGCCTCTTGCCTGACGAGAGTAGGGAGAAGAGGGAGTAGCCAGGGCAAGACTGGTCCTTATTTGTGCTGATGGCCTTGATGAAGCAGCGTTGGGTAGATGGAAGGGAGGTTGGTTTGTGTGATAGTCTGGGCTACGTCCGCAACTCTTGGGTGGAACTGTTCCCAAACCTGGTGTGATGCATCCCAATAAGATGCTTTCTGCAGCGCATCTGTGGAAGTTGGTAAGAGTTGTTTGGGACATGCCGAACTTCTTAAGCCTTCTGGTTGGTCCAGGTCAAGTTACTGATGATATTTATTCAAAGTGAAGCTTTTGATAATCTCTATTTAGGCTACTAATGTAGATTGAGTTATGTGTACTTCGTCGCTTCCTGAAGACGATAAGAGAGAGGTCGTCCTCTCTTCTCTCCTCTCCCCTCCCGTCAGGCAGAAGATACAAACGCGTGAAAACATGTACCACCAGATACAGGAACAGCTTTTGAATGGACCTCTCAGAAGCCAAGACAAAATTCCCGATCTTCCAATCTACCTCATGCCCCTTCCTCTTTTCAGGCATCCACCAGTCTCCATGTTAAACAATTTGTCCCGCATATAGTTTTAAACTTCCTCTCACCTTAAAACTATACTCTCTAGTCTATGACATTTCCACCCTGCGAAAAAAGTTCTGACTCTCTACTATATCTCCACCTCATACATTTATACACTTCAATCCGACCTCCCCTTATAGCCGTAATCCAGGCAGCATCCTAGTAAACCTCTTCCACATCCTCTCCAAGGCCTCCATGTCCTTCCTGTAATGGGGTGACCTAAAGCTCTATCATGTCTCCCCTCAAACTTTGATGCTCCAGACAAAGCAATCCAAGTTTTTCCAACCTCTTTTTTTTATCGCTAATACTCTCAAGAAATCCAGGCAACGTTATGGTGAATTCATCTGCACCTTTTCCAAAGCCTTCACATCTCTCCTGTTGCCTGAACGGGGGTCATGGTGGAGCCAGGCGCATGGTGTTGCAGCTGGTGGAGCCACTGCCTCATAGCACCAGAGACCCGGGTTCGATCCTGACCTTGAGTAATATGTGTGTGTAGTCCTCCCTGTGATTGCGTGGGTTTCCTCTGCTTTCCTTCCACATCCGCAGGATGTGTGGGTTTGTAGGTTAATTGGCCTCTATAAATTGCCCTCAGTGCGTAGGGATGGATGTGAAAGTGGGATGACATTGAACTAATGTGAACAGGTGATTGATTGGTGGTTGGCATGGATTTGGTGGGCTGTAAGGCCTATTTATGTGGTGTATCTCTAAACTAAACTTTCCGTCCCGGAGGTAGAGATAGGTTCTCTCACAACATATTTCATGCTGTTAATCAGTCACCTGAATGGATCTCTCTTGTGCTGAGGTTGGATTCCTTATCTACGTGGAGAACTCTGCACTTTAAAAAAAATCTGGCCCTTTGTGTGAAAAGGTTACCCATCAGATTCCTATAAAATCTTTCCTATAAAACCTATGCCCTTTGGTTCTTGATTCCCCTACTCTAGGCAAGAGACTGTGCTTTTTACCCGATCTATTCTTGGATGGATTGGAAGAGGGTTGGGGAATAGCAGAGAACAGTTTGTGGAGAGTATACATGGGGAGACGGCCAAGATTGCAACAGGAAGAACTCACCCATGTCATTGTCTTGTTCTTAGAACCAAGCATCAGGCAAAGAGAGGCGATTTACTTCTGCTTTACTTAAAGGACTGGGGAACTTGTCAGCATTTTCAGTCTCTGTGAATGAACCGTAGCTTCGGGGCCCTCAGTGAATTAGGAAGATGTTCCCAAACATTACCTCATTCATTCGTAGACTCATTTTTAGTTTAGTCTAGTCTGGAAACAGGTCCTTCGGATCACCGAATCCGCATTGGCCTACAATCACCCATTCACACAGGTTCCATTTTATTCCACTTTCTCATCCACTCCCTACACACGAGGGTCAATTTACTGAGGCCAATTAACCTACAAACCCGCACGTCTTTGGGATGTGTGAAGAAACTGGAGCAACTGCAGGAAACCCACTCAGTCACAGGGAGAACATGCAAACTTCGTACGTTCAGCACCACGTTCAGGATCGAACCTGCGTCCCTGGCGCTATGAAGCAGCAGATCTCCGCCTGCGCCACTGTGCCGTCCCTTGTATTTTAGAGGCAACTGTGTGGCCAGTGCTGCGGGGAGACGTAATCTGCATTAACTGAGGAGGCTACAGTTAACTAAACGCATCTACATCCTATCAGATGCATCACTCCCTGGTTTGCAGAGATGCCAACCCTAAATTTAGTTCACAGTAACATTCAACCCATTTGTCCGTAACAAATGGGGTTAAATGCATTTCTCTCCGTACTCACTTGGGGTTGTTGCCGGCGGGTCTGCGCCTGCGCACTGGTGCAGATCAGCAGGCTGCCGGCGGGCGGGTGCGGCACATGCGCACTTGGCAAGGTTGCCGGCGGGTCTGCGCCTGCGCACTGGGTGGGGGTGGGGGGGAGGCCCGGTGATGGGGCTTCCGCGAGCGGCCGGCTGGCGGCAAGAAAGTGCCGCTGATCGCGCGGGCCGGCGCCGCCCGGGCTCTGGGCCAGGCGTGGCGTGGCTCGAAATGGCGCCAGGCCCGGCAACCCTCCCCCACTGCGCACGCGCGGCCACTGGGGCCCGGCAACCCTCCCCCACTGCGCAGGCGCGGACACTAGGGCCCGGCAAAGTGCCACTGATCGTGCGGGCCGGCAAACCGGGGACACATGGCGCCGGCGTTCACCACGGGAGGAACACCGGCGCGGCGGTGTTCCGTAACAGCATGTTTGGCTGCCGGAACACCGTAAAAAGGTTATTTCGCCGGGACAAAATACGGCGAATCCGGGACACTTGGCATCTCTGGGTTTGGGAGGAAGAAATTGCAGATTTGTGGATGTAGCCCAGTCCATCACACAGGCCAGACTCCCCACCACTGACTCCTTACGTTACGTTACCTCGGAAAAGCAGAGGTAAAACAAATGTAAAACTAAACTTAGTAAGAATTTCCAGTCACACCACATATGACAATGACACACTTGTCTATCTGCACTCAGGTGTGTTTAACAGCGGGAGTTGCGGGATTCGAACCATGACCATTTGACTCCCCTCGCCACCGTACCTGTTGCTCCAACATCTGCACGTGCTCCCTGGTGAGCCTGCCGACGGTCTGCAGGTCGTTCAGTTGCTGGCGGAGCTGGTGGCTGATGGTCCTCTCCTTGTCCAGCCCGTCCCTGCAGCCCGCCAGGCACTGGCACTCCTTCATCTTCTCCTCCAGCAGGCCGTTGAGCCTGGCGATCTCCTGCCGCAGCATGTCCCCGCTGGCCTGGGGGGCTCCGAATCCTGCCGGCTGCCCCAGCCGGGACCTCAGCTCCTTCAGCTCCAGGTGAAGCCTCTTCACGTGGTCCTCACGGCCGATGTCGTACTTCTGCCACTTGGTGTTCAGATCTTCCACCTGCCAATGGACCGAAGAGACAGGAAATCATCACATTAATGGGCAGCGAAGTGGGTAGAGCCGAGACAACATCAGAGACACGGGTTCAATCCAGACCTGGGGTGCCACCCTCCGTATAAAAACATTGCCCTGCACATCTCCTTTAAATTTTGCCCCTCTCACCTTAAATCTATGCCCTCTAGCATTTGATTTTTCCATCTTGTGGAAAATGGTTCTGACTGTCTACCATGTCTATGCTTCTCATAATTTTATATTCTCCTTTCAGGTCTCCCTGCATCCTCTGGCATTCCCGAGAAAATGATCCAAGTTTGCCCATACTCTCCCTGGAGAAGTCATCGGAGCAGAATCAGGCTATTCTGCCCATCTAGACAACTCCGGCATTCAAGCAAGGTGGAACCATTGTTGAAGTGGCAGGTGAGGGCCGCGATACCGCAGAGGGATTTGGGAGGAGTGTAATGGCGGTGAGCTCCCTTCAACATGGAAGAAACACGGATCTCACTCACGTAAGTAACTTTCTGTTTCAGGAGGCTGTTCTCTTCTTGAACTCTCGACAGGGTGGTCTCGGGTGCATCTCCTTGTCGCAGCTATTGAGACAAAGGGAGAACTTTGGTTACAAGTTGGCATCGAAGCAGAATCGGGCCCTGAATTTTGCTCTAAAGTTACTGGAGAAACTTACACATCATGACGTTATTCTGAAAGATAACCAGGAAATACCCTAAAAACTCAGCAGGTCACCAGGACGTTCAATGGTTAAATGATATTTTATTTCTCACGTGTGCAACAGAATAATGAAATTATTTTTGTATATTTACACATGCAGGCGCCGTCTTGTTCTAGCACCATTTCCAAAGTCAGTTCCACCTATGCGCTTGGTCCACTGGAATAGTTCCTGTTCCAGGCAAGCCCCAGGCTCCTGCAGGGCCTCATTCCGTCACCCGCGAAACAACGTCCCTCTCCTCGCCCGGCCATCTTTATGTCCTTGGGGCGCCTCCTGCAGCATTTTGAGGTGCTGTAGGCCCTACCTCGGTTCACCCTCCTCGCGTGGTCTGCCGAGCCTTCGGGCAGGTTCCTGGATATAGAGCTGTTACCTGGGCTTGTGGGCTTTAAATTTTCGGGCAAGGATAGTCTGGGGCTTTTTTCTTTAAAGTGTAGGAGGTTGGGGGGTGACCGTACTGAAGTTTACAACATCATGAGAGCCATGGATAAAGTGATCGCTTACAGTCTTTTCCCCAGCAAAGAAGATTCAAAAACTAGAGAGCGTAGGTTTAAGGTGAGAGATTGAAGAAGGAATCTCAGGGGGCAACTTTTTCACTCAGAGAGGAGTCTGTATCTGCCAGAGGAAACCATAGAGGCAGATGCAATTAGATTTTTAAAGACATTTAAACAAGCATATGGAGAGAATGGGTTTAGAGGGCCATGGGCCAAATGCAGGCAAATTGGACAAACCCAATATACCAACTTAGTTGGCATGGACAAGGTAGGCCGAAGGGCCTACATTAAAAATAAGATGGTAACCAGGGAGAAGGTGGACTGTTCATGGATTAATAAGGGAATTTGTGCTTGGAGTCTGGGGATGTAGTCAAGGTACTAAACGGGAACACTAATAATGTGCAAAGATAGTTTGAGATTAAGTAGGAGGAGATGTTGGGGCTCTTGAAGAGCATTAAGGTGGATAAATCACCAGAACCTGATGGGATCTATCCCAGGCTGTTGAGAGAAGAGATAATGGGAGTCTTGATGAAGATCTTTGCGTCTTCTCTAGCTACAGGCAAGGTCCCGGGGTACTGGACAGTAATGTTGTTACTGCTGGAGCTGATGTTGTTCCTTTGTTTAAGAGAAGTGGAGAGAATCCAGGGAATTACAAGCCAGTGAGCCACATGTCAACAGTAGGGAAGCTATTGGAGATGATTCTTCGGGATAGGATTCACCCCCATTTGGAAGAGAATGGGTTAATTTGGGACAGTGGTTTTGTACATGCACGTCATGTGTTACTAACTTGATTGAGTTATTTTGAGGTGCCGAAGGTGATCGATGAGGAAGGAGGATCTGACCTCGTGTTTGTCGCTGTTACATTCACAACTCACTTTCTGTAGCCTTGTTCATGTTGCTGGAAAGCCCCGTCATTAATCAAATCAGATCATGACCGGGGAAGGGAAAGTCCACGTTCTCATGCTGAGGCCACCAGTAGTTTACTTTAGTTAAGTTTGGCTCGCACATGCAGCATGGAAACAGTCCCTTTGGCCCACGAAGTCCATGCTGACCTTTTCACTGCAGAACAAATCCTTGCTCAAACCCCCCTGCAAAGGTGGTCAACATACTATTTGTCTTTATTGATTCATTGAAAGATTCAGCATGGAAGCAGGATTTGACCCTTCAATCCTCTGAGTTTACGCCGACCATTGATCACTCAATCAAATCCTAATGGGCCTGTCCCACTTAGGCAACTTTTTAGGCGACTGCAGGAGACTATGTGGTCGCCACATGGTCGCGGGTGGTTGCCGGGTTGTCGCCTTCATGAGGAGTTCCCGCATTACGGGAACTAGTCACGGCCTCATTATGGTCGCCGCAAATGTTTCAACATGTTGAAAAATTAGCGTTGACCAGAATGAAGCCGCCATGGAGAGTAGCGAGAATTCTCGTGCTGTAGGTGGGTCGCCAGGAGGTCGAAGGTTCTCGTAGGTTGTAGCCGGTTCTGACCGGTGAATCTCATTGGCTCATTGGGGAAAAAAAAACGTAAGCAGTAGTTTTCACAACCAAGGATAACCGACCAGTAATGTTAAATGTCCGCCGAGCTAAACAGCTGTGTATCTCTGGCTTCTTCAAAGTTGTCTCCATTTCTTCTCCCCCCTCTTTTAAAAGGCTTACGTGACCTTTCCCGTACACCGTCTTAATTACAGCGCCAACCTCCCTGTTCATCGCAGTGTGTGTCTGTATCACCTTGGCAAGGCACCGTGTGAATTTCACTCAGACAGCACTCCCCCCACTTGCCCTGTCCCCCTCCTGCATAACGGGCTGGTGAAGGAAGGAAGCAGGTGTGTGTGTGTGTATGTGTTTTACACTCTGACGGTCACCGTTCCAGTCGCCGGTTTTTCGCCTAAGTGGGACAGGCCCATAACACTCCATCCCTCTCATTCCCTCCATAACACTGACACACTACCTTACACTCTCCCCATCACTCTCTCACCACCTCCATCACTCCCTCGCCCATTCACCCCCTCCATCTCCGTCCTTCCCTTCCCCCTCCATTACCCCATCACTCACCTCCTCCATCACAGTCCCACCATCTTCCTCCCTCCCCCTCCTCCCTCGCACCCCTTGTCCCTCCCCCCCCACCTTTGCCCCCTCCATCACCCCCACCCCCCCTTGCTCCCTCACCCCCTCCCTCCTTTGTCCCCTCGCCCCCATCACCTCAGTGACCCTGTCGGTGGGCCCTGCTTGCTCCGTGCTGCTGGGCCGTTCTCTCTGCCGCTCCAGCTGCTGTGCCAGCTGTTGGCACATGTTGGCGGTGCCAGCTAGACGCAGCTGCAGCTGTTCGCTCTGCTCCGCCAGGGATCGGCACCACACCTCCCGTGTGGCCTGTTGCCGTTCCTGCTCCTGCAGCGCCCGCTGCAGACCCGCTATCTCAGCATCCTTCTCATACGGAGACCGGCCCAGCATCAGCTCCACCCGCTGCTGCTCCTCCCTCAGCAGCCGCCGAGCCTCACGCAGTTCCTGGGGATACACACACAAACCGGTCAATGGCCTCCAACCTCAGTCTCTGCGGTTAATTAACAAAGCCTCGAGTCCCAGGGTCAGGGAGACTCAGCTTGAATCTCAGAATCAGACTCTGGGACTTGAGGAGTGAGGGAGATAAAGAGAGTCACAGAATCACAAAGAGAGAGGCACAGTTTCAGGGAGACGGAGAGTGTGTCAGAGAGAGTCACAGAATCACAAAGAGAGAGGCGCAGTCTCAGGGAGAGAGGGAGGAAGGAACACAGGGTGAGGTACCATATCTGGGCAAGTTTAGGGCAAGGGCATCACAGATACACACAGAGCCACAGAAACACGGTCACAATCCCCTCAGCCCAACTCAATCAACATGTCCCATCTACACTAGTCCTACTTGCCTGCATTTGGCCCATATTGTTCCAAACCTATCCAATCCATGTACCTGTCCAAATGTCTTTCAATTGTCACAGTGCCTGCCCCAACTACCTACTCCACCAGCTCGTTCCATATACCGACCACCCTCTGTGTGGCATCTCGGGTTCCTATTAAATCTTTCCCCACTCACCTTAAACCTATGTTATCTGGTTCTTAATTAGCCTACCCTGGGTAAAACACGATGTGTGTTCACCCTATCTATTCCCCTCTATATGATCACCCCTCAGCCTCCTGCGCTTCAAGGAATAAAGTGCCTGCCCAACCTCTCCCTGTAGCTCAGGTCCTCTAATCCTGGCAATGTCCTTGTGAAACTTCTCTGCACTCTTTCCAGCTTAACAACATCCTCCCTATAGCAGGACGAGCAGAACTGAACACAATACTCCAAATGTGACCTCACCAATGCCCTGTACAAATGTAACATAACATCCCAACTTCTGTACTCAATTCCCTGAAGGCCAATGTACTGAAAGCCTTCTTGACCAACCTGTCTTCTCTGCACTCTTTCCAGCTTCCTCCAGCACTTTGTTTTGGGCTCAGGATTCTAGCATCTGCTGGGGCCTGTCACAAGGGAGAACTCCTGAGGCCCTCAACTAGTAATCCTGAGCTGCTTCTTGCTCTGTTCTCCCTGGGGCCTGGAATTGTCAGAACATGTAGGTCATCTAAGTCAGAACAGGCTAGGACTCTATTCCACGGAGCGCAGGAGGATGAGGGGTGATGTTATAGATCTGTACAAAATCACGAGAGGAATAGATTGGGTAAATGCACAGAGTCTCTTGCCAAGAGTCGGGGAATTGAGAACCAGACGACATAGGTTTAAGTGGGGGGGGGGGTGAAAAGAGAAGATTTAACAGGAACCTAAGGGGCAACTTTTTTTTACACAATAGGTGGTGGGTGTATAGAACACGCTGCTGGAGAATGTAGTTGAGACAGGTACTATCACAATGTTTAAGAAGCATTTAGACAGGAACATGGATAGGATAGGATTAGAGGGATATGTGTCAAATGCAGGCAGGTGGGACCAATGTGGATGGGGCACGTTGGTTGGAGCAGGCAAGTTGGGCTGAGGGGCCTGCTTCCACACTACAAGACTCGACTGACAATCAGCTGTCGCTGTCTTCACTCACAATGACATTTCCAACGTTACCACAGGCAAGGCATTTCATAAGAACCTCATGGTGCCAGCCGTGCCACGGGATGCCTGAGGCTTTGAAGGTGCTCTTCAAATGCAAATTCAGTGAGAAAAGCCAAGAGCTCCGGGAGCGTGGCTGGAGGAAGTGCGTTGTCATGATGCCTTGTGGCATTTATGGTCAGAGTGTGGCATTAGTGGAGAATCAAGCAATAATGAGTGGATGGTTACCAGAAAGCAAGTGCACCTCACTAAATTAATCAGCAGCTCAAATGGCCTGAATATTATTCACCCTTGGGTAAATAGCGCATAGAACATTGAACAGGACAGCACAGGTCCTGGCCCTTCAGTCCACAATGTCTGCACTAAACAGGACGGCAACTTAAACTAATCTCATCTGCCTGCAAGTAATCCATGTGAAGTCATAGTCATAGAGTGATACAGTGTAGAAACAGGCCCTTCAGCGCAACTTGCCCACATTGGCCAACATGTCCCAGCTACTGTAGTCCCACCTGCCTGCTCATGGTCCATATCCCTCGAAACGTGTCCTATCCATGTACCTGTTTAACTATTTCTTAAACGTTGGGATGATCCCAGCCTCAACCACCTACTCTGGCAGCTCGTTCCATACACCCACCACCCTTTGTGTGAAAAAGCTACTCCTCAGATTCCTAATAAGTTTTCTCCCTTTCACCTTGAACATATGTCCTCGGGTCCTCTGTTCCCTTGCTCTGGGCAAGAGATTCTGTGCATCTTCCCAATCTATTCTCTCATGATTTTATACACCTCTATAAGATAACCCTTCATCCTCCTGTGCTTCAAGGAATAGAGTCCCAACCTACTCAACCTCTCCCAATAGCTCAGACCCTCTAGTCCTGGCAACATCCTCATAAATCTTGTTGAATGCCTTACTGAAATTCACGTAGAATGCATCTATAGCTCTACCCTCATTGACCTTTTTGATTACGTCTTCAAAAAACTCAATCAGATTTGTAAGACACGACCTCCCATGTACAAAACCATGCTGACTACCCCTAATCAGCCCTTGCCCATCCAAATGGCTGTATAACCTATCCCTCAGAATATTATCCGGTAACTTTCCACCTACAGATGCTAAGCTCACCAGCCTATAGTTCCCAGCATTTTTCCTGCAGCCCTTCTTGAATAGAGACACAACATTTGCCACCCTCCAGTTTTCCGGCACCTCTCCTGTGTTTAAGGACGACTCGTAAATTTCAACCAGGGCTCCCGCAATTTCCCCTCTATTTCTTCCATTCCCTGTATATTTAAGTGCCAATCTAAAATCCCCTTAAATGCCATTTCACCACTACCTCTGGAAGGCTCCAATCACTCTCTGCGTAAAAAAGAATTCCCCCACACATCTCCTTTAAACTTTACCCCTTTTACCTTAAAGTTGTGCCCTCTTGTCTTTGACATTACCACTCTGAAGGGAAGTGTTTGAAGATAGTCTACCGTATCTTTAGACTTTTAGACTTCAGACTTCAGAGGCATAGCGGGGAGATAGCCTTTGTCCTGTCCAGCCGTCACCCCACACGCTGACACTATCCTACACACTTGGGACAATTTTACTAAAGCCACTTAACGTACAAACCTCTATGTCTTTTGAGTGTGGGAGGAAATCCGGAGCACCTTGAAAAAAAACCCACGCGGTCACTAGGAGAACGTACAGACAGCCCCCATTGTCAGGATCGAACCTGGGTCTCAGGCACTGTAAGGCAGCAATATCGCTGCGCCACAGTGTCACCCATAATCTATGGCTCTCCTAATTCTATATACTTCTATCAGGTCTCCCCTCAGCCTTTGACATTCCAGAGGAACCAATCCATGCAAGTTTGTCCAACATCTACTTACACCAAATACTCTCTAATCCAGGCAGCATCTGTACCACAGTTGCCGGATACTTTACCTATGGTTCAATTTCACAATGTTCTTTCCTCCTTCCGCAAATCAAAGATCATTCCTTCACGCCAACTGGATTGTGTTCTTCACAAACGCAAAATCTTTAGAATTGAACACAGGTTTGGCTGTGTAGGATAAAGGGTGATCTGAAAGAGGTGCAGGTGTCTTATATAATTGTCTTATAAAGGGCAGCATAATGGCACAGCAGCAGAGTTTCTGCCTTACAGTGCCAGAGACCCAGGTTCAATCCTGATCGTGGGTGCTGTCTGTACAGAGTTTGTACGTTCTCCCCATGACCTGTAGATTTTCTCCTGGGTGCTCCGGTTTCCTCCCACACTCCAAAGGCGTACAGGTTTGTAGGTTAATTGGCTTCAGTAAAATTATCCCTAGTGTGTAGGAGGATAGTGCTCGTATGTGGGGTGATCGCTGGTCAGCGCGGGTCCAAGGGCCTGTTTACATGCTATATTCCCAGTGGTGAAAACCAAGGGTCATAAACAGAATCATCACTGAAAAATCACTCCATAATTTCCAGGGAGGCACAGTGGAGAATTACTGAGATGTTGTTAAATGGAAGGCCACAGAGTAATAAAGCACAGAAATAGGCCCTTTGGCCCAACTTGCAAATGCTGATACACATGCCCCATCAAGGCAGCCCCACCTGGCCACATTTGACCCATATCCCTCTAAACCTTTCCTATCCACATACCTGTCCAAATGTCTTTTAAATGTTGTTATAAGACCTGTCTCAATTGTCTCCACTGACAGCTTGTTCCATATACCCATAACCCTCTGTGGAAAAAGTTGCTCACAGGTTCCTATTAAATCTTTTCCCTCTCACCTTAAACCTATCCTCGGGTTCTTGATTCCCCTACTCTAGGTAAAAGACTGTGCATTCACCCTATCAATTACCATGATCTTACACACCTCTATAAGATCACCCCTCATTCACCTGCGCCCCAAGGAATAAAGTCCGAGCCTGCCCAACCTGTCCCTGTAGCTCAGGCGCTCAAGTCCTGGTAACATCCTCGTAAAAGATGAATAAATATGGGAGGGTGAAAGTGTAAAGCTATAGACAAGGAAACGGCATTAGCATTAGTGTGTACCCTCAGAAAAATGTTCAGAGGGATATGGGCCAAATGGAGAGAGGTAGAACTAGTGCAGATGGGGCATCTTTTCGGCATGGATAAGTGGGCCGAAGGGAGTGTTCCTGTGGTGTGGGATTCCATGATTATAACCAGAGGACGTAGGTTTAAGGGTTATTTGTCTCATGGGACTATCTTGAATGGGCATCTTGGTCGGCATGGATGAGTTGGGACAAAGACTCTGTCCGTCAGCTTGAATTAAAATAAAAAGGACTGCATTCCTATAGTGAATTAATCATCCTTCTCAGAATGGGCAGCAGTGACACAGTGGTAGAGTTGCGGTATTACAGCGCCAGAGGCCCGGGTTCAATCCTGACCTCAGGCGCTGTCTGTACGGAGTTTGCACGTTCTCCTCGCACATTCCTGAAGACATGCAGGTTTGTAGGTTAATTGGCTTCTGTAAATTGTCCCCAGTGTGTAGGATATAACTAGTATATTGGTGATCAATGGTCGGTGTGGACTAAATGGGCCAAAAGGTCTTTTTCTACACTATCTCTAAACTATACTTTGTTTAGAGATATGGAATCTTTTGCCTGGATAGTATACAAAACAAAGTATACAAATGCCATACGTGAGCATAATAGGTAGTGCAAAGAGGATATGTATAGAGTTCATATATAGTGTTACAGCTACAGAGAAAGTGTATGGGTGAGCGCTGGTCAGCGTGGACTGAAGGGCCTGTTTCCACGCTGTTTCTCTAAACTAAACATCACAAATGCCTGCACAGCCATTGGTGTTTTCGTGAAGAATAGATGTTGTGTTGATGTGGTAAGTGTGACCACAGTGGTTCAATATGTACGCAGTTAAACTCCGACAGAGAGCAATGAGTGGGGCAAAGGGGAGATAGCCTCCCTGCCCATACAAACTGGGCACCAGGATCCATCTCCCTAAGTTGAGCAACTCACCCAAAATGATTAGCTTAGCTAATTTTAGAGATACAGTGTGGAAACATGCCCTTCGGCCCACCGGGTCTGTGCCGACCAGCGATCCCCACACACTAGTACTATCCTACACACTAGGGATAATTTACAAATTACAGAAGCCAATTAACCTACAAACCTGTACCTCTTTTTTGGGGTGTGGGAGGAAACTGGGGCACCCGGAGAAAACCTACGTGGTCTCAGGGAGAACGTACAAACTCTGTACAGACAGCACCCGTAGTCGGGATTGAACCCAGGTCTCTGGCGCTGCAAGGCAGCAACTCTATCGCTGCGCCACCATGCCACCCACAGGGCCATTTGGCCCTCCGAGCCTGTACTAGCAATGAAGAGCAATCTATTTGGGTGGCACAGTGATGCAGCCGGTCGAGTTGAGGCCTCAGCGTTAGAGACCCGGGTTTGATCCTGGCCTCGGCTACTGCACGTTCTCTCTGTGATGACGTGGATTTCCTCCTACATCCCATAAATGTGCCGGTTTGTTGGTTAATTGTCCTCTGTAATATTGATTCTTAGTGTGGTGGGAGAGGGTGGGAAAGTGGGATAACATAGAACTAATGTGAACAGGATGGTCAGCTTGGACTTGGTGGGCTGAAGGGACTGTTTCCATACTGCATTCCTAAACTAAATGGTCCCATTTATTTTTCCAGTGGTCAAGTGAGGTTAGAGGGCACAGGATTAAGATGAGAGAGGACAGATTTAAGAGGGACCTCAGGGGCATCATTTTCACTGAGAAGGTAGTTAGTTGTATCTGGTATGGACTGCCAGAGGAAGCTACAGAAATGGGGACCATTACAACTTTTTAAAGATATTTGGACAGATTTATGGATAGGAAGGGTTGAGATGGCCAAGGGTCAAATAGGACCAGCCCAGTATGCCAACTTGGTCAGCATGGACAAGGTGGGCCAAAGGGCCTGATCCCATGTTGTACTGCTCTAAGTCACCATCCAATGTCCTTTCCCCATGTAGGACAGAATCTGTTCCCACCTCTGAGTCTCTTGAGTCTGAAGCAGGGTTCCCACCCAAAACGTCGCCCATCCTTTTTCTCCAGGGATGCTGCCCGACCCACTGAGTTACACCAGCTCTTTGTGACTATCTCTGGTAGAACTGGCTGGTTTCCCTACTACCATTCACTGCATTTAAACAATCTTTCTCCACACTTCCTTCACTCAGTCATCACCAGTTATTAGTGAACTAATTCACCAGGCACAGACATGACTCTCCATGCCGCCTTCTGATCACCCTCTCCTTCCCGCACTCTCATGCATTATGAAACGGGTGTCTTTCCCACATAGTTATTAATAGCCCAGGTGGCTTTCCATATCACTGCCTCGGCAAGGCCACCAGCATAATCAAAGACCAGTCTTATCTCCAAATGTGACATCTCCAAGTTTGCGGATGACACAAAGCTGGGTGGCAATGTGAGCAGTGAGGAAGATGCTGTGAGGCTGCAGGGTGACTTGGATAGGTTGGGTGAGTGGGCAGATGCATGGCAGATGCAGTATAATATGGATAAATATGAGGTTATCCACTTTGGTGGCGAACAGAAGGCAGATTATTATCTGAATGGTATCAAGTTGGGAAAAGGGGAGGTGCAACAAGATCTGGGTGTCCTTGCACATCAGTCACTGAAAGTAAGCATGCAGGTACCGCAGGCAGTGAAGAAAGCTAATGGCATGTTGGCCTTCATAGCGAGAAGATTTGAGTATAGGAGCAAAGAGGTCCTACTGCAGTTGTACAGGTCCTTGGTGAGACTGCACCTGGAGTATTGTGTGCAGTTTTGGTCTCCTAATTTGAGGAAGGACATTTTTGCTATTGAGGGAGTACAACATAGATTCACCAGGTTAATTCCCGGGATGGAGGGACTGACATACGATGAAAGAATTGACTGGGCTTATTTTCACTGGAATTTAGAAGGGTGAGAGGGGATCTTATAGAAACATATAAAATTCTTAAGGGATTGGACAGGCTAGATGCAGGAAAAATGTTCCCGATGTTGGGGGAGTCCAGAACTAGGGGCCTCAGTTTAAGAATAAGGGGTAGGCCCATTTAGGTCTGAGACGAGGAAAAATGTTTTCAACCAGAGAGTTGTGAATCTGTGAAATTCCCTGCCACAGAAGGCATTCACTGGATGTTTTCAAGGAAGAGTTAGATACGGTATATCTCTTAGGGCTAACGGAATCAAGGAATATGAGGAGAAACCAGGAATGGTGTACTGATTTTGGATGATCAGCCATGATCATATTGAAAGACTGTGCTGGATCGAAGTGCCGAATGGCCTACTCCTGCACCTATTTTCTATGTTTCTATGTTATCCATGTACCTGTATACATGTTTCTTAAATGTTGCGATAGTACTTGTATTTAATCAGACTTCACTGAACTTACCTTGCACTAAACATTATTCCCTTTATTCTGTATCTGTGCACGGCTTGAATGTTATCATGTATAGTCTTTCCACTGACTGGTTAGCATGCAACAAAATTTTTTTATTGTACCTTGATACACGTGACAATAAACTAAACTAGCAGCATCAGGACTTAATTAATTCCTTGTTCAAAGTTCCCCTTCTGCCATAGAGGGAGATGATGTCAGGGCCCAGAGGCCTGGTACTCTGGGTGTGTTACCAGCCCAGAAATACCACCAGTGTGCATGTTTCCAACGTGACCTCCCGCACATCGACAAGATCAAGTGTAGACTCGGCAATCGTTTCTCCAAACACTCATGCTCAGTCTGCCAAGGCCAACTGATCTCCCGCTTGTTAAGCATTGTAACTCCTCTTCCCAGGAGAGGGGGTTACAGGCAGATGGTTGGACAAAGGCCAGAGATGATAAGAGCAAAGATGTGAGATAAGGATCGAAGTACAAATTGTCAAGCCAGGGGAGGAATGTGTGTGTGACCAGGCAGGGCTGGGGAGAAGAGGTTGCTTGTAGGTTGGTAGTTACCTAAAATTGGAGAATTCCTTGCATCGATAATCTACCCCTGGCAAACTGTCAGAAGACATAGGTTTACGGTGAGGGGGCAACGATTTAATAGGAACCCGAGAGCTAACATGTTTTTACACAAAGGGTTGTGCGTGCATGGATCGAGATGCCGGAGGAGGTAGTTCAGGCAGGGCCTATCGCAACGTTTAAGAAACAATTAGACAGATACATGGATAGGACAGGGTTGGGGGGACACATGGGGCAAACGCAGGCAGGTGGGACCGCTGTAGATGGGACATGTTGATCGGTGTGGGCAGGTTTCCACGTTGTATAACTCTATGCGCCCCCGTTCAGTGCAGACCTCGACTCCAGTCCGTCCTTTGGGACTCACCTCATTGAGCCGCTCCTGCTCTCTCTGGCAGTCCTGGGCCGAGTCCGCCTGCTCCTTCTTGGCCCTGTCGATCTCCTGCAGCAGACCGTCCAGCAGCGACGGCGCGACGCCGGGCTGCGGCTCCCGGCCCAAGAGCAAGGAGCTGTTCTGGTAAGCGGCCAGGCGGCTTTGTAACTCCTGAAGCCGAGCCTCCTTCAGCGACAGCTGCTCGCCCAGGCGGCGCACCTCCTGCCTGGCTTCGTGGTAGAAAGTGCCGACGGTGGAACAACTCTTCAACTTGCTCTTCAGCGACCAGTTCTCCTTCTGCAACGTATCCACCAGCTCCTGTAACTGCCCGAAACTCGCCAATAGTCTGTGCTCGCCGTCATTATCGACAGACATTGTGCAGGCAGAAGTCAAAGCCAAAAGAAAAATCCAGTCCCCAATAAAATAAAAGCAGCGAAACAAAAAATGTCTGCTAAAACTCGAGCAACGATTGTCTCCGATTAAGAGACTATTAAACTATCAAAATAAATGGAATGTTGCCTGTTGAATACATTGAACCAAAAAGTATCGAAATCTTGATACATTTTACAGAAGTATCAAATATTTAGAGAAAAAAAGTAACCAAACCCTCGATCTTTATCTTGTTAAAATAATAAATAAAACCCTTGTGGCTCAATGCTGGTTGTAGGAGTCTGATTGAAGAATTGACACAGGCAGTGAATGTGAAGATTGTTCCTGAGCAGCCACTGAATACCTTCCATCCCGTCGCCTCCGTGTCATTTCAGAATTCACCGCGCCGGGGATTTCCTCTCTGGGAATCCCCCCTCTCCCTCTCCGGATTTTTCGTGGACTTTTTTTATTTTACCTTCTCCGGCTCACGTAGAACATCGCTCCGCTCATTCGCACGTGTCTGGTTTGTCCCAAGAAATCAAAATCTCCAACCGTGTTTCCATATGAGGAATTAAAGGCGTCAGCTTTGTCAAAGTCGCTACTGGGAGGAAGTTACACGATTTTTGTGGACGCTACGAGTGACGTTCAGACGCTTCCTTTCCTGCCCCACATGTCATGTTTGCGCCGTTGTAGCAAGCAAGCCTTTCCAATCATTGACCTTTCCATCAGTTATGAGCTTAGATATTGGTTTTGCGCAGTTCATTGTCCGCGGCTGGCTATCTTGGCGTCGTGTCAATATCTAATCAGCATCAATATTTTGTCAATATTACATGCAGATCTTGTCAAGATCAATACTCGCCAATCTCAAATGTCATCAATATCGTCCATATACAGACAATATCAATATCTTACCCATATATAATCAATATCTTATCAATATCTTGTCCACATATAGTCAATATCTTTTCAATATCGTGAAGATCTTGTCAAGATCAATACTCATCAATATCAATGTCTTAACAATATCTTGTCAATATCAAGTCAATATCTTATAAATATATTGTCAATATCTTAACATCTTGTCAATACATTATCAATATATTTTCAATATCAACATCTTATCAATATCAACATCTTATCAATATCTTGTCAATATCAAGTCAATATCTTGTCAAGATTAATATCTTGACAATACCAATATCGTCAATAAATTGTCTATTAATATCCCACTCTCAATATCAATGGGAAGCACAGTGGCGCAACAAGTGGGATAACAGAACTAGTGTGAACAGGTGATCGATGGTAGGTGTGGATGGGCCGAAGGGCCTGTTTCCATGCTGTATCTTTCAATCAATCAATTCAATCAGTATTTGTCAATATCTTGTCAATATCAATATCTTGTGGTGAATGCGGTGCATGTTGGATTGCAGTAATCCTAAGATTCAAATAACTTTTCAAAAGTTGACAATTTGAGAGGGAGAAGGGTAAAACGGAGGTGTCAGTATTACAGTTGAACAAATGGGACTATGGAGCTATGAGGGAGGAGCTGGCCAAAGTTGACTGGAAAGATGACAGTGGAACAACAATGGCAGTTATTTCTGGGAATAATACAGAAGGTGCAGGATCAGTTCATTCCAAAGAGGAATAAAGATTCCAAGGGGAGTAAGGGGCGACTGTGGCTGACAAGGGAAGTCAGGGACAGTATAAAAATAAAAGAGAAGTACAAAATAGCAAAGATGAGCGGGAAGCCAGAGGATTGGGTGATGTTTAAAGAGCAAAAGAAGGCAATATGGGGAGAAAAGAGGAGGTACGAAGGTAAGCTAGCCAAGAATATAAAGAAGGATAGTAAAAGCTTCCTCAGGTGTGTGGAGAGGAAAGAATTAGTTAAGACCAAAGTTGGACTCTTGAAGACTGAAAAAGGTGAATTTATTATGGGGAACAAGGAAATGGCAGATGAGTTGAACAGGTACTTTGGATCCGTCTTCACTAAGGAGGACACAAACAATCTTCCTGATGTACTAGTGACCAGAGGATCTGGGGTGACAGAGGTACTGAAGGAAATCCACATTAGGCAGGAAATAGCGTTGGGTAGACTGATGGGGCTGAAGGCTGATAAATCCCCAGGGCCTGATGGTCTGCATCCCAGGGTACTGAAGGAAGTGGCTCTAGATTAGGGCACATGGTATTGGGGGTCGAGTGCTGACATGGATAGAAATGTGGTTGGCAGACAGGAAACAAAGAGCAGGGATTAACGGGTCCCTTTCAGAATGGCAGGCAGTGACTAGTGGGGTACCACAAGGCTCGGTGCTGAGACCGCAGCTATTTACAATATACATCAATGATTTAGATGAAGGGATTCAAAGTAACATTAGCAAATTTGCAGATGACACAAAGCTGGGTGGCTGTGTAAACTGTGAGGAGAATGCTATGAGAATGCAGGGTGACTTGGACAGGCTGGGTGAGTGGGCAGATGCATGGCAGATGCAGTTTAATGTGGATAAATGTCAGGTTATCCATTTTGGTAGCAAAAAGAGGTAGGCAGATTATTATCTAAATGGTGTCAAGTTGGGAAAAGGGGAAGTACAATGGGATCTGGGGGTCCTTGTTCACCAGTCAATGAAAGTAAGCATGCAGGTACAGTGAAGAAAGCGAATAGCATGTTGGCCTTCATAACAAGAGGAGTTGAGTATAGGAGCAAAGAGGTCCTTTTGCAGTTGTACAGGGCCGTAGTGAGACCCACCTGGAGTATTATATGCAGTTTTGGTCTCCAAATTTGAGGAAGGACATTCTTGCTATTGAGGGAGTGCAGCGTAGTTCACAAAGTTAATTCCCAGGATGGCAGGACTGTCATATGCTGAGAGAATGGTGGCTGGGCTTGTATACTTTGGAATTTAGAAGGATGAGAGGGGATCTTATTGAAACATATAAGATTATTAAGGGTTTTGACATGCTAGAGGCAGGACTCATGTCCCGATGTTGGGGGAGTCCAGAACCAGGGGCCACAGTTTAAGAATAAGGGGTAAGCCATTTAGAACGGAGATGAGGAAACACTTTTTCACACAGAGAGTTGTGAGTCTGTGGAGTTCTCTGCCTCTGAGGGTGGTGGAGGCCGGTTCTCTCGATACTTTCAAGAGAGAGCTAGATAGGGCTCTTAAACATAGCAGAGTCAGGGGATATGGGGTGAAGGCAGGAACGGGGTACTGATTATGGATGATTAGCCATGATTACATTGAATGGCAGTGCTGGCTCAATGGGCCGAATAGCCTACTCCCGCACCTATTGTCTATTGTTTATTTTCTAGATTATTTTGCGGTCACAGTTTAGCCGGCGATTTGACTTTCTTTTTATATCGTCGTACAGTAATGTATCAGCATCAATCCAATGAGGCATTGGGTTTACTCCTGGTACTACGACAGGTTCAATCCTGATTACAGGTGCTGCCTGTATGGAGTTTATACGTTCTCCCCGTGACCACGTGGGTTTTATTCAGGTGCTTCGGTTTCCTCCCACACTCCAAAGATGTACAGATTTGTAGGTTCATTGGCTTCAGTAATATTGTCCCGAGTGTGTAGGATAGTGCTCGTGTACGGGGTGGTCGCTGCTCGGTGCGGAATCGGTTGGCCGAAGAGTCTGCAGATCATTGGTCGGCATGGACTCGGTGGGCCGAAAAGCCTGTTTCCATGTGTATGTCTAAACAAAGCACTGAAGGACACAGCAAAGTCTCCTGGACTGAATTGTCCCTTTCACACCCGCTGCTAACATTTACTCCTCTTTGTTATTGATAAAATTTTAAATACATTTGGACAGGTACATGGATAAGAAAGGTTTAGAGGGATGTGGGCCAAACACTGCCTAATAGAAAGAGCTTCCATGGGGCATCAGAGTGGACATGGACACTTTGGAATGAAGAACCTTTTTCAGTGCTGTATGACTAACAACTCATCCTCTTATACGTATGTGGTGTGGCGTCACCTGATGGTCAGACCACAACAGCGGTTACGAGGACTGTCACGTGACGTCATGGGTTAAGGGCAGTGTCCTACAACATAAGCAGATCTCACCTTGAGATCATGAGTCAACAGGTAGCACAGCTCGAGTCCACACCCTCGATCAGCTGCAACGGCAGCAAGAACAATATGTTAGAGGACCAAACTTGCATGTACACCAACCATGTAATGTCTGAATAAAGCAATTGTTTGTTCACCACGTTTGGTACCGCTACAGTAACATAGAAACATAGAAAATGGGTGCAGGAGCAGGCCATTCGGCCCTTCGAGCCTGCACCGCCATTCAATATGATCATGGCTGATCATCCAACTCAGTATCCTGTACCTGCCTTCTCTCCATACCCCCTGATCCCTTTAGCCACAAGGGCTACATCTAACTCCCTCTTAAATATAGACAATGAACTGTCCTCAACTACCTTCTGTGGCAGAGAATTCCACAGATTCACCACTCTCTGTGTGAAAAATGTTTTTCTCCTCTCGGTCCTAAAAGACTTCCCCCTTATCCTTAAACTGTGACACCTTGTTCTGGACTTCCCCAACATCAGGAACAATCTTCCTGCATCCAGCCTGTCCATCCCCTTAAGAATTTTGTAAGTTTCTATAAGATCCCCCCTCAATACTGAACCCCCAATACCGTGTGTTTTAAGTTTGCATACTAATCTCCTATGTGGGACCTTGTCGGAAGTCCAGATATAAAACATCCACTGGTTCTCCCTTATCCACTCTACTAGTTACATCCTTGAAAAATTCTATACGAATCGTCAGACATGATTTACCTTTCATAAATCCATGCTGACTTTGTCCAATGATTTCACCATTTTCCAAATATGCTGCTATCCCATCTTTAATAACTGACTCTAGCATTTTCCCCACTACTGATGTTAGACTAACTGGTCTGTAATTCCCCATTTTCTCTCTCCCTCCATTTTTAAAAAGCGGGGTTACATTAGCTACCCTCCAATCCTCAGGAACTACTCCAGAATCTAAAGAGTTTTGAAAAATTATCACTAATGCATCCACTATTTCTGCGGCTCCATCCTTAAGTACTTTGGGATACAGCCTATCTGGCCCTGGGGATTTATCGGCCTTTAATCCATTCGATTTACCTAACACCACTTCCTGGCTAATCTGGATTTCACTCAATTCCTCCATCTCATTTGAACCCTGGTCTGCTGCTATTTCCAGCAGATAATTTCTGTCTTCCTTAGTGAAGACAGAACCAAAGTAGTTATTCAATTGGTCTTCCATGTCCTTGTTCCCCATGATCAACTCCCCTGTTTCTGATTGCAAGGGACCTACATTTGTTTTAATTAATCTTTTTCTCTTCACATATCTATAAAACCTTTGCAGTCAGTTTTTATGTTCCCTGCCAGTTTTCTTTCATAATCTATTTTCCCTTTCCTAATTAAGCCCTTTGTCCTCCTCTGCTGGACTCTGAATTTCTCCCAGTCCTCTGGTAGGCTGCTTTTTCTGGCTAATTTGTATGCTTCATCTTTTGTTTTGATACTATCCCTGATTTCCCTTGTTTTCCACAGATGCACTACATTCCCTGATTTATTCTTTTGCCAAACTGGGATGAACAATTGTTGTAGTTCATCATTGCAGTTTTTAAATGCCTTCCATTGCATATCCACCATCAAACCTTTAAGAATCAATTGCCAGTCTATCTTGGCCAATTCGCGTCTCGTACCCTCAAAGTTACCTTTCTTTAAGTTCAGAACCCTTGTTTCTGAATTAACAATGTCACTCTCCATCCTCATGAAGAACTCAACCATATTATGGTCACTCTTGCCCAAGGGGCCACGCACAACAAGAATGCTAACTAACCCTTCCTCATTACTCAATGCCCAGTCTAGAATAGCCTGCTCTCTCGTTGGTTCCTTTACATGTTGGTTTAGAAAACTATCCCGCATACATTCCAAGAAATCCTCTTCCTCAACACCCCTGCCAATTTGATTCATCCAATCTATATGTAGATTGAAGTCATCCATTATAACTGTTTTACCTTTGTTGCATGCATTTCTAATTTCCTGTTTGATGCCATCCCCAACTCCACTACTACTGTTAGGTGGCCTGTACACAACTCCCACTAGCGTTTTCTGCCCCTTAGTGTTTCGCAGTTCTACCCATATCGATTCCACATCCTCCAAGCTAACGTCCTTCCTTTCTATCGCATTAATCTCTCTAACCAGCAAAGCTACCCCACCTCCTTTTCCTTTCTGTCTATCCCTCCTGAATATTGAATATCCCTGGATGTTCAGCTCCCAGCCTTGGTCACCCTGGAGCCATGTCTCCGTGATCCCAACTATATCATATTCATTAATAACTATCTGCACATTCAACTCATCCACCTTATTACGAATGCTCCTTGCATTGAGACACAAAGCCTTCAGGCTTCTTTTACAACACTCTGACCCCTTATACAATTATGTTGAATAGTGGCCCTTTTTGATTTTTGCCCTGGATTTGTCTGCCTGCCACTTTTACTTTTCACCTTGCTACCTATTGCTTCTACCCTCATTTGACACCCCTCTGTCTCTCTGCTCATGCTCCCATTCCCCGGGAGCATCCTCATGCTCCCATCCCCCCCCAGTAGAATCGTATAATTATAATGGCACAAAGTCGTGCCCCAGACACTCCCTCTTCTCCTATCTCCCATTGGGCAAGAGGTACAGAAGTGTGAAAGAACACACTTCTTGTGGATAAATGTGAGGTTATCCACTTTGGTGGCAAAAACAGGAAAGCAGACTATTATTTAAATGGTGGCCGATTAGGAAAAGGGGAGATGCAGCGAGACCTGGGTGTCATGGTACACCAGTCATTGAAAGTAGGCATGCAGGTGCAGCAGGCAGTGAAAAAAGCGAATGGTATGTTAGCTTTCATAGCAAAAGGATTTGAGTACAGGAGCAGGGAGGTTCTACTTCAGTTGTACAGGGTCTTGGTGAGTCCACACCTGGAGTATTGCGTACAGTTTTGGTCTCCAAATCTGAGGAAGAACATTATTGCCATAGAGGGAGTGCAGAGAAGGTTCACCAGACTGATTCCTGGGATGTCAGGACTGTCTTATGAAGAAAGACTGGATAGACTTGGTTTATACTCTCTGGAATTTAGGAGATTGAGAGGGGATCTTATAGAAACTTACAAAATTCTTAAGGGGTTGGACAGGCTAGATGCAGGAAGATTGTTCCCGATGTTGGGGAAGTCCAGGACAAGGGGTCACAGCTTAAGGATAAGGGGGAAATCCTTTAAGACCGAGATGAGAAAGACTTTTTTCACACAGAGAGTGGTGAGTCTCTGGAACTCTCTGCCACAGAGGGTAGTTGGGGCCAGTTCATTGGCTATATTTAAGAGTGAGTTGGATGTGGCCCTTGTGGCTAAGGGGATCAGAGGGTATGGAGAGAAGGCAGGTACGGGATACTGAGTTGGATGATCAGCCATGATCATATTGAATGGCGGTGCAGGCTCGAAGGGCTGAATGGCCTACTCCTGCACCTAATTTCTATGTTTCTATGTTTCTATGTTTCCAGATTCAGGGACAGTTTCTTCCTCGCTATCAGGCAACTGAACATTCCTATCAACAACTAGAGAGCTGTCCTGAGCTATTATCAACCTCACTGGACAGCCTTGGACTATTTTTGATCGGACTTTGCTGAACTTTATCATGTGGATAGCTCGATTATAATCATGTATTGTCTTTCCACTGACCGGTTAACATGCAACAAATGTTTTTCACTGTACCTCGGTACACGTGACAATGATAAACTAAGCTCAACCCCAATGCCATTCAGCGCACCAGTCTATACTATGAAGCCTAAACCCGGCGACTCTTGTGTACGGCCTCAGTGCAATAAACTGTCTTGCACTCTTGTATGTAGTATTTAGTTTTAGAGATTAAGTGTGGAAACAGGCCCTTCAGCTCACCGAATCAACTCTGACTAACAATCACCCATACACTAGATATATGTTTCCCAGTTTTGCATCTTATACACTAGGGGGAATTTACAAAAGCCAATTGACTTACTGACCTGCACATCATTGTAAATATGGTTGTTCAGAATGTATAGTATGATTGTTACTGAGTATGTAGAAACAAGGAAGTACAGATACTGGTTTACAAAATAAAGACCCAAAGTGCTGGAGTAACTCTATGAGTCAGGTAGCATTTGAATGAATGAATGAATGAATACATTTATTGGCCAAGTATTCACATACAAGGAATTTGAGCTTGATGCTCCGCCCACAAGTGACAACATGACATTAAGTGACAGTTAGGAATTACACATAAAACATTAAACATTTCGGGAGAACATGGATAGGTGACATTACAGGTCAGGGTCCCAACCTGAGATGTCACCTATCCATGTTCTCCAGGGATGCTGCCTGACTCACTGAGTTTCGCCAGCACTTTGTGTTTTAAGATTGTTGCTGAACAAAGGACAAAAGGACAAAGAAATTTGAGTTGCCATTGCAGCACACAAAAAAAATAAACGCAACATTATCGAATTTAACATTAAACATAAAAAAACATCCCCCAATAGCGGGATCAATGTTTCCCACTGTGAGGGAAGGCAGCAATGTTCAGTCCACATCCTCCATGTTCACCCATGGTTGGGGCCTATTTGGGGCCTCCGCAGTCACCGCTACAGCAGCCCGATGTTTCAGTCACTCTTGCCGGAGTTCGGAAGAACGCTCTCAGCGGCTTGGAATTCTGAAACGGCTGCTTGCTACCAGAGACCGCAACTCCCGAAGTCTACAGGCCGTACTGGGGGGAGCTCCAACACAGGAGATCTTGGCGAGAGATCCCAGGCCCCACGTTGTTTAAAGTCAGCGTCGCAATGGCTGGAAGCTCCGCAGACCACAGCTCCACGATGTTGAAGTCGGCACTTCCGGAGCTCCACACAGCGACCCGGGTAAGGCATCGCCCCGCTCCGCGATGGTACCTCAGTGCTGAAGCTGCAGCTCGAAGCTCTGGCCGTCCTCCGGCATGAAAGGCTGTGCCAATCCGAATGGTAGGCCGTGAGGAGGAGGCGAAGATGCGGCTCGTTGGAAGGACGCATCCTCGCCCAGGTAGGGACTGGAAAAAAAAAAGTTTCCCCCTTCCCCCCCCCACCACCACCCATCCCCCACAAAAAAAGACTAAAAGGACTCCAGAACAAAACTTTTTTTTTAAATATTTTAATTATTAGAGGTAAATACATCAATGTACTTCACATATCTTGTTACAATCATTGTACCCCCAAATTTTATGGCTTTTAAAGAAAAAGAATAGAAAGAAAGAGTGAAATAGGTTAAAAGAGTTGTGATAGTGAAAGAGCGTGCCAAAAGGAAGAAGAAACCCTTGGTCAAAGAATTAGAGAAAGGGGGTTAAGAGATAGACCCTAAAAAAAAATGAAAAGAAAAAAAAAATAGCCAGTTACTCTGTTATATATATCACGCAAAAGGAATCCACCAACTCCATAGTTTTTCATCCCCCCCTACCAAGGCCCGAGGTACTCCTGCACCCTATCTTTGTAGCAATTCTATAAATGCAGACCACGTTTGAAAGAAGCGTTCTGATTTTCCTTCCAGGCGGAGTCTCATATCTTCCAGATGTAGTGTTTCAAACATAGTTGAAATCCACATATTTAATGTTGGTATAGGAGCATTTTTCCAGAATTTTAAGATTATTTTTTTTCCTATTATTAAGCCGTAATCAAATAAATTCTTTTGATACGCATTTAATTCTGGACTACCTTCTGTCATTCCAAAAATAAACACTTTTGTGAAAATTTCAAAGATTTTAATCCAAAACCTTTGAATTTTTGTACAAAAGATGAATGAGTGCGCAATTGTAGCTTCTTGACAGTGGCATTTATCACAAATTGGTGAAACATTAGGGAAAAATTTATTTAATTTAGTTTTTGAGTAGTATAATCTATGTATAATTTTAAATTGTATTAAAGTGTGTCTTACGTTAATTGAGCATTTGTGCACATTTGATAAGTATTCTTTCCACCTTTCACTGGAAATTTTTATGCTTAGTTTGTTTTCCCACTCACCTCTAATACCTTCTGTTGTTGGTATTACTGCATTTTGTATAATATTATATATATGTGAAATTAAATTTGGTGATTCCGAGAACAAAACTTTTTAACAAACTAAAAGTTAAAAAAAGGGTTAAGAACGAACAGCTGCAGGCGAGGCTGCCACACTCTATGGCGCCACCACTCAAACCATATATGCAGACAAAGAATTTCACTGTACATAGGTACATGTGATAATAAAATATAATTGAACCATTGATAATTCCTATAACTAGTGCCCTGTCCCTGCCCCCTGCTCCCAAGCCTGTGCATCCAGGGTTCTATTGTTTCCTCCAGATTTGTGAGGGAGTTAATTGTGACTGTTTCTATTTCAGGCTTCTGCTTTGGGAATCCCCCCACATGCAGGGGGAAATCTCTTGACTGATGAGGTTCTCTGACTTTACAGGTGGTTCTGCAGTGGGTATGGGCAGAACTCTGCGTGAGGATCAATCATCCTGGGGTATGGTTTTGATAATCATGCTTTTTTTAGACCGGGTGGGGGGGGAAGAGGGACTTACTGATGACCTCAACACCTTGTGCCAAAAAAGACATTACTTCATACTTATGTAGCAGTGACTAATTTTATCATGAATGTGGGCAGGCTTTAGGAGGATATAGAGTGCTCAGAAACATAGTGTCAAAACGACACTACCATTCTCCCTTAACGAGAATGAGAATGGAATGAGAGGTTTACTAGAATGATCCCAGGAATTATTGAGTTAACAATGGAGTTTTGAAATGATGGGGGGGGGGGGGAACCTCATTAAAACTTACAGAATAGTGAAAGGCCTGGATAGAGTGGATGTGTAGGATGTTTCCACAAGTGGGACAGTCTAGGACCAGAGCTTGTAGCCTCAGAATAAAAGGATGTACCTTTAGAAAGGCAATGAGGAGGAATTTCTTTAGTCAGAGGTTGGTGAATCTGTGGAATTCATTGCCACGAAGGCTGTGGAGGTCAAGTCAATGGATATTTTTAAGGCCGTGATTGATAGATTCTTGATTAGTACAGGTGTCAGGGGTTATTGGGATAAGGCAGAAGAATACGTTTGAGAGGGAAAGATAGATCAGCCACTATTGAATGGCAGAGTAGATTTGATGGGTCAAATAGCCTAATTCTGCTCCTATAATTTATGAATTTAATGTCAGCAAGGCGAAGGAGCTGGTTATTAATAAGACACAACGTGCTGGAATAACTCTGGAGCATCTCTGGAGAAAATGGATAGGTGACATTTTGGGGTCAGGACCCATCTTCGGACTGATTATAAATTGTAGATTAAAAAAGGGGTCGCGACCTGAAATATCACCTCCCAGCGATACTGCCTGACTTGCTGAGTTACTTCAGCTTTTTGTGTCTCTGGTATAAACCGGCATCTACAGTTCCTTTTTATTACATTAGAGTTAGTTATTGACTTAGTTAGTTATGGAGGCAAGGTGGTCTACACACTTCAATCAGCATCAAAGATGCCTCAGGTTCCAATATCGCCAACAATCTGTCCTGGTCCAACCACATTCAAGTGATGGCCAAGAAAGCACACCATGCCTCTGCTTGCTCAGAACACCAAGAACGGCCCTTCTATAAGCTAGGGTACTGTCCAATTCACCTTTAGTTTAGTTTAGCTTAGAGATACAATGCGGAAACAGGTCCTTCTGACCACCGAATCCTTGCTGACCAATGATCCATGCACACTAGCGCTATCCTACAATTTACAATTTTACCAAGCCATTTAGCCTACAAACGATTGGAATGTGCGTGTGATGTTTGGAGGACTGTGCGGGGCGGGGGGGAACCTGTTCCACCTACCGTGCAGCAGGTGGCGCTGCACAGGACAAAGGGAGATGTTGTGTATATAGTTTATCCTGTCTGTAGACAGTATGCGGGCAACCATTGTGACTAGTCTTGCTGAGTGACACATTAAAGACTTCTGTTGTAAACTAAAGACTTTCAAGTTTTGTGCAGACCTAGAAAACAAACACGAAAGTGTGCCTTTGGAATGTGGGAGGAAACCGGAGTACCCGGAGGAAACCCACGTGGTCGCAGGGAGAACATACAAACTCCGTACAGACAGCACCTGTAGTCAGGATCCAACCCGCGTCTCTAGCGCATTGCAGTCATTGAACTTTGTCTCTGGAACTGTTGCGCTACAATGCTAAGAACTTATATTCTACCCTCTGCATCTTCCCCTTCAGTCTATCTATTGCACATGATTTCAGCAATGACCATTACTAACTTCTAAAAATGCACCATAGAAAGCATCCTATCGGGATGCATCATTCCTTCGATCGACATCAAAAAAAATTGTTTTCACTGGTGATAGCAGTGATCAAAGGGAGGAATGGTCACGGGGTTGGGTAAAGTGGCCAAATCTCAGGCAAAACCCGCAGGGATACAACAAGGATTGAAGCTGAGACACAACGAACTGCAGATGCTGGAATCTGAAGCAAAGAATAAAGTGCTGGAAGAACTCAGCAGGTCAGCCAGCATCTGTGGAGGTAAAATGCACAGCAACGTTTTGGGTTGGGACCCTTCTTCGAGATGGGATGAAGGATCTAGAGCTGAAACGTTGTCTGTTCATTTCCCTCTGCAGATGCTGCGCGACCCACTGAGTTCCTCCAGCATTTTGATTTTTGCTGTATGATTAAAGCAATGGGGCTTAGAGCCATAGTCATAATAAAGCTGTACATCATATCCTTTGTCCCGCCTTACCCATGCCAACCAAGTTGGCATACTGGGCTAGTCCCAACAAGAATCATAATCATACAGCCTGGAGACAGGCCCCTAGGCCCAACGTGCCCAGGCCGACCAAGATACCCCATCCACACTAGTCCCACCTGCCCAGGCTTGCCGCATATTCCTCTCAACCCATCCTATCCATGTATCTGTCAAATATCTTTTATATACCTGCTTCAACCACCTCCTATGGCAGCTCGTTCCTTATACCCACCACACTCTGTCTTGCAGGGGCCACTTCAAATAAATGGAACAAATAGCTAGTCAGGTGGACTTTTATCTTCTCACATGCTGACCAGTTTGTTCTGTGCTGTGGAAACCCCTGATTTCATCTCAGTACCAGGTATTTGGTGGAGCTCCCAGCCATTGCGTCTCTGCAGCTCTAAGTCAGAACACTGCGCGTTCCATCACCCTGTCAGCCACCCACCTAGAAAAGCTCACAAACCCACAGGTTATATAGATAAAAAAAACTGAAGCAGCAGCAGCTTCAAATCTAATTATTTCTAGAATTAACAATGGACTATTGGAGAGTGGGGGGAGAACAAAGGACAATGGGGACCCGGCATGGGTGGAGCCGCTGTGGGCAGATGGGGGGGAGGGACAAAAGGAGGAGCCGATGTGGGTTTGTAATAGACGTCAGTCAATAATCTGTCTCCTGAGATCAAGAAACAGTAGGGAGATGTCAGAGATGGTCCAAGTGAATTTGAGTGCAGGATGGAAATTGGTAGTGAAATTAATGAAATCCGTGAGTTCTGCATGGGTGCAGGAGATAGCACTGATGCGTCATCAGTGATGCGGTCATAGAGCTCAGCGATGGGGTGGGAGATTGCAATCTTCACGTGGTTCGCCCTGTTTCGACGAATGCAATCAATCTGGTGTGCACAATCAAATAAGATCAAATAGAACAAGTTGTCCTACAACTTTAGTTTGTGCACGCCATACACAAGAAGAAGAAGCTCTGCAATAGGGGCAGTGTACGCCTGGAACAGGGATTGTTCGACGTACCTTACAAAGAGGCAGGCATAGTTGGGGTGCACACAAATGCCCACGGCTGCTTATTCTTTTTACCCACCACATTTTGCTAATTGGCTTCGGTAAAAATTCTAAATTGCCCCTAGAGTGTAGGATATTGTCAGTATATGGGGATTGCTGGTCAACACAGACTCGATGGGCCGAATCTTGTATCTGTATCTCTAAACTCTTTAGTTTCGGTTAGTTTAGAGATACAGCACTCTTGCATGCGGGCTCAGTGCACTCTTTCTGTTCACTTTGCTAATCGGGGGATGGTGCTTAGGTGTGGCAATATTTACAGGATTATTTGTTAGAATATCACCATGCATTTGCACGAGGCAGTAAAGCACCATTGATCCATTGGAAACTAAAACCTTCCACCCTTTCCCACCTCTCCAGCACTTTGTGTGTGTTTTTTTCGTAAACCGGCATCTGCAGTTCCTTGTGCATCAATTAAAGGAAACTCTATTCTCTGTTAGTTTGCTGGGGAGGAAACTTACACATCATTTTCTCGCTGAGATTTATTCCCACGGACGTGGTTAGAAAGAACAGAGATGAGAAATCCTCCCCTCCGGCAATTCAATGTGAAACTGACCTTCGAGGTGTCTATTCGCTGAGTTGTGAATATTTCGAGAGTTTAACCCACTCATCTTACTCACACGGATGACGGACACTAGGACCTCTGGGGACAACGTGTGTGATGTCACCCACAAGGCACAAATGATGAGGCGCAATTTCCAAGCCAGCAGTTTACTAAGAGGTGACATTAATGCATCATTCATGCTGCCTCCCGAGGACCTAGTGTCCATCCCACATGTGTGTGTGTGTCTGGGAAGAGTGGGTTAAATGCTCTAAATAGTCACAACTCAACTAATAGACACCTCGACAGGTCAGTTTCACATTGAGTTAGTGGAGGGTAGGATTTCTCATCTGTGTCCTTTCTAAGCACGTCAGTGGGAATGTATCTCAGAGAGAAAAAGGATGCTTGCGTTTCCTCCCCAGAAAAAGCTAACATAGAACGGTGTGGGGAGAAGGCAGGAGAATGGGGTTGAGTGGCAATGATAGATCTGCCATGATTGAATGGTGGAGTACACTAGATGGGCCGAATGGCCCAATTCAGCTCCTCCAACGTATGAGCGTCAGAACAGAGCCAGGGCAGACGGGACGAGCCACATTTACACCAGACAGCGGTCCTGGCTCCCGCAGTGGACCAGGAAACCGCCCGGAAAGACCCACGGGCTTCAGTAGGGGGGAACCACGGAGCTCGGCCCCTGCTTGTCCCCTGAAGACCAGGGAACCATAGAGGAGGGAGCCGGTGACCACGTGCGCGAGGAGCAAGGGCCAGTTGGAAAGTGAACCGGGGTCTTGCCCTCTGCGCCCCCAAGGTCGGCTGCGAGAGGCACCCCTTGGACACGAAGGCTGAAGGGGGCGGGCGAGCAGAGGGATGTCGGTTCGCTGGAGGATCCAGACAAAGACGATGGCTGGAGGCCTTGCAGCAACCTAGGGCTTGCCTGGATCACACCCAAAATACCACCTATCCTTTATCTCCGGAGAGGCCGCCTGACCTGCTGAGTTACTTTAGCACTGTGTTGCTCTAAGTCCTTAGGCCTAAAGTATTCCAGAAGTGGCCAGCAGGTGGCGAGTGAGAGCAGCAGAATGCCTACTCTCCCAGCCTGCTTCTGTGCTGTTATAAACCCGTAGATTCTGATTTTTTTCATTTATTTCAAATAAAAATGTATCCAAAACAAACACTGTGCAAAAATTCTTCAGGCATTCTCGGTGTCTATACCTTCAATAGTGTCAACACTCATAGTGTTGGGGCCTATCGTTAAAGACAGCTGGTGCAGTAGAACAGCTGGTAGTCACTGCTCACAGCGCCAGAGACCTGGCTTCATTACTGATCTCGGTTGCTGTCTGTGTGGAGTTTGCACATTCTCCCTGCGACCGCGTGGGCTCTCTCCGGGTGCTCCGGTTTCCTCCCACATCCAAAGACGTGCAGGTTTGTAGGTAAAGTGCCTTAATTGGCCCTCTGTAAATTTGCCCAAGTATGTACGGAATGGATGGAAATGGAGGATAACACATAACTAGTGCCGGCGTGGACTCAGTGGGTCAAGATACCCGTTTCCCTGCTGAAGTGGGCGCATGTGCGGGGTTCTTCTAGAGAGTGCGCATGAGCAGGACATTCCCGGAGTGTGCGCATGTGCAAAGTATTTCGGGCGGGAAAGGCCTGCGGAATCAGCCATGTTTGCCAGACGTTTCTGAGTAATGTATTAATGAAATAAGTTGCTTAAAGCTTAAATAAAGTTAAGTAAATTACAAGTTGTGAAAGTTTCATTTACCTCACAACAATTTAAGCAACTTATCTTACAAGTCAAACAGTCCGACTTGGGATGGAGAAACTATTGAAAGCCCAATGCTTGGATCTGGTTCCCAACTCACCTGCTGCTGCAAAGAATTGGAAGCACTGGCTTCATATACTAAATAACTTCTTTGAGGAGTGTGGCAACGATGCACCAGACAGGCTTAAGACATTAATAAGCTTTGTCTCCTCTGATGTATACGAGTACATAGAGGAATGTACAACTTATGATTCTGCTGTTGATGTACTAAGCAGACTCTTCGTTAAGACACCCAACGTGATATTCGCTCAACACCTCCTTGCTACTCGGAAACAAAAACCTGGTGAGTCACTTGATGAATTTTTACAAGAACTTCAAAGACTTAGTAAAGATTGTGCCTTCAAAGCAGTTACGGCTGATCAATATCGACAGGAAGTTATTCGAGACTCTTTTATCAATGGTTTGGCATCACCTTTAATACGACAGAGACTATTAGAACACAAAACCTTGGATTTACAGTCAGTTACTGTTACTTTTGCGGGGGTAATATTCATAAGCGAGAGATATGCCCTGCTCGAGAGGCAACTTGTAATAGTTGTGGCAAGAAGGGACATTATTTTAGAGTATGCAAGTCCAAAGCAACTACACAAATTGTGACTGCTGCCATGTATATGCCTTCTTTATGTACAATTACAGCTGCATTTCCTCAGAGCTTGTCTCATGCAGCTACAATGGTATCCATTAATGGCCATACACTTAATGTACTACTTGATTCTGGCAGTTCAGAAAGTTTTATAAGTGAACAAGTTGTGTCTCGACTAAATCTAATCATAATTCCTTCAAATAAGGAAATCTTGATGGCTCTGACAACTCTCAACATTCAAATTATAGGATCTTGTATTGTAGACTTTCTGAACAAAACTAGCTATAAATCTGTATGTCTAGGTATTTTGAAAAATTTGTGTAGCGATATAATTCTAGGTCAGGATTTCCAGAAACTGCACAGATCACTTCAAATAATGTATGAAGGATCTATGCCTGACCTTGTATTGTCAAAGCCACCAGTATTGTGTGGTGTTTCTGCTGCATCTGTTGAATGTCCTTCATTATTTACTAATTTATCCTCCAAGTGCAAGCCAATTGCTACAAAATCAAGACATTTTAGTAAAGATGATAGGAACTTTATCAACACAGAAGTAACTAATCTTTTACGAGAAGTTATCATAGAACCCAGCTCTTCCCCTTGGAGGGCACAAGTTGTCGTGGTTAAGGACACCTTGGAGAGACATAGAAAAAGACTCTGCATTGATTACTCTCAATTTAGTTCAACAAAGAAACTGACAAGTTGCTAAAGAGCCAGTTAATAAACCAGTTCACGGACCTTGATGCATATCCACTACCTCGAATAGAAGAGATTATCAATACATTAGCTAAGTGTAGAGAAGGTACACGGACACCTTAAAGTCTTCAGTACTTTATTAAACATACATTATACATAGCCCTGGCTGTATGTGGTCTGTCACGAACACTAGAGAGAGAGCTAGGGGCGTGTGGGTTACAATTATACTAACTGGTGGGGGAGTGGTTAGCATGGACATCGTTACTATCAATTAAAGGTGTACACACATATCATCTACATCCTTCCTCTACCAAAACAAACAGTGAGTGACAGGGCGACCACGTCTCATGCGCTAGGGTGAGTGCAAACAGTAAAGCACAGGGATACAGGAACAAGCGAGGACGCTGGGGCATGGTGGGGGCTACGGACAGGAGAACCCCTTGGCGACGAAGGCATCCGGGGGGGCGGCGAAGAGAAGGGCGAGGAAGCCGGAGAAAGCGGGACCGCAGCCGGGAGGCGATCCGGAGGAGGACGAGGGGAGGTCAGCCCCAGAGGCAGCGGGGGGGCATACGGAGCCGCCGGGGGAGGGAGAGGCTCGTTCACGAGCCGGAGATGCTGGCGGGACCGGCGGTACACCCTTCCGTCGCGGTTGACAAGGTACGAACGAGGGGAACCGGCAGAACTGACGACCACGGCCAGCCTGGAACGGCCAGAAGAGGACCACATACGGACGACCTGGCCGGGGAGAAGAGGGCAGAGGACACGGCAGGACCTGTCGTGGGAACGCTTCTGGATACGGTGTTTTTCGGCAATGCGTTCCCGGACCAAGGCAGGTTTAAAGATGGAGGGGGACAGGGACTGCTGAGACACCGGGACCGTGGGCCTCGTGACTCGGGACATGAGTCGCTGAGCCGGGGAGCCCAGGGCATGGTCGCGGGAGATGTTTTGGAGGTTCAGCAGGGCCAGGTAGATGTCGGAGCGGGATAGGCGACAACGCTCCAACAATCCTTTAGCACTGCGGACCGCGCGCTCGGCCAGTCCATTGCTCTGTGGGTATTCCGGGCTGCTGGTGTAATGACGAAAGTTCCATCGTTCAGCAAAAGCGCGGAACTCGGCACTGGTGAACTGGCTGCCGTTGTCCGACTGCAGGCTGACGGGGGACCCGAAGGTGGCAAAGTGACGGCGCAACTTCTCGATGACCGCGGAGGAAGAGAGGGAGTGGAGCTGGTCAACTTCAAACCAGCTGGAGTAGGAGTCGACAAGCACCAGGAAGTGCTTTCCGTGCCACTCGAAGATGTCAGTTGCTAGCGCAGACCAGGGCAGGTCAGCAGCTGGCTGCTGCAGGAGCGGCTGCCGCTGTTGCTGTGGAGCGAGGCTGTTGCAGGTAGGGCACGCGGAGACTCTATCCCGGAAGTAGCGAGGCATGTCAGGCCAGAAAAACTGGCTCTGAGCGATGGAAAGGGTCGCTTCGGCCCCGGGATGGCCACGATGAGCGGTCTCGAAGTATTGTTCCCGTAGTGCTTCGGGCACCAGCACCTTGTGCCCCTTCACAATCACACCATCATGCAGCACCAACTCGTCATGAACAAAGAAGTAAGGCACCGCTGCGGCCGGCAGGGAAGAACGGCGGTCTGGCCAACCCTGCTTGATGATCGCGGCCAGCTGCTGTAGCGAAGCGTCAGCCGCCGTGTGCTTGGCCAGGGACTTCAACTGACCGGAGGGCACGAAGTTCACGCCCAGGACCATCAGATCGGACGTCTCGTATGGATGTCGGGTTGTGGATGAGAGAGGCGCCCGAGACAGCGTGTCCGCAACAACCATGTCCTTGCCCTTGCGATAAACCACTGTGAAAGTGAAGCGTTGTAGCTGGAGCATCATGCGCTGGAGCCGGGAGGAGGCCATGTGTATCGGCTTGTTGAGGATGGTGACCAGAGGCTGGTGGTCCGTCTCGACAGTGAAGCAGTTGCCCAGGATATAGTCTTTGAATTTGGAGCAGGCAAAGACAACTGCCAGCAGTTCCTTCTCAATCTGGGCATAGCGTTGTTCAGCGGTTGTCATTGTGCGGGATGCGTAGGACACAGGCAGTTGCACCCCGTCATGGATCTGCAGGCAGGCGGCCCCGAGGCCAAACTTAGAGGCATCACACGTGAGAACGATGGGGCGCTGGAGGTCAAAGTACTTCAGCGTTGGCATGCTGACCAGCTTAGATTTGAGGGTGTCAAATGCTCGCTGGTGTTGCGGGAACCAGGCCCAGGCAGTGTCGTTTTTCACCAGATCCCTCAGAGGGGCACTCAGTTCGCTCAGGTCGGGGATGAACTTTCCCAGGTAGTTGACCATGCCCAAGAAGTGCTGCAGGCCAGGCACGTCAGCAGGTGCAGGCATCTCGGATATTGCGGCCATCTTCTGCGGGTCAGGCTTCAGCCCCGATGCCGTGAAAACATGCCCCACGTAGGTGACCTCAGGGACCCAGAATCGGCACTTCTTCGGGTTGAGCTTCAGGTTGACCTCCCGGGCCCGCTGCAGCACCTGGCGAAGGTGGTGGTCGTGCTCAGCGACATTCTTCCCATAAACCAGGATGTCGTCGACAATGATGGCACACGGAAGTCCAGCAAACAGTTGTTCCATGGTCCTTTGGAACACCTCGCTGGCAGAGTTGATCCCAAACGGCATGCGGAGGAAGCGATACCTGCCGAAGGGCGTGCTGAAGGTCGTCAGGTGCAAGGATCGCTCGTCTAGAGTTATCTGCCAGAACGAACTCTTGGCATCAAGAACCGAGAACACGGTGGCAGGGCCGACTTGTGCAGCAACATCCTCCACACCAAGATATTCTCTACTTTTGACTTAAAAAGTGCTTACTGCCAAATTCCTTTGAAGGAATCAGAGAAGAAATACACTGCGTTTGAAGCAAATGGGAAATTATATCACTACTGCAGAGTTCCTTTTGGTGTAACTAATGGTGTGGCTGTTTTTCAGAGAGAGATGGACAAACTTGTTGAACAGGAAAACCTTAAAGATATTTTTCCTTATCTTGATAATATAACTATTGCAGGAAAAGACCAAGCTGAACATGATGAAAATGTACAACGGTTTTAGATGTTGTACATTCTAAAAATCTAACATTAAATGAGGCTAAGTCAATAACATCAGTGTCATCAATTAATATTCTTGGTTATTGGATTGGAAATGATATAATCAAGCCTGATCCAGAAAGACTCCGCCCACTCCAAGAGATACCTGTTCCAGTTACATTAAACTCTCTACGAAGGGTCCTTGGGATGTTTGCATATTATGCAAAATGGATACCAAATTTTTCTGACAAAATTCAGCCTTTGATTAGAGCAAAATCTTTCCCCCTTGACTCTACAGCAATTGGTGCTTTTACTTCTTTAAAGAAACAATTGGAATCTGCGACATTACACGCCATTGACGAGGATCTCCCCTTTGTTGTTGAATGTGATGCCTCTGATTTAGCAGTATCAGCAACATTAAATCAAGGAGGATGACCAGTGGCTTTCATGTCTCGTACTCTCCAAGGTAGTGAATTGCACTACCCACCTGTCGAAAAGGAAGCTACAGCAATTATTGAAGCAGTGAGAAAATTGAGTCATTTCCTTGCTCGCCAGCACTTCACTTTGATAACAGATCAGCATTCATTCGGAAACGAACGAAGATTAAGAACAGTAAAATTCATGAATGGAGGATTGAATTATCTGCATATAGTTATTCAATTGAGTACCGCCCTGGTAAGGATAATGTTGCTCCGGATACATAAACCCGAGCATTTTGTGCCTCTGTTCATTCTTCTGCACTCACTGATCTTCACAATGGGTTGTGTCATCCTGGAGTCACTCGTTTGTTACACTATGTTCATTCCAAAAACTTACCTTTCTCTACAGAAGATGTGAAGATGACGTGTGCTTCATGTAGAATCTGTGCTGAATTAAAACCAAGGTTCTTACATCCTGAAGAAGGAAGATTGATCAAAGCTACTCAACCTATGGAACGTTTGAGTATTGACTTCAAAGGTCATTTACCATCCTCCTCTCGAAATGTTTATATACTTACTTTAGTTGACGAATATTCGAGGTTCCCATTTGCTTTTCCTTGTCCAAATATGTTAGCTGCTATGGTTATCAAATGTTCAGATCAACTGTTTTCTTTCTGTGGATTTCCAAGTTACATACATTCTGATAGGGGCACCTCATTCGTCGAAAGATTTAAAGGACTACCTTTCTAAAAGAGGAATTGCAACAAGTAAAACAACACCATATCATCCTATTGGAAATGGTCAGGTTGAGAGGTATAACAGAATCATTTGGAAAGCAGTGAAACTGGCTTTAAAGTCAAATGACATACCAGATCAGCATTGGGAATGTGTTCTACCAGATGCATTACACTCCATCAGATCTCTACTGTCAACTGCTACCAATACTACTCCACATGAGCGGTTCTTTAACTTCAAATGGCGTTCTTCTAGTGGTACTTCTCTGCCATTATGGTTGACTAGCCCTGGGACCGTGTTGCTTCGTCGTTATGTCCGATCAAATAAGAACGAGCCTTTTGTTGATGAAGTTGAACTGACTGATGTCAACCCATCTTATGCAACTATCAAGTATCAGGATGGACGTCAGTCAACTGTCTCACTTCGTGACCTTGCACCATGTCCGTCTTCTCCATCAGCTCCGTCACTTCTTGATAACACTAATCGAGAACTTCCTCCAACACTTCCAGCATCCCCTATGGAAACTTCTATAAGAAATTCTAAAATTGTAAATCTAAATAACAATATGAGTGAAGTTGATGACCAAGGAATATATCTACCACCAGCTATTGAAACGCCATTACCTTCTGAAGCTCCAGTTCTGCGACGGTCATCAAGATGTATTAAACCTCCTGACCGTCTCAACTTATAAATAAGAGGGGAGAATGAAGTGGGCGCATGTGCGGGGTTCTTCTAGAGTGTGCGCATGCGCAGGACATTCCCGGAGTGTGCGCATGTGCAAAGTATTTCGGGCGGGAAAGGCCTGCGGAATCAGCCATATTTGCCAGACGTTTCTGAGTAATGTATTAAAGAAATAAGTTGCTTAAAGCTTAAATAAAGTTAAGTAAATTACAAGTAGTGAAAGTTTCATTTACCTCACAACACCTGCTGTATCTCTAAAAGCACATTTGTGACTCATATGGCCCCCTGGGGTGATATCCCTTCCATTATTTGAGGGGGGTCTCCACCAGACTCTGCCCCTCAATGTCCAGCAGCAGAAGGATCCTAGACCCTCCTCCCCAAATAGGGCCTTGACGTTGGCTGCACTGAGCTTCAGTGCGTCCCTCAGCACATACTCCGCTGTCTGGAGCGAGCTGGTCAGCAACATTCCATGATATTGCAGAAGTGACCAGCAGGAGAGCTGACCAATGCCTCAGTTGAAGTCTACACTGAGTACTCTGACTCTAGGACTGAAATTCACAATCTTTAGCACCACTACTCCAATCAGTCTGAAGAAGGCTCCCGTCCTGAAATGTCGTCTGTCCATCCCCTCCCACAGATGCTGCCTGACCCTCTGAGTTCCTCAGCACTTTGTGTAGGTTTGACTAGTTACTGCGATATTTCAACCACATTGATCTTTATTTGTATTATCAAATGTTTATAGTCACAAAATGTCCCAACGTACCTTTCCAGCACGACTGAGTTACATAAGGAGACGGTCAAACGATTGTACCAAAAGATGTAGATATTAAGCACAATGGACATGGAAAAGAAGTTACCTCTGGTTGTGAGAAAGCAGAACCTGCTAGGTAAAGTCTTAGACACAAAAAGCTGGAGTACCACAGTGCGTCAGGCCGCATATCTGGAGAAAAGGAATTGGTGACGTTTTGGACTGGAAACATTCTTCAGACTGTTCCAACCCGAAACATCACCTATTCCTTTTCGCCAGAGATGCTGCCTGACCTACTGAAGTTCACAAATTTTAGCACTGCATTTTTTTGTCTATGATTGGTATAAATCAGCATCTGCAGTTTCTTCCTGCAAATAAGGAAAAGTGTGGCTTTGTTACTAACGACTACAGATTTACCATAGAGACGTACTGTCGGGTTACATCAGTGCATGGGTTGGGAACAGCTCTGCCCAAGATCGCAAGAAATTACAGAGAGTTGTGGATGTATCCCAGTCCATCACACAGGCCAGACGCCCCACCACTGGCTCCATCTACACTTTATGCATCGCAGTGACGCAGTGGTAGAGTTGCTTTCTCACAGCGCCAGAGATGCAGGTTCGATCTTGACCATGGGTACTGTTTGTGCGGAGTTTGTACTTTTTCCCTGTGACTGCGTGGGTTTCCTCCAGGTGCTCTGGTTTCCTCCCACATTCCACCGGAGCGCCGAGGAAACCCACGTGTTCACAGGGAGAACCCAAGGTCAGGATCAAACCCAGGTGTCTGGTGCTGCAATGCAGCAACTCTACCAGCTGCCTCAATGTGCTGACCTAAAGGTGTGGTCTCTATTTCCCAATCTAACTCATTGTGGCTCTTGCACTTTTTTTAATCTGCACTTTCTCTTTAACTTTGGCACTACAACGCTGTAGAACTATATTCTGCAATCTGGTATTTTTCTTTAACAGAATTCGGCTGACTCGGCTGACTATGACTGAAGAAAGAAGGAGAAGAACTTGTTGAGTCTTTGTTTAAAGACTCCGAGAAGACCTTTCCAAAGTTTAGCACATGTCATCCGAGCCAAACCGGCAAGGCAGCTTTCAACACTTAAGATAAGAGTGAGGCTTTCCCCGGGTCTCATTGGGGAAGTGAAAGTAGGAGAAGGTAAGGGAAAGTCAGAAGAAGGGAGAATTTTAGAAATTCCCACAACAAAGAAGGTGGTGTTAGGGAACTAAGGAAAATGTGAAGTGGAAGTAGGAATTCTTGAAGGCAAGGGAAAGTGAGAAGGGGGAATTTTAGAAATTTTCATAGCAAAAGAGGAGGTGATAGGGAACTAAGGGAAAATTGGACAATGAGGAGGCAGGATTAGAGTCGCCGAAAGGAACCCCGGCATTTTACATGTACCATAATTTGGAACATTTCAGGACTTGCAAGTGGCTCGACCCCTGGAATTGGGGTACCAGTGATGTGTAAATGTATGTGTTTATATGAACAATGTATTTTCGTGTGTCAAGGTCTCAAGGCTTTCAATGATTTCTTTGGGGTGTGTATGACTGTATTTTACTTTGAGTGAGAATTGTATTGTTTTAAGTGTGTGAATATAGAAACATAGAAAATAGGTGCAGGAGGAGCCCATTCGGCCCTTCAAGTCAGCACCGCCATTCATTGTGATCATGGCTGATCGTCCCCAATCAATACCCCGTGCCTGCCTCCACTGCCAAATCACTGGCAGGGAATTCCACAAATTGTGGCAGGGAATATCTGAGAGATTCAGCGCATTGCATGAGGTGTGGCAACTTATGAGTGGATTTTGATTTGTGTGTGAAGAAGTAAAAAAAAAGACACATAGTAAGTGAGTTCAAAGGTTGTTACTTGTTTGTGGGACCGGATCTGGGAGAATGTTGAATAAATCCTATCGTTCATATGAATAAGTGTGTCAGTGAATGATTCTGCTCCTCTATGTGAAATAGATTTGTAGTGTGTTTTGTTTTTAAGGGATAGTGTATCTTTAATAAATTGCGCGGGGTGGAGCCACACACCAATCCCTTTGTCCTTTGGATATGTGTTATCTATTTGTAAATTAACTATTCTTTGTTTTCTCTTTGTTACTTTAACAAAGGAATCACATGTATTACTCACCCGCGACCAAACACAACGGTCTGAAGAAGGGTCTCGACCTGAAACGTTACCCATTCCTTCTCTCCAGAGATGTTGTCTGCCCCTCTACCTTTGATTTAAACCAGCATCTGCAGTTCGTTCGTACACAACATTTTAACAATGCTAGATTCTCGTTATGATCTAATACTGTTGGCAAATGGCTACATCACTATTGAAAGGTGTCCACCATTGAGCCCAGCCTCTCTCCTCCCTACTGAACAAGTCAGAGACTCTCATGATTGTCTTGAGGTTGGCTCAGTTGAAACCAGATCTCGGCTAGACCTTTTAGAGACCCCCATTGCAAATGATCTGGAATATTTTGTTGATGTAACAGTATCCCAAGATCATAAATGTAATCCTGTCAGTTTATGCAGCATGTACCCTGCATCAGGTGATCGATAATGCTCCTTTACCCTCCCATTACACAGTACAATAAGGTAAGTCACTTGCTTTAACTACTGAAGTAGATGAACTACTGAAGAATGCTGGAGAAATTCAACGGGTGAGGCAGCATCTGTGGAGAAAAGGAGTAGGTGATGTTTCGGGTCTTCGTCACACTACGGGATGCTCTTAGGCAATAGACAATAAGTGCAGGAGTAGGCCATTCGGCCCTTCGAGCCAGCACCGCCATTCTATGTGATCATGGCTGATCATCCCTAAATCAGTACCCTGTTCCTGCCTTCTCCCCATATCCCCTGACTCCACTATCTTTAAGAGCCCTATCTAGCTCTCTCTTGAAAGTATCCAGAGAACCGACCTCCACCGCCCTCTGAGGCAGAGAATTCCACAGACTCACAACTCTCTATCAGAAAAAGTATATTCTCAGTTAGAGAGTTAGATAGAGCTCTAAGGGCTAGTGGAATCAAGGGATATGGGGAGAAGGCAGGCATAGGTTATTGATAGGGGACAATCAACCATGATCATAATGAATGGCGGTGCTGGCTCGAAGGCTAAATGGCTTACTCCTTATTCTTTTTTTTTTTTAGTTGGCAAGTACATTTATTCGTAAGTGTAATTATCATTCCATAGTAAGCCATCTGATGGGTACGATAGTCTTGTGGTTAGATACAAAATTATGGAATAACTCAGCGGAGCAGGCAGCAACTCTGGGTAGAAGGAATGGCTGACGTTTTGGGTCGAGACCCTTCTCGTGGTTGCAAGGTTTCCTTGACCACATTGAAACAGTTGAGCAGTTCCCATACTTGAATGATGATATTCCAGGTGGGTGGAGTGAGTGGTAAGGCAGAGGAGGTGGCAGTAGTGGGGATATACAGAAGAGCCCCAGAACATTTCAGTTTTCTTCCACTGCCGCTGTTGTTCAACGTGGTGCTCCATCTAATGGTGAATTCTAGCACTGACAATTCTGAGCTGAGATATGGGATTTGCTTGCATGAAGAACTTAAGACACCTTGGCTGGAATGTCAATGTTCTGTGCAGAAGATAATCTTGGGAAAATGACCACATATTGGAATATTGTCCTGCCATGTTGCCGATTTCATGTCCAATGTTCATTAACTAGGCACTTATTGCAAACATGGGATACCCAAGTAGAAACCTCAGTCCTCAGCTCTGATGCTTATATTCTAACCAGATTTCTGCAAGAGAGCCTCCCTCCTGTCATTAATTCCTGCAACAGGTCAAGCCTTTGAAATCTTTCAGTTTCCCTTCAACATATGGAAAAACACCATCCAATGCTGCCTGGTTAGAGGGTATTAGCTGCAAGGAGAGGTTGAACAAACTTGGATTGTTTTCTCGGGAATGCCAGAGGTGCAGGAGAGAACTGATGGAAGTATCTAAAATTATGAGAGGCATAGACAGAGTAGACAGGCTGAACCTATTTCCCAGGATAGAAACATGAAAGACTGGAGAATATAACTTTAAGGAGAGAGAGCAATGTTTAAAAGAGATGTTCGGGCCAAGTATTTTACACAGAGAGTGGTGAGCGATGGGAATATGCTGCCAGGTTTGGTGATAGAGGCAGATACGATAATGGCGTTTAAAATGCTTTTAGTTATTTGCATGGATATGCAACAAATGGAGGGATGTAGGTCAGATGAAGCCAGGTGAGTTTAGTGTGGCTTGGCATCATGTTTGGCACAGACATTGTGCGCCAAAGGGCTTGTTTCTGTGCTGTACTGTATAATGTTCGATGTTGAACGCAAACATACAAATTAGGAGCATAAGAACACTCAGCTTGTTTCATCATTTAATATATAATGGCTGATATGATTACACCCTCAACTTTTGTATTCCTACCTACTGCCACTCACCTTTCACTTCTCTATTTATAAAGAATCTATTTAACTCTCCTTAAATACTTTTATTTATTTATTTTTTAAGAAAAAGAGTAGAAACAGAGCGAGTGAAGAAAGTGAAAAGAGTTGTGAAAGTGAGAAAGCGTGCCAAAGGGAAGAAAAATAAAAGAAGAGCCCTTGGTCAAAGAGTTAAAGGGGATTAAGAGATAGACCCTAGAAAAGAGAGAGAGAGAGAAAAAAAAAGGAAAAGCCAGTTACTATATTATAAACATCACGCAAAAGGAATTTACCAACTCGATAGTTTTTCATCCCCCTTACTAAGGCCCAACGTCTGTACCTTTCTGAGGTACTCCTGCACCCTACATTTGTAGCAAATCTATAAATGCAGACCACGTCTGATAGAAACGATCTGTTTTTCCTGCCAGGTGGAGTCTCATACCTTCCAGATGTAGTGTTTCAAACATAGTTGAATTCCACATATTTACTCCTTATTCTTAATAAGTCTTCCATGAGACCCTATATCACTCATTCCTTCCTTTACCATCTTATGATTTATTTGGGAATCCCGACAGATTTATTAAGGGATATTCAGGAAATTGACGCTAAGCAAATGTTCCCCTATTTAACGGCTGTTGCTCACAGACAAAGTCACGTGAGCAAAGGGGGGGGGGGGGGGGGGGGGGGGGGGTGATTAAATTAGTACAGACACTGGGATAGTGCATAAGATGTGCAGTTTGTCAGAATTATAACACAAGGGAAATAATGCAAGTAGTTTTCAAGGAACTGGGAGTTAAACAGAAATTACATTGCCAGCATCAGCCAAAAATTATTAGGCATGGTAAAGATACAATGATGTAATCAAATTAGCAAATATATTGCCATGAAACTGGGCTGAAATGGCATTACTCTTTGTATACAGTGAATATGAGAATGACTTTGGACCCACCCTCCAGACAGGCCAAAGCCCATTTGAGGTAATCATGGGAACATAGACACAAAATGCTGGGGTAACTCAGCGGATCAGGCAGCATCTCTGGAGAGAAGGAATGGGCAACGTTTCGGGTCGAGACCCTTCTTGTGTGTGTCTGTCTGAAGAAGAGTCTCGACCCGAAACATCGCCCATTCCTTCTCACCAGGGATGCTGCCTCACCCGCTGAGTTACCCCAGCATTTTGTGTCTATCATCTCTTTGATCTTGGTGGAAACCAGCCAGAAAATGTGTGAAGATTATTCAGTGAATCAAACTGTGTATTTATGTTTTAGCAAAACGGTAACAAGTAACAATGATTTAGTAAAACCCCTTGTAAGGAACTGGACACTGACACGAGTAACAGGACACAGTGTAACTTTTTATAAAATTGCAAAACTGGTGTATGAAGTAAAGATTGTTACATAAGCTGTGGTGACAATGTATGCCAGATTAGTTTAAGAGCGGGATAAGAGGGCAGGGAATGATATGAGACTCAAGATGTAGCTAAATGTTAATACATTGTTATACATATTATGTACACATGCAGAAAGGCATAACCACCCTAGACATTGTACTGGTTCACTGTCGCGAGTTTCATTGTATAACTCGTTTTCACCTTGACCACAGCCCACAATGGATCGTTTCCTTCATCATTGTTACTTTTTTTGCATATCTTTCATTCATTTGTTTTATATATCTCTATGTCACCGTCTATATCTCCCTTTCCCATGGCTCTCGGTCTGAAGAAGGGTCATGACCCAAAACGTCACCTATTCCCTTTCTCCAGATATGCTGTCTGACCCGCTGAGTTACTCCAGCATTTTGTGTCTATCTTTGGTGTAAACCAACATCTGCAGTTCCTTCCTACACAATCTTTCCAACTGCCGGGTGTGCCTGTCCATTCTTTTTTTTTTTTTTTTATTTGTTTATTTTGTTAGAAGTAAGTACAGTAGTCTGGTACTTAAGTACCTAATACATAATACATAAATACATATTTTCATTCTTGTACAACTTCATATTTTTGGTGCAATAATAAAAGAACAGTGAGAGAAAAGAGAAATAAAGAGTGTCGGAATAAATAGACAAGCAAGTAGAAACAGAAAGTAAAAAAAATAAAGGACAGAGGTGAGAAGTTAAAAGATTGAAAGAAAAGGAAAAAGTAATAAGAAATGAAAGATTAGGAGAGATCTACCTATCTCATATTTTTGCCCATTCGTCACCCAGTTCTGAACCATTTAATTTCTAAGGTTATGTTATGTTGCACCATATGCTTGTATAAAATTGATAAACGGAGACCAAATCTTTAAGAATTGGTCTACTTTGCCTAGTAAGAGGAATCTCATTTCTTCAAGATGTAGCGTTTCAGACATATTTGAGATCCACATTTTGAATGTTGGCGTAGGTGCGTTTTTCCAAAATTTAAGTATAAGTTTTTTCGCTGTTATTAGACCATAATTAAGAAAGGCTTCTTGGAATATAGTTAGTTTACTTCCCTCTTCCATTGATCCAAAGATAATCAATTCAGTATTGGGGTTCAATTTTGTGTTAAATAGTTTTGTAAAAATTCCAAAAATTTCATTCCAAAATGTATACAGTTTTGTACAAGAGACAAAGGAATGTGCTATAGTGGCATTTTGAGTTAGACATTTGTCGCAGATGGGGGAAACATTTGAAAATATTTTATTCAGTCTTGTTTTCGAATAATATAATCTATGTAAAATTTTAAATTGAATTAGGTTGTCTTACATTCATTGAACATTTGTTTACATATAATAGATTTTTATCCCATCTATCGTTCGGAATTTTTATCAATAACTCTTGTTCCCAGTCTCTTCTAATTGCTTCTGTCGTTGGTGTTTCTATATTTAAAATTATATTATATAAGTAAGATATTAAATTGCTTGATTCTGCCTTTCTATTCATTCCTTCCTCCAGTAGATCTGGGGTTAAAGTTTGATATCCTTGTATATACTTTTTCAAATAATCTTGAATTTGAAGGTATTTGAAATATTGATTACTTTTCAAATTATATTTTAGTTGTAATTGTTGAATGATAAAAGTTTTCCCATTTCATACATATCTCCCATCATTTTAATTCCTATTCTTTCCCAATGGGTAAACGTTTTATCAATAATGGATGGTTTGAATGAGGGATTATTAGCTATTGGAGAAAGAAGCGATAATTTTCTTAATTTTAAAGTTAATTTTATTTGTTTCCAAATTCGTATTATACTATGAATAATTGGATTCTTCTTGTATATTACATTGTTCAGTTTTATCGGGGAAAGAAGGATCGCTCCTATATTATAAGGGGAAACAATCCTCTTTCTCCATTCTTATCCAATCTACCTGTTGGGCAGAACTGTCCAACCAGTAGATTATATTTTTAATATTCACTGCCCAATAATAATACAATAAGTTAGGGAGTGTCAGTCCCCCTGATTCTTTAGATTTACACAAGTGTTTTTTTTTTATTCTGTGTGATTTATAATCCCATATAAAGTTTATAATATCAGAATCTAATTTTTTGAAGAATTTTTTAGGTATGTATATTGGTATTGATTGAAATAGGTACAATATTTGTGGTAAGAAGATCATTTTTATCGCGTTTATTCTGCCTATTAATGACATCGGCAGTGTCTTCCAAAATTTAATCAGCCCATTTAATTTAGTTAATAAAGGCATATAGTTTGCGTTGAGTAATGATTTATAGTTCCTAGTAATTTGGATGCCCAAATATTTAAATTTTTCTGTTGTAATTCTAAAAGGGAATTTCAACAGATGTGTCGACTCTTGAGGTTTTATCGTCATAATTTCGCTTTTGTTCCAATTTATTCTATATCCTGAAAAAGAACCAAATTCCTCTATTAAATTTAGTATATTTGGTATGCTAATTTGCGAATTTGTAAATATAATAATATGTCATCTGCATATAATGAAATTTTATTATTTGAGTGTTTGGTAATATACCCATGAATGTTCGGATGGCTTCTTATACTTTCAGCTAAAGGCTCTATCACTAGTGCAAAAAGCAGGGGCCTGTCCATTCTAACGGAGGTCTCCCCTTCAAGCCTATCCCCTTCAACGTCTCAAATGGGCGAGTGGTACATTTCCCAGAATCATACCACTGCTTGTACGATTGTCAGAAGGGCTGATGGTTCTACCACTGCTGGAGAGAATGTTGCAACTATTCTACCCAGTTGGAAAGCAACAGGTTACCCCTTAAGTTCTTTCTTGGGGTGGGACCTGCCCAAATACAACCGATCCCAACTTTCCCCTTTGTTGACTCTTTTGAATATCTCTGGTGAAGGGAGGAGAGAGGGAACAATTTGCCTTATCGGGCAATAGAGGGGAGGCCACCAATAGAGGGCAGGCCTCTGATGGTCCCTCTGATGGTGCACATACGCGATTCAGTCACATTACGACCCCTAACCGTTCAACTGGAGACTCTTTTCAGGTTTCCCCACTCAGTAGAATCCTTTAATGCCTGCAATGGTACCTACTTTGTTTGCGATCATGCTTGCCCCTGGATTGGTCAGGTTTCTGTTATTTCGCCTATGTGGTGCCTTTCATTCATCATTCCACCTCCTTATCCCAAATGCACTGTCAGTCAACATGGATCAAAAGGGCTGTACTGAGACTGAAAGGTTCTTTGCTATTGCATTCTCTTAGTACAGAGTTGGAAAGGGAGAGAGAAAGCATCAATCTTGACTCCATAAAAAGGAAAAGTCACTCAAGTCAAGTCAAGTTTATTTGTCACATACACATACGAGATGTGCAGTGAAATGAAAAGTGGCAATGTCTGCGGAATGTGCAAAAAACTACAAAACAGAATAGAACAGAATCAGTAATTACATATTGGGGAGAAAAAAAAGCAGCAATTTAAAAAAGACACAACACAACAGTAGTTTTGTACAGTAAATTAGTCCATGGTGAGATCAGAGTTTACAGCCCTAATGGCCTCTGGGAAGAAACTCCATTTCATCCTCTCTGTTTTCACAGCGTGACAGCGGAAGTGTTTTCCTGACCGTAGCAGCTGGAACAGACCGTTGCTGGGGTGGAAGGGGTCCCCCATAATGTTGCTGGCGCTGGAGTTTCACCTTCTGATGTATAGCTCCTGCCGCCGCTTTTTCGGCGACATGCTACGACTGTGGCAGGCCGAAAAAATCGACTAAGTGGGACAGGCTCTTAGGTTACCCTGCAAATAGTGCCTTGTGATCGCATGTAGATTGGATAGCATGAAATAATTGCAAAAAAAATGTACATGCACCTCACAAACATTGGGGGCAATTAACAAATTGGTAGTAAAATTTGTACTTTGTTGTAAAAGTACAAAAGGGGGTACTTGTGAAAGATAAATGTCAATTGTAAAACACCAAAATGAGGTCGAAAGGGTAACAGGACATCAGTTTATCTACCATGGGATGGGATTGAGATGTGTTTGTTGATCGGTGTCTTTCGGAGGTGCATGATTTATAATTGTTTAAAAGACCATTCTGAAGAAGGAATAAATGCTTAAGTGCCTGCAACAGTAAACAACAAATCAAAGGGATATTCTGTATATAAGGAGCAGATAAAGCCTTGTTCGGTGAGCAATCTGCTCGATTGCTCCCAGCGAGCTCTGTATTTGACACTCTTAAATAAAGTCTTGACTGCCTTACCCGATCTTTGTAGTGTGCTTTAAAGTTTTCTTTAACAATGCTGGCCAGGAAACTGTGAGAATATCTCATTTATGGACCAACAATTAGTTAATTTTAATTAAAATTGCAGGTTATTAACTACATATAAATTGTATGGCAGGTATTGGTGGGATTCAAACTCAGGTGTCTGCATTGTTGGCCCTGGCCTTTGGATTAGTTTAGTTTAGTTTATTGTCACGTGTACCGAGGTACAGTGAAAAAAAAATGTTTGTGTGCCATTTGGTCAAACGAAATACTATAAATGAATTCAATCAAGCCATCCACAGTGTACAAAACAGTGCACAAATAAAGGATAAAGATTACTAGTAACCAGTGTGGTACAGTGAAACAGCAAGCCCAGGTGAATACATCATGAAGAAGAGATGTGTGAGATATTCTGGGCCACAGACCCAGAGTTGACCCTGACCTCAGGTGCTGTCTGTCCTCCCTGTGACCACATGGGATTCCCATGAATGTTCCGGTTTCCTCCCACATCCCAAAGACATGCGGGTTTGTAAGTTGATTGGCCTCAGTGAAATTGCACATGGAGTGTTGGGAGTGGATGTGAAAGCGGGAGAACATTGAACTATTGTGAATGGGTGATCGCGGCTTGACGTGGTCTCAGTGGGCCAAAGGGCCTGTTTCCACCCTGTATCTCTAAACTACTCTCTTCTCTGTATTACTAAAATTCTCATCTTGTTTGTTTGTCCGTTTGTTTGCCCGGTTTGTATTTGCACAAAAACGGTATACTATAGCGCTACAATTTGTGGCCCATCATATTAACCATTGTCCTGTGATGTAAATTAAACAAGTTTAATTCAGATTGCTGGTATATTTTACAAGTTATTGACGTTTAAAAGGTTAAAAAATTAAACAGCGCCCCCACGTGCCCCGCCCTCGCTAGCCGTCATGGCAGGCGTCACAAAGGCCACCCCACAAGGCCTTTGCACAATTTCAGACTGCCATATTTGGCGACAATGGCGCCATCATAATGGCGACCTGACCGCTCCACGGGTACGTTACCTTCTATTTTAATTTCTGTCCCCTCGGGCCTGGGCTGGGGTTGGAGCCGGTGCTGGGACTGGGGAGAGGCCAAGCCAGATACCCTCAGCCTCTCCCTCTCCCTCCCCCGGTTCCAGGAAGCTGCCCACCCCCCCCCGACAGCCCACGCCTCAAGTACAACTTCATCGTCGCCCTGCTGGCGAAAATAGGGTTGACGGGAGTTTACATTGGGATCCTGGGGAGGTGAGGAGGGAGACTGGGGGATTGAGGGAGAGGAGGGGGTAGGGAGGGAGAGGGACCAGAAAGTGGGGGAGGTGAGGAGGGAGAGTGGGGGAGGAGGAGAGATAGAGGGAGATGATGGGGTAGGGAGGGGAGAGGGGTTATGGATGGAGGGAGGGAGTGACTGAGGGTAGGGAAAATGAGAGGTGAGGGAGGGAGTGGGAGAAGGGAGGAGGACAGGGTAAAGAAGAGGGAGTGTGATGAGGGGGTGAGGGAGTGCTTGGGGATGAGGGGGAATGAAGGAGGATAGGGGTAGGAAGTGGGATGGTGAGGCACTGTTGGGGGAGGATTGCCGTGGTGGCGAGGCGCAGTGAGGGAGGATTGCCGTGACCCGCATCACAACGGGGATCCCTCAGCCATGCCTGCGCAATTGGGGTCTATGGGTGAGTGCTGGAATATTGCGTTGGGGAAACGGGACCCCACAGGTCCCACTTGGTCTAGTATATTACTAAAACTCTAATCTTGTCTGTGTGTGAGTGTGTGTTTGTGTGTGTGTGTGTATGTAATTCATGGCCTGAATTATGCCAAATCGGTACATGATAGCACTACAATTTTGGACCACCTTACTCACCATTGTCCTGTGGTGCGGTGTATCAAAGTTTTGTTCAGATTGATGTTATATTTTACAAGTTATTCACATTTTTAACTTTACAAAATCCCACTTTGAGAAAAATGTCTTGGCTATGATGTCACAATAGGATTGTAGCCCTGCCCGCTACAACGTTGCAAATCCCAGGACACCGAGTCCTGCAATTGGATTTTTTCTCCTGGCTGCACGTGTAGTTGGATTTTTTTTAAAAAGAGGGAGGGTGAATAAGGGGAACTGAGCCGCCCCTGCGAGTGTTGGGGGAGGATTGCCATGGTGGCGAGGTGCAGTGAGAGAGGATTGCCATGACCCACGTCACAACGGGGATCCCTCAGCCATGCCTGCGCAATTGGAGGCTCTGGGTGAGTGGTGGAATATTGCGTTGGGGAACGGGTTGCATTGGGGGACCAGTCTTCCCGTGGGGACTATGGGCAAGTGGTGGAATATTGCATTGGGGGAACGGGTTGTGTTGGGGGACCAGGCCTCCCATGTGACAGGGACCCAACAGGTCCAACTTGGTCTTCTAAACTAAAAATTACCCTTGTCAAAGTGACTATATAAGGTGTAGGGAAGGAACTGCAGATGCTGGTTTGCACTGAAGATGGACACAAAAAGCTGGAGTAACTCAGCGAATCAGGCAGCATCTCTGGAGAAAAGGAATGGGTGACGTTTCCAGTCGTAACCCTTCTTCAGATTATGGTTCTCTGGTTATTGTGGTATGCTGCCATGCAGAAGTAATCGGCTACAGTTCCTGTATTGCAATAGTGACGGACCTTCAAAAGTATGTCAGGATTTTTCTGAACTCCTGACGTTGTGAAAGACAGAGTAGCGTGACATGCCTTTCATTGTTTGATGCGAGTTCATTGACCGTGGCATTGAACCTGGCGTTCTGCTCTTGGCCAGCAGGGGGAGATAAGAGCATAAATTGCTATTGGTATAAGTTCATAAATTCATACGTTCTGGGCGCAGAATAAGGCCGTTCGGCCCACCATTCCGCCATGCAATCATGGCTGATCTATCTTTCCCTCTCAACCCCTTTCATTTGCATCCAAAACCACTGAAACCCATACTAATCAAGAATCTGTCAATCTCCACCTTAAAAATATCGATTCATGGCCTCCACATCCGTCTGTGGCAATGTATTCCACAGATTCACTCCCCTCCGACTAGACAAATTCCTTCTCATCACCTTTCGAAAGGGACCACCTTTTGTAAGTGAGTTCGGTATTCTGAAAAACGCAAGGAATCTTGGGATTTGTCAAAGGTGATTCACCATAAAGAAAATGCGAATGAAGTGCTGGCTGAAGAAACAGTGTATAAATTCTTCTCTTTATTCATAATTTATGTGTAAAACTCTCATCCCCCCCCCCCCCCAAAGGAACAGGTAGCGGGAGAGCGGGGTGTAACAGTGAGAGAGAGGGAGCAGATGCGAGTGGGAGACAGGGGCGAGCACGCACACAGACCCGCGCCTCATCTGCAGCCAGGATCGAGCCTGAGTTCCCGGCACCGCAAGCGCTGCCAAACCACCACTGGATCACCCCATCTTCCCCCCGTCCCCCCGAGTGTCTCACCCCACCCAGGGGGTGGCCGGAGATGTCCAGGGCGACCCCGGACCAACGACTCCAGAGACACCAGGCCCACAGCCAGCGTGGAGAAGAAGTGCCAACCCCAGCTCAACTATGCTTGTCCCACCGGGCCAACCAACAGCCACTGGACAAGGAGAGAGGCGCAGCCGATGGTCCCAGGCCTGGGAGCCGGAGCCAGCGCTTTCTCCCCACACCAGCTGCAAGCCCGGCCCAACACCTCCGGCCGCTTCCGGACCCTCACGGGATAGGGACGGGACACCCGGGAGGGGACGGTGACGGCCCAGCAGCGCCCGCTGTGCCGGAGACCCGGGCCCGACCCCTGACCATGGATGAACATGATCTCGCTCACCAAAGCATAAAGCTATAAAAATGACAAAATAATCTTAGCTTTTAACAAAGGAACAATAAATACAACTAATTCATAGTTTGAAAGCAGTATTTTCTTACCTAGAAGAATCAAAGCAGGAAAAAATGGATGAAATGAAGGTCTACAAGTACACAGCTCCTCTGTTTCCAGCAATGTTTATGCATAGTGACCTTTGACCTGGGCATGCGCAGTCGGAATAATGAACTTGGTTATTCTGAAGCTATGGATTTTGGTCCTAGACTCTCCCTCTTTGTATTGTGTAATAAACCGGATTTGATAAAGGGACTCAAGATAAAGGAACCATTAGGAAGTAGCGACTATAACTTATAAGATTTAATCTGCAATTTGATGGGGAGAAGGTGAAATCAGATCTGTTGATGTTGCACCTCAGCAAAAGGGACTACAGAGGCATGAGGGAGGAGCTGGCCAAAGTTGACTGGAAAGGGAACCTGGAAGGGATGACGGTGGAACAGTAATGGCAGGGATTTCTGGGAGCAATTCGGAATCTTTTCATTTCAAATAAGAAGATTCTAAGGGGAGATAGAGGCGACTGTGGCTGACCATCAATCATCCACTCACGCTAGTTCTATGTTATCCCACTTTCTCATCCACTCCCTGCACACTGGGGGCAATTTACTGAGGCCAGTTAACCTACAAGCCCCGCACGACTTTGGAATGTGGAAGGAACCCGTAGCACCCGGTGAAGGGAGAACGTACAAACTCTGTACACACAGCATCCGTAGTCAAGATCGTACCCAGGTTTCTGGCGCTGCAAGGCAGCAACTCTACCAGCTGCGCCACTGTGCTGCACTTAGTTAGTTGGCAGGGATAAGTTGATCCAAAGGGGCTGTTTCCGTGCTTTATGACATATGAACTATGAGCTATGAACCATGCTTTGGTTGCACTAATGACTTTGGGGTTTTGTTCGGTACTAGTATTGTGGTTATTAATTTATCGAATTGTTGTTTATTATATCTTATCTGTGTGTGTTGTGTACACAGGGCTGTTGAGATGCAGCCAGTAAAAATATCACGGTTCTGTTGGTACACATGACAATTAATGACGCTGGACACGTCTCGTTGGTGCCTGCAGGCAGTCCCAGCGAGGCAACTCCGCCTCTCAGTCCCTAGCCACAGGGGGAAAGGCGCTAGCTAGACAGGCAAGTACCCGCTCGGAGAATCCAGCGCCCGAATGGCTTTCAGAAACTGAACTCTCACAAAGCATTATTGGCAAAGGCCACCGACTACTTTCTCGCCGCTTCCAAAGTTACAGAAATAAACTGTGAAGTCATTGTATCGTTTTGAGGAAGTACAGACAGAGAGAGAGAGGGGGCGGGGGGCTCAAATAACGAGGAAAATACTTCATCCCAAATGACTGTCTACTGAAATAGCGTTGTTGGATTCCGCTGGGAGTTTTACTCAGGTAAGGCAACATTTATGTTTTTTTAAAATAGAGTTTAGCTAGATTTAGTTAAGTGCAATGTAAACTGTACGTTTGGACAAAACGTCAAGCGTGTGTATGTGTGTGTAGGTTGTAGCCTCTCTCGGTGTAAGTGGAAAGTGTTCGCCTATAGACAGTGGAAACACGAGCTTAGTCCGGGCATTTGTGTGTGTGTTTATTCCGGGCACATATGTGTGTGTGGTATGTTTGTTCCGGGCACACACACACACACACACACACACACACACACACATATATATATATATATATGTGTGCGTGGTGCTTGGGTGTCAGGCTGCGTGCTGTAAGGGACAAAAGGGAGAGTTACAGGGAGAGAGCAATACTCCCCATTCACCTCTCCTGTCATTTATGGGCACGACCCTTTGCAATGTTTTAATGCGATTTCCACCGGTGACTCTCACTCTAAAATATAAGAGCATTTTTGTGTCGCCGAGACGGAAAGGAGAGTTTCCACCGAGTGTTGAGGGCAGTTCAGAGGGTCAAAGATTTCGACTGGCGTTGAGTGTCTCTTCTCTTGCTACTTCAAACCCACAGCCGATTAAATTCCGAAAATCAGTCTTTAAAAGAGCTTGTCCAACAAATCCACCCGTGGTAGTCACCAAATGATCTTATCTATAGTGGGAAAGGTGCTACCAGGATGTAGGTGGACAAAAATGCTGGAGAAACTCAGCGGGTGAGGCAGCATCTATGGAGTGAGGTGACGTTTCGGGTCGAGGCCCTTCTTCAGCCTGATGTGGGGTGGGGACGGGGGGCGGGGGCGTAGAATAAAGGAAGAGGCGGAGACTGTAGGCTGTTTCAGAATAAAGTTTCTGCTACCACAAAGTGCTGGGGGAACTCAGCGGGCCAGGCAGCATCTGTGGAGGGAATGGACAGACAACTGAAGGAAGGGGGAGAAAGCTGGAAAAGAGAGTTGGATTTGGACAATGGCAGGCAAGTGATAGGTGGATACAGGTGAGGTGGGGTTGATTGGCAGATGTGTGGAATAAGTGACAAAGGCTAGAGGTGAAAATGAGACAAAAGAGTGTGCGGATGAGGGGAGGGGTGAAATGTAAAGTCAGAGGGAGGTGGAAGGGGAAAGGGGGGGGGGAAATAATAGGAAATCTGGGACTCGGGGATGGGAAATGAGCATACTGGGGAGAAGGAAGGAGCAGGGTGACGGGTTGGCTGATGGTGGGAGAAACATGTGTGTGGGGATGGAGAGGGGGCACAGAAACGAGAGGGGGGGGGGGGGTATTACATGAAATTGCAGAATTCAATGTTCATACTGTTGGACTGTAAGCTTTGTTTGCTTGGGTACAGAATGTTGTTAGAGTTTCTTCTGGAATTTTTTTAGGGTGTAACAAGAAGAATGGATAAGGGAGAGCCAGTGGATGTGGTGTATCTGGACTTTCAAAAAGCCTTTGATAAGGTCCCACACAAGAGATTAAGGGCAGTCACGGTGGTGCAACGTTAAATTTGCTGCCTTACAGCGAATGTGTGGCCAATCAACCCACACACCTTCATGGGTGTGGGAGCCTCAGCAGCCTTGTGCAGATAGTGCAAGCTCCACACGCAGAAAGCGTCCGAGGTCAGGTTTGAACCAGGGGGGTCTCACGTTGTGAGGCATCAGCTCTACATGCGCACATTACGATCTTCCAATCTACCTTGTAGTGGCCCTTGCACATTTTTTTACCTGCACTTTCTCTAAAGTTGTAATGCTATGGGGAAACATTTAGTTTATTTTATTGTCATGTGCACCGAGGTAGAGTTGAAAAGCTTTTTGTTGCTGTTGCTATTACGTGCAGATACAGGATAAAGGATTAGCGTTTAGTGCAAGATAAAGTTCAGTAAAGTCGGATTAAAGATAATGTGACTGTCTTCAATGATGTAGATCGTAAATCAGTATCTTTCTCTAGTTGGGTGTGTAAGAAGGAACTGCAGATACTGGTTTAAACCGAAGATAGACACGAAAAGCTGGAGTAACTCAGCGGAACAGGCAGCATCTCTGGAGAGAAGGAAAGGGTGACGTTTCGGGTCAAGACCATTCCTCAGTTGCCTGATGACAGCTGAGGTATAGAAGTTTGAAAACGCAAACATGCTCTGCATGTGTGCCTCTGTGTCGTCCTCGCACCTGTCCTGCCAGGCTTCTTAACCTGCTCCTTAAGCATATCTAACCCTCGTCTCTCATGAGTTCAGTTCTGCCCGTGGATGAGTAAGTTATGTCCCAGGGCTGTACATTTCTGAGGTGAAGTGCTACTGCAACACCATTTAAGCATTAGCTCTCTGTAAAATTACTCTGTCTCTTTGTTACTTGTGGTTCGGAAAGAGCAAACTTGCATGATGTAACCTTTGCTCATGGCCTCCAGCCAGCTTAGGGAATATTTCTCAGCCAAAGCTGCACGCACTTTGGACTTTAATCATGATTGCCTTCAGGGAACTGGCTGCTGTCCAATGGAATCAAGAACCAGAGGACGTGGGTTTAAGGTGGGGTTGGGGGAGGTTTTAATGGGAACCTGAAGGGCAACATTTTTACACAAAGGGTGGTATGTATATGGAATGAGCTGCAAGAGGATGGACATATAGTGCTGGAGTAACTCAGTGGGTCAGGCAGCATCTCTGGAGAAAAGGAATAAATGGCATTTTGGGTTGGGAAACTTCTTCAGACCCGACTCGAAATGTCCCTTTTTTCTCCAGAGATGTTGCTTGATCTGCAGAGTTACTCCAGCACTTTGTATGTATCTTTGGTATAAACCAGCATCTGCAGTTCTTTGTTTCTGCATTACAAGCTGCCGCAGGAAGCAGTTGAGGCAGGTACTATCACAACGTTTAAGAAACTTTTAAACAGGTACATGGTTAGGACAGGTTTAGAGGAACATGAGCCAAACGCATGCGGGTGGGACTAGTGTAGATGGGACACGTTGGCTGATGTGGTCGTTGGGCCAAAGGGCCTGTTTCCACCCTGTATCACTCTATGGAGGCACAAGAGACAACAGATGCTGAAATCTTGAGCAAAACACAAAGTGATGGAGCAACTCATTGCGCCAGACAGCACCTATGGAGGGATTTGACCGGCCTGGTTTTTGGTTGGGACCCCACAGTTCACTTGACAAGCACTCATCCACTGCCCTAACTACCTACCCTGCCACAGTTGTTTCATCTGCAACCCTTACTATTAGATGATGCTGACCACCTGTCATATGTTTTCACACATCGGTACCTCTTGCCTGAAGGGAGAGGGGAGAAGAGGGATTAAAACAAGGAACTGCAGGTGCTGGTTTACAAAAGCGTCTGAAGAAGGGTCCTGACTCAAAATGTCGCCTATCCATCTGAAGAAGAGTCGCGACCGAAATGTCACCTAGCTTTGTTCTCCGACTGCTGAGTTACTCCACACTTTGTGTCTGCAGCTGCAACACTATATTCTGCCCTCGGTTTATTTTATCTTTTGAACTGTCTGTTATACACATGTATGGTATGAGCTAGCAGGACAGCACACAAAACAACATGTTTCACGTTTATCTCGGTACACATGGCAATAATTCACCTATACCAACCTGCTTCAAAATAGCCAATAGTTATTTTGCTTACTGTTGGGTTTGAATCCTGAAACTGCATTCTCATATTCCATGTTCTCCGTTCCGAGCAGCTTCCTGTGATCAAAGTGCCCAATATGTTGCCAATGCAAGCAACGTGATCACTGGGGTTATTGTGCAAGGCGGTCAGGCCGTCAGATCGAGTTCTTCTCATTCCTCTGCAGCTGACTGGTCTAAGTCATTTCCTTTCGCTTTGGTGACTAGTGTTGTTGATGCTGATACAGTGTGTGGGGATACTGGGGGTCCCATGCCGCGGTGATAGAGTCATACCGCATGGAAACAGGCCCTTCGGCCCGTATCCGTCCATGCTAACCTACCTAAGCAGCACAGCATAGTTTTGGAACAGCATTTTTGGATGCAGCCCACACCATCACACAAACCAACCTCCAATTCACTCAATTTATACCTCACGCTGCCTTGGCAAGGCCACCAATAATCAAGGACGTGTCACACGATGGCCATTTCTTCTTCTCCCCTCTCCCATCAGGCAAGAGGTATAGAAGTGTGAAAAAGCACACCTCCAGATTCACGGACAGTTTTTTTCCCAGCTGTTATCAGGCAACTGAACCATCACACCACAACTAAAGAGTGGTCCTAAACTACTATTTACCTCGTTGGAGACCCTCAGACTATCTTTGATCGGACTTTACTGGACTTTATCTTGCACTAAACATTATTCACGTTATTCCGTTTATCATGCATCTGTACACTGTGAATGGATCGATTGTAATCATGTATTGTCTTTCCGCTGACTGGTTAGCACTGTACAGGGCCTGTCCCACGAGCATGCGGCAAGCGCAACCAAACCGGAAGCTGAGGGCTTTAAGGCCTTCTTGGTGGAGAATGGGGCAGTGAGAATTGGCCTGCATCCAAACCCTCAACACTGATGCTCCTCAGAATTGTGTGCTCAGTACCCTGCCCTAGGAGGAGAGGGAAAAGAAGGGGTAGGTGTAAGGCTGGTTTGTGTGATGGACTCCGATTGACATCGGTCCATCTAGTGCTACCCCAACCACGTGTGAAAATCTTCCCTTCCAGATATCTATTCAGATTTTGAACCGCTAAGTTTGCCCGTCTCAGTGCCTACCACACTCCGAACACACGCTGTGTGGAATTGGTCCACCCTCAGTGTCAGTTTGAGTTTAGTTTATTGTCGTGTGTATCGAGGTACAGTGAAAAGCTTTTGTGGGGTGCTATCCAGTCAGCGGAAAGACAATACATAATTACAATTGAGGTATTTACAGTGTATAGATACATGTTTAGTGCAAGGTAAAGCCAGCAAAGTCCGATTAAAGATAGTCCACGGATCACCAATGAGGTAGATAGTAGTTCAGGACAGCTCTCGAGATGTCGTAGGATGATTCAGTTGCCTGATAACAGCTGGGATGAAACTGCCTCTAAATCTGGAGGTGTGCATTTTCACGCCTATACCTTTTGCCTGATGGAAGAGGGGAGAAATGGCCAGGGTGCGACTCATCTTTGATTATGCTGCTGGTCTTGGTGAGGTAGCGTGAGGTATAAATGGAGTCAATGGAAGGGAGGTTGGTTTGTGTGATGGTCTGGGCTGCGTCCACAATTCTCTGCAATTTCTTGCGGTCTTGGATCGAGTTGTTCGCAAAACAAGCTGTGATGCACCCCCGTTAAAATGCTTTCTACAGCGCATCTGTAGAAGTTTGTGTAGATCTACAATCACATATTGCGTGCTCGCCACAGAAGCAGATCTACCCTCTATATCTGCTTTAATTCCCTGGTTGGAAACCTGTATTCTTGGGGGTATGACACTTTTCAATGTCATTGTTTACTTAACGAATGTTGGTTACGTTGCTTTTGGTGTGTCCTTTCCCTGATTCTACTTTGATTGCCATCATCTCTACCCTCATACTCCATAGTGACAATTAGAACATAGAATAACACAGCAGAGGAACAGGCCCTTCAGCCCACAATGTCTGCGCTGGATATGGTCAAGTTATACTGGTCTCTTCTGCCTGTGCATGATCCATATTCCTCCATTCTCTGCATGTCTGTGTGCCAACTAAAAGCCTCCTAAACGCCACAACTGTATCTGTCTCCATCACGACCCCTGCATGAAGATCTTTTCTTGTAAATATCTTTTAACCTTTTCCCATCTGACCTTAAAGCTTTGCCCTCTCGACATTTCTACATGGGAAAAGGGTTCTGACTATCTACCTTAACCATGCCTCATAATTTTACCGCAATCAGATGTTTCCTCAATCTCCAACACGAAGAAAACAACCCAATTTCATCCAACCTCTCATTATAGCGAAGGTAGACACAAAATGCTGGAATAACTCAGTGGGTGAGGCAGCATCTTCGGAGAGAAGGAATGGGTGATGTTCCGGGTCGAGACCCTTCTTCAGACTGATGTCAGTGGAGGGGGTGGGACAAAAATAGAATGCAGCTGGAAACAGTAAAACTAGTGGGAGAACTGGGAAGGGGAAGGGAAAGCAAGGGCTATCTGAAGTTAGAGAAGTCAATGTTCATACCGCTGGGGTGTAAACTACCCAAGCGAAATATGAGGTGCTGTTCCTCCAATTTGTGCTAGGCCTCACTCTGGAAATGGAGGAGGCCCAGGACAGAAAGGTCAGATTGGGATTAGGAGGGGGAGTTGAAGTGCTGAGCCACCGGGAGATCAGGTAGGTTAAGACGGACTGAGCTAATACCTTTGAATTCTAGATGCAAAAAAAACAGACAACAACTCAACGTCAGACAGCATCTCTGGAGGAAAGGAACAGGTGATGTTTCAGGTTGAAACCCCTCCTCAGACCGTCTCGACCCGAAACGTCACCTATTCCTCTTCTCCAGAGATGCAATCTGAGCCGCTGAGGCACTCTAGCTTTTTGTGTCTAGCTTTGGTTTGAATCAGCATCGGCACTTCCTTCCTGCAGCCTCTGATTCTGGCAGCATTCTGGTAAACCACGTCTGTACCCGCTCCAAAGCCTTCACATCTTTCCTCTGATGGGGTGACCAGAACTGCACGCTATACTCCAAATGTGGCCTAAACCAAAGCCCTATAAAGCTGCAAAATGAATTCCTGAGTCTCATACTCAATGCCCCAATCATTCAATGAAGGACAGGGGGCTTTCCACCCTGATCATGGACTCCCCCGTAGATAAATTTAGCAATGTTGCTCAATCTCTTGTCTGTTTTACATTTTCATGCCCCGGCCTTAACTGGGAGAACTCAAAACACATCAGTGCAACTGTCCCCACTTAATTTACCTCCAGATCTTGCTGGTGTTGTGGTGAAGCAGCCAATACTCGAATAGATTCGGTGGGAAAGTAACTTGCCTTGGGATGGTGGGAGGTGTACAACTTAATCCGGCAAATAGTTAGGGTGAATGCACAGAGTCTTACCCAGCGTAGGGGGAATCAAGAATGAATGAATAAGTTTATTGGGCAAGTATGTACACATACAAGGAATTTGCCTTGGTGCTCCACTCGCAAATAACAATATCGCATACAGTAACAATTAAGAATGACACATAAAACATTAATAACCGGAACCAGGCGTCATAGGTTTAATTGAGATGGGCAAGATCTAATACGACCCTGAGGGGCAGCTTTTTCACTCGGAGGGCGATGGGTGTATGGAACGAACTGCCAGAGGAGGTAGTTGAGGCAGGTACTATAACATACATAGATATGAAATGTATCAAGGGATATGGACTGGACTTCCTGTAAATGGCACCAAAATATAGCGACACATGAATGTGTGATCAATGCAAAAAGCATTTCCTTGTGCAGTGCACATGTGACAATAAAGCACCACTGATTCATGGGCAAATCAGATGAGTTTGAATGGGGCATCTTGGCTGGCAGGGATGAGTTGGGCCAAAGTGCCTGTCTCGAGGTTCTACGAGTCCATGTATGATTCTGTTGATAACCATCCTGTCGATAAACTGGCACATAGAAACATAGAAATTAGGTGCAGGAGTAGGCCATTCGGCCCTTCGAGCCTGCACCGCCATTCAATATGATCATGGCTGATCATCCAACTCAGTATCCCGTAACTGCCTTCTCTCCATACCCTCTGATCCCCCTAGCCACAAGGGCCACATCTAACTCCTCCTTAAATATAGCCAATGAACTGGCCTCCACTACCCTCTGTGGCAGAGGGTTCCAGAGACCCACCACTCTCTGTGTTAAAAAAGTCCTTCTCATCTTGGTCCTAAAGGAATTCCCCCTTATCCTTA